>CM021101.1:425144840-425335313 GCA_007115665.2 Sequoiadendron giganteum | reverse complement strand
TTGCATTTGTCTCACCCAATTCTACCACATAAATGTCATCAGTGATTGTGTAGTTACCAATTGTAAACTTCAATTCGGGTACCTTAGTTGAACAAGATATTTGGTAGCCATCCGCTACCATCACACTAAATCCTTCATGCTCAACCATTGGGAGCCCTCTCTTGGCTACCGATGTTGATCAATAAAGTTGTGAGTAGCTCCGCTATCGATCAATACCATTATCTTTTGCCCTTTCCATACCCCACGAACATTAAAGGTCTTGGAGTTCCCATCATGGCGGCAATTATACCATCCTTCCTTTAGGTTTAGGTTCTTCCACTTTTGGTGGTTCTTCCTCTACTTCATTTTGCTCACTACTTACATCAGATTTATCCTCTTCCTCACTGTCGGGTATGACTTCTATGTAATGGACCTTTCCTTTCCCTAGGCATCTATGTCTTGGTGCCCAAGGTTCTTTGCAAGTATAGCAAAGTTTCTTTCTTAACTCCTCCCTAGTTTCTTCATCCATTCTCTTTCTTGGCCACTCCCTTGAGATAGGTGGCTTTGGTTTGTCCCTTTGGAATGAAGACACTTTAGATGTAATCTCTAGCCTTTTTAATGGCTTCTTGAAGCATATTAGGGCTGAGGGCCTTGACCCAACTCCTTAAAGGATCCATTAGGCCATCCATGAATAGGGCAACCAATCTTCTTTCAAAGATGTCGGTGACCAATACCGAAAGCCTTTGAAAGTCCGCAATATATTCGTCAATGTGCCCATCTTGCTTTAACTGTGCCAACTCCTTGAAGTGGAGCTCGAGGTCCTTGTTGTTGAACCTCTCTATGAGCTTCTCCATGAATTCCATGTACGAAGTGATTTGATCATGGCCCAAGGTAATCATGCCATGGTACCACCATTCATGAGCCACCCCGTCTAGATGTAAGGCAGCATACTTGATTGCTTCATTCTTTGGCATGGGATTGAGTTGGAAATACATATCAACCATTTGGAGCTACGATCGTGCTGTGATCTTTCCTGAACTGTCAAAATATGGTAAGTTAGGCTTACCAATTTTACTCCTTAGGTCATTATTATGGCCTATATTTCCCCTGTTAGGTAGATGCTTCATTCTTATGTCCATATAGTCTTTTAAGGACATATGCATTTGCAATCCTCCGGCTAACCAATCTTGGCGGAATTGATCTTGTAATTCTGCCAGCGTTGGTTCATTGCCTACTTGTAGATCAATCCTAGGTGGGAAGGTAGGTATCATAGGCCTAGAATTGGTTGTAGGGACATGACGACTTGGGGTTCTATTATTGTTTGAATTTTCTTCACTTCCCCACTATTGCCAACTTGAATGTTCTTGTTTGTGTTCATCATGATTTTTGTTAATGAGTTCAACATTTGTGCCATCTATGTTGGGTAGCCATAAATTGGTCCATACGATCGTTGAGGTCTCTATCCATATTACTGTTTCCTTGTTCCCTAGACTCGGAACTGTTGTGGATGCCTAAGATGTTGGAGGTTGTTCTACCTTCAAGAGATCGGGAAGGTTCCCGCAATTTCTTTATTTCTCTATTGTAGTATCTCCTTTCTCTTTCACTCATCCACCTTCACAGGCTGGCAGGTTTGACCAGCTCTGATACCACTTGTGATGTCCCCTTATAGATCTAACTTGATTTGTCTTTAATCCTATAAAGTAAGGTATAAATAAGCCTTGAAACAATGATTCCAATGATAAGCTTTAAATTGATTAAGAGTAATCTTCAAAGCTATTATGGACTTGGTTATTTGAGTTATATTATTATATATGTATTGATAATAATTAACAATTTTTTTATAGAAATGAGCTCTATCTGATATAGATTTTGATAGGCAATCTGCAATTTGAACTGTTTTAAAAGATGCAAATAGACACTATAATAGGAACGCTATTTCAGATTTATCTATCCAAATATATGCATATGAATGTGGGCCAGATTGTGTCTATCTTCAGTCACCGTTTCTGTCCTTTATCCTTTAATTCATGCGATTCAAACCTTGGCCGAGTGTCTGATATTTTTCTCTTATTATGCAGCCTCAGCCTGTGTTGAGGGTCGATTGGCCCCCTAGGAGCGCTCTGCTTCTGCACTTAAAACTGTATTAAACTTCCAATCTGATCGATTCCATCTTGCTTGACAATGTCTAATCTTTAATACCCCTGATTGGGCAAATGACACGTCCCTCCATTCTTTAAGTTAATCGAACCTTTTTGAAAAGGCATGTCTTGTTAATATAATGAATTGATGCTCTTTAGTTATAATGACAATTCGGCCTCCTTTGGTTGGATGGCTGCTGAGGGTTATTTGTTTAGAAATTATTATTATTATCTTATTAATAAGGGTATCGTCCATCTTCATGAATTTTATATATTTTATATCATTCATGGTTAGCTCTTTTCTTAGGCGGATGAATGGGGATTATTACAGTATCCAGCTTTATAAAGAATTAGAAGGGAGCTTTGGGTCCATTGTTTGTGGAAGCCTTGTTTGAGTGCAATTCCATTTCATAACCTTATGATATTTTTCTTTTTTCCCTTTGTCAAATTGCTATTTTAATGTCTCTCAACTATGAAGAAATTTAAATAAAGGTGTAGTGTGTTCCAACCTATAAGCAATGAGGGTAAGAGCAACATTTAGAGTTGTTAAAAATAGTTGTTCTAATAATTGAGGTTAATATTTTGGATTTCAATGCCTTTCCTAGGAAAGATTTATTTCCAAAGCTTCTTTGGTATTAAAGTCTATATATGCTATTTAACATGTATATTGTTGATATGTATGCTCATCATTTTTGTCTTTTTGTTAGTAAATATTATATCTCCATGTCTAGAGATATTAGTGTACAAAGGATGGATATTTTTAAATTTTGAAATAATGAAAATTTAAATTGTTGAAAATATTTTTCTTGTCTTACATAATTTGAATTAAATAAGTTGTATTGTTTCATTTTGTAGGTTCAAGCAGTATATAATGCCATGAAAAGAGATGTTCGCATGAAGTACTTCTTATGATACATTTATAATTGTAACCTGTAAATATTTTCTTATTTATGATCTAATAATGTTTTGTTTTCAATAGTGAGTTGGAATGTTATATATAATTTGCTATCATCTTCTAACACATGCATTAGAAAATAGAAATGTCTCCAAGGTTGTAATGGTTTCTTTTCTTATTGATGCAAATAAAAATAGGAGTATTAACATATTTCTTCATTGAAAATATAATTTCTTAATTTCTTTTATAAGAGTAAAGCAAGATACAATAACATGTAGTCCTTAAGTAACTACCAAGAGATATTTTAAAGTTTTTGTTTTTCTAAATAAAATAAAATATATTATAATTAACCTTATACTATAGTAAATAGAATTTGTTCCACTGATATTTACCTGTATAGCAATTCTTGTATAATTGTTTTCAACATCTCAATATATTTTTCCTTGTTGAAAATGAATAATTATATTAATTTGTGTTGCGTTTTTTGCAAATAATTAATGATAATTATTGTCCATATAGATAGCATGCCTAAATGTAGTTCTTAATTATATTTTGTAATCTAAAAAATTGATATTGTGTTTTCTTATATAAATACTCAATTAATGCATTATAAGATGAACATCAAATCATTCTTTAATCAACTACTTTATTTCGTTGAATGAAATTCCTTGTTTGAAGTTGAATAAAATGTTCCATGTTTGTCTTTAGTTTACAAGATAAACTTAATAGTTGACTTAGGATAAGTGTAGATGCGTGCGGATAGCTTGTAGGCATATATAGAATATGGCAAAGGGACATGCATTTGGATGTATAGAAAATGAAAAGTTTGATAGTTTCTACTTAAAATTGAAATATCATTTGCCTTACATTGGCATGCTATCTAGCTATGTGTCTATATAAATGCATATGTAGATAGCAAGGTAAATATGTATCACGAGGTTTAGTGTAGTAGTTTAGGCAGACCATCACCAAGTAAACCACTTAGATTTTGTCCATGACTTGTTAAGAGCCCTTAATCATAGAATGAAAAATTTAACTTGCCTTCACTATCAAAACAAAAAAAATATATACATGGTATAATCATACCAGAAGCATTCATGCGTGTATTTCTAAACATGTGTACACAATTTGGGTCACAAAGTCTACTAGGACTATGTTGCCTACGTTTTTGAGCACTAGAAATTTTAAAATTCTCTCTTGTTCTAAAATGTCATATCTGTTAATTCAAACCCCAGATGCAAAAGGTCATAAGTTTTGGAATTGTAGATGTTGTTGAAACTTTTCATGAGTTATCACTTCAGCAATGGCTTAATCTTTCATGTGCAATTTACATGTTTAATAATAATAATAATACGAAATCAATATATGAAATTCCTAGAGCTGAGAAAGTGTAGGTGCTTTTCTATTTGGAGGAGAAAGCGACAAATTTTTATATGAGAATATTTAAATTGAGTTCAGTAAAGGGGCTAAGACCTCGGTCTGCTACTCAAATTGAGTATATGAAAGGCCTCTATATGGAATTTCTAAGGACCGGGTTCTAGGAACAAATCCAGGGCACCTTCATGCATTATATGCATGAGTATGCCCACTCGCTTCACCATAGTAATTAATGGCAATGGTATGGTAAAAGAGCAAGATGAAGGTAGTGGTGACAATGATGGCATGGAGACGGGTTCTTTAAAGAGCTCTGGTAAAGGCAATTTAAAAATTATAATTTGCTTTGAATCAAATTTAGTAGAGTATGAAGATTGCAAATGTTTATATCCTTTCAAGGTCTCAAAATAAAAATTGTTCCATCGACATTTGCTGAGAACCTTGAAAAATCAGCCTATAGCAATCTTGGTGAATATGCTGCAGAAACTGCTTTGTGCAAAGCTATTGGTGTTACAAGGAACATACTTCAGGTATTTGGTGGCAAGATGCCAAACCTTGTTATTGGGACAGATATAGTAGTTGAGCTATATGGAAAAATCTTAGAAAGCCCAGAAGAAGAAAAGGATGCATTCAACATGCTTTCCAACTTAGGTAGATGCGAACATTAGGTGTATATTGGTGTTTCAGTTGTGCTCTCTCCATTGATCCTAGATCCAAAGATTGGGAATCCACCAGTGATGTGAACATTCTGGGAGAAAACAAAGGTAGAGTTTACAGATACAAAGAATGTAGCAATCAATGCATATGCCAACTCGGGAGAACTCAATGGATAAGGCCAGTGCCTATGTCATTCAAAGAATCGAGGAAAATATTTGTTTGCAATTGAAATCATAAGTGGAAACATCGAAAGTAAGATCAGTGCATTCTCACAATAATGGTGCAAGCCTTCCACATCAGGTTGATTGGAAAGGGTAATTGCTCATAACAAAGGTGAATATATCGCTAAGGTTTTATATTGGCAGATAGTTTTAGCTATTGAATCACTTCATAAGCACAATTATATAAACAAGGATATTGAAGCTAAAAAAAATTATAGTTCTATCATCCACTTTCGAATGCACGCAACGAGATCGGCCTCAACAAATGATGATGAAACAGATGTACGTTGGCATATTTTTTTATCGGTACATCAAACGTAGAAAGCCTCAAAATCTTGTTGAAGAAAAGGTCATGAAATGGAGTATAATCAGTGTCATTTTGATAAACCAATGGCGAATTGTCGAAAGATTGAATTAAAGGACTCGCCTCAAATTTCTAGAAGAAAATAAATTGTCGGTTGAGGCAAAAAGATCTTATTGGTAGATTGATTCGCAATATAAAGGAGATGCTTTTGAACTAAAGGCATCAATAGTTTAAGAGGTATTCGATGGGACAAATTATATCAAATAAAGAACATTTTTCCTTGAGGTGAGTGATGAGCTAGATACTCAATTTTTTGAAAAATTCGAAAAAGCTAAATCACAAATTGCAACCTTTATCTATGCCAAAGTTGAAAAATAAACCCAAGCAGCCTTTATTCATACCTTTATTAATCCGATAAGGGTTGATCCGATCCAAGGAAGTTTTATGTTGCCAACACAAATTAAAACGTCTAAGGCTTCACGAACGAGTAAATTTCATTTGTTCCCGCATCATTGGCAAATTTAAGAAATTAAGGAGTTTTATTGCCACACTTGAAAAATGTAGCGGTTGAAGGGAATTTGAAAGCTTCCTCAAGATAAAGAGGGAATTTAATTTCAAGAAACACTTACGAATTGGGGAGAGAAGAATTATAAAAGAGTTGTAATTGTAAACAAGGGATCTTTTTTGCGGCTCTGCCATTGAGGGTTATGTACAGGGGGTTGGAGTGAATTCTTTGACATGAGAGTAGGCAAGCCTGTGAGCTAGTGAATTTTAAAAAATATGATTTTGGGAGTCTGTGTGTTGTTCGTGCCAATTTTGAAATTGTTTTTCCTATGCGTTCAATAATTGTTTTCAATATTTAACCTTTCCATGTTAATATATGTTTGAATCCATTCCATGTTGGCTAATCAATCTTGAAATAGCATGTTAGCCTTTGAGTTAATTACGGTTTTAAAATTGAATCAGTGATTTATCATTTATATGTACTTAGATTTTTGAATTAACCATTTGTGAATGGTTATTTAGTTATCTTTTTCAAAGTTATTTTATTCATTTGCAGTCTTACTTTTCCTACTTTTTGGTCAAAAGAATATCCTTTTAAAATTTGAATTTCATAATATGAGGGAGCTACACCTCTCAAACGTAGAGGAGAATTGCTAATCTAATGGCAATCTCTCCATTTGTTGGTACATATTGTTGTTACCTGTTGGGTGAGTCAATTAATCTTCGCAGAGACAACTATTTACTAACAATTTTTGGTGACTTTGTTGGGGGGCGGATCGAAGTATCAGTGTTTCTTTCCTCCAAAATTTGAAGGTACCTCCCCAAGAAAGGAGGTTGGCGACTATGTTTGAAGAACAAACACATAATAATGATGGAGTATCAAAAAAATCAGAGAACTAAGGAGCAACCCATGTTGACAATCCTAGAAATCTTAGCGATGAATGATGAAGTACTTCTATCCTTTTGGAATTGCATTAGAGATAGTATTTCCGATGCTGAAAGAATGATGTTACACCCTTCACAAGATTATAAATCTAATTTTTTTATTAGAAGTCTTTGTGATAGATTTTATCTGTTAAAGAAACAAGGAAGAAATAAGAGCATGACATGTGCATAATTGATGAAATCTTTTCATCAAATGATAGTGAGGTTATAAAATTATGGGATAAACTCGAAAGGAAAATCATTAGTGCTCAAAGTTGCAAATTAGTTCTCCAAATGTTTATGAATCTTTTTTTTTTGAATGAGTTTGAAGATTTTTCGGAGTCACAAAAATGGCATCTAGGTCAACATCAAAGTAGTGAAGGTTTTCTTGACCAAAGAAGCAATGATTTTCTCACACCTTGGGAAGAAAACAATTGCCATTACTTTCAAATTAAAGACACCAAATTGCACTTAGTCTTCACAAATGAAATTTTGAAATCTAAAAGTGAATCCTTATCCATACCATTTTCTTCTCCCGAAATGGAAACTTTTACTTATGATGTTTTTTGAGCTCAGTATGAGGTAAATGAAGATGGAACATCAAATGTTCACACTTTGACATGCATGCAATTAGATTATGAAGTGTTCAAGTTTCTTGATGAAAATCCTAAGAAGGAAATGTTGCAAGGGGAGATGATAAATCTTCCTACTTTGGATTCTTTTGTTTTAAATATAATTTTCAGGTTCATGCCCTTCATCATGATGATAATATAGAAAGGAATTCCAAAGTTTGTAATGATGTACAACCTCACGAAGTATACATTCCAAATTGGTGTTTAGAATCTTTAGATGATGATTTTCTTTGAGGAGAAGATATTATTCTCTCCCCTCTTATCTTTTGTCGAAAAATAATATTCAACAACTAGAAATGAAGGTATTGATTTATCTCTTCTTTCTTCCTTATTTTTAGATAAAGAATCTTCTGAGTTAATTGCAATAAAGAGGGATGAATCATCTTTAATCAAGGAAGATCCCATGTTTGATGAAGCTATCATTTATCCCGAGATGGTTAAGGAAGTGAATAATGATATCAAAATTGCTCCATAAATGATAGTCATAGCAATGAAAATATGGGAAATAATGCAACAACTCCAGAAAGTCTGTTATTTTGGACTTCAACCAGAAAATGAGACATTGTTCTACATTCTACTACCTAGTCCTTAAACAACAAATAGACATCTTGTAATCAATGACAACCATAAAGTAGAAGAAGCAATGAGTATTGGTTTGCTCAAAACGACTTAGGAAAGCATGGTCAACACTACACAGAGTAATATTCATGTGATTCCGAATGACTCGGATAATCACGATGAAAGATGGTCGTTTGGTATGTTACTCAAGGATTTCTCATATTTCATACTTTCCAATTTCCTCATCATTGCAAAAGGAATTTTGAAGTTGGAGACACTTCATGGTAGACTATCTCTTTTTTCGCACTGGTATTTATTTCTCTAAGCCTATGAAAGGCTTTGCATAACTTTGTGAGTCGGTGATGATAGGTTGTACCCAATCCGAGTCCATAGGTGTTGGGTAGTTTTTATGTTCCATGTATTTGTTATTATCTCAGTTTTGGCTTGTCTTTGTTTTGTGCGTAGTTGCCTTCAATAAGGTTACAACTCTGGTTTGTTTTTGTTCCTTTCCCTCCATATTTTTTATGGTTGCATTTCGAGAAGGTTTTCCACTACCTATAATATCGATCCTTCCTTTTTTTATGAAGAACTTGGTGAATGAAAAAGTACTTGTGCACCATTTCTAGTATATAAGACATTAGGTTTTGCAACATGTATTTATAAAATTGGGATACATTTTTTTGAATATCTACTTATGATATTGGAATGTAGTAACCTATGTCATTCACCAATTTGTGATCTTATTAACAATTTCCTCCCCTTTCCCTTTTCCAAACATGGTTGTCACAATTCAAAGACTTTGGAATGACTTTCCTTTTAGGTAGATATTTTGTTTATGGAGGTACTACTCTACTTACTATAAAGTGTGGTTAATTCAAGCATGACATATTTGGGAATGTATAGGAGGGGGACCGACTGCTCAAAGCCCCAGGTGAAGAGGGTCTAGAACAATAGGGTACCTTGATCTACCTCAAGCTAATAGAATGTTTCAGGATAGTCTAATATTTAGAGGCTAAAAGGGAGAGCAACCAAGTTGTTGTCCTTTTACAAGTTCGAATGTTTTAGGAAGTTAGGTGAGCAAGTTTCCAGAGTTCAGACTATAACTCAGACAACTCATTGCCAAGGGACTACAACGCGGGACATAGATGATAGCACGTTGCATTGGCGTCTCGATGGTGCATTGGCCTCCATACGAACATAAAGCGTAAAGTACAGTAAAAAAAACTAAGGAAAACCTACTAACGACCTAACAAATGCAGTTTGATGTAATGACAAAAACAAAGAATAGCAAGATAACAAAATATCGAGAAAAGAACTAAGACTAAATCTAATTATGAAATGACAAAGGGGTGAGGAAAGTGCACCTTCCTACCCACAAGTTGATATCTTCAAGATCTTCAGCTCAAGGAGAACTTGCACATAAAAGACGAGAAAAATGTTGGGGTTGTGTTTAGAGGACTGTCGCAGCCAGTCCCTCACTTTGGTGTTTCCACCTCCATAGACATCCAAGATAGCAACGATTGGAGAAATAAGAGAAAGAAAGATATTGAAATAGCAATACCAAGATAAACAACAATATGCTACGATATTAAAACAATAGCGCAAAGTGAAAGGGAGATGGAGTGATATCACCTTCAACCACATGCACTCAAGGAAAATGGGAGGAGCGAGCTCGCAAGCTTTCAAAGACCAACGCTACCGCAACAACGAAGAGAGTAAACCAACAAAGTATCAGTTTGCAGCTTCAATGGAGGTGGTGGAGGTTGAAAGAGTTGAGAGTGAGTGAGAAGTGTGAAGAAAGTTGTCCAAAGTGTCCAGATGACCAAGAAGCATGAAAGAATGAATGAGATAGTCTTTTGAAAGGTAAAGAGCCATTCAAAGTAAGTCCAAAGGGCAAAAGAAGTTACACTTTGTGTCCAATGGAGTGTAACACCTTTGCGGATTCCAAAGGCAGGGATCATGCCAGGACGACAGTGTGTTGTGCTAGCGTCCCCGACAAAATATCCCCCATCGACACGTAAAACTGCTACCAAGTGGACAGGGGAAGGTGGCGGAAATAAGGATTGCATTATCGGATTTAATTTTCTAAGGTAGGAGATAGCCTAAATGGGGAATTTGCAAGGGGATCGTGCAAATTCATGCCATTACAGGAAATAACATATGAGCTCAGTTTGAACATGGCACAAAATTGAGTCATATGGGACCTCTATAGAAGGGAGATATTGTGATCTACGCAAAGAAGATTGTTCCAATAGATTGGCATGGGACAAAGGGATAACTATATGAACTTGTCAATCACCAATTGGGAGTGTTGGTCAAAGAAAATTCATCATAAGGCAATTTAATGGTATTGATCTCTTTGATTATTATTATTGACAATCAAACAATGGTTTATTACAATGAAACTATATTCAAAATAATTCCTATTATGAGGCATATGGCAAAGTTAAGTGCACAATAGTGTTCGATTTGAAATATACGCACAAAGGTGAAATAGGGTAATATAGTGCCTTGGTCAGGTTTTGGTGTTCTAACTTATGTTGTCTCAAGTTAGGTTGTTGAGATGATTGTGCTCCTAAGGTTTTGAAAATAGAGGAGGATACTCTTCAAAGATGGCAAATGAAACCTTTTATCATGATTATTGGAAGTGGGAGATAGGTACCATCACCTTTACTGTAACATACACTTACAAAGAGTTTAGACCATGAGAAATCCCTAGTTGTAATTGATGTGGTTGGAAGAAGCAAAAAGTTAAGAGCATGCCTTAACAAACAACCAAAGAGATGAATTTGAAGACATGCCATGAGCTTTATCTTTGGAAAGAAGTCAGATAAAAGAATCTATGGGTTTTTCTTTAGACGATGTTGATGCAACTGGCAAGATAATTGATGTACTTGCAGAATACTCACCATTAAAAGAAAACCCCATTTCTTGTGTCCGGTATACTTCATAACAACAGTGCTCCCATAAAAAAAGAATGCATTTGCATACGTGACAAATTTTGAAGCAACTTTACCTAGCATTATGAAAAGATTTAATGACATACATAAACATCATTGGTTGGATAGCTATAGAAGCTTTAAAGAAAGAGAAGAGACATCCATGAAAAGGATAAAGTATATGTCCATATCTAGTATCTTGGGGGCACAAAAACAACACTGAGTGATGAGTAAAAAAAATATTTCTTTTGAAATGCCACCAAAGTTGACAATTCCATAGCTTGAGCTAAAACCTTTTACAAGCAAGAGTATGGATACACATCCTATTTTACAGTTTCAAAATGGACTCGTGATGATGATGGAACTAATGCAGAGGATAAGCTTGAAGTTAAGAACTTAGGTTTGAAGTACTCTTCTAGTAGTGACAACACATTTGGGAGTTTTGGGAATGGGAAAAAATAAGTAACTATAGACAACTATACAATTGCTATTAGCGACTCTTAAATGGATGAAGCATGTGCAAACAAAAGTGTTGCCAGTCAGAGGCTATAATCATAAAATTATTGTAAATCATTTGAAGAGAAAGGAACTAGAGATGACGAATAAATTGAAAGAAAATTTTTGGCCTCTAGAAAGGTATCTAGTCAATCACTAAATTGTTGGGTGAAAAAGCAAATTGATCAAATCTTCAACAAGCTAGCATCTCGGTGGTCGTGGCCCATAACCATCCAATTATTAATTTAGACAGAATCTCATAAAAGATAAGTTACATCTATGCCAAATGAATTTTGGGTTGCAATGTTTCAACCATATGACCAAATGAGATAGGTTCTCACTGAATAACATAATTGTGGAGATAGATTCTATTGGACCAAACACAAAGAATACATGTATGCACTAAATGGATTTTCCTAGGATGTTCTCAAATTCTTTGAATTAGTAAAGCAATTTAGAATGCATCTTGATAATAATTGGGTAAGTGGAATGAAGTTAAGAAGGTAGGAATAAATGTGGACCTGAAGTAGAAACTTAAAAAATCTATGAGAAAAAAGGGACTTTCTTTCTTGATTTTTCTTCTCAAATAATGAGTAGTCTACCAGATAAAGCTATTGCAAATGAATCTTTCAATTTGTTTAGAAGAGTAACCTTTGAAAGACCTAGAGAGCAAGCATGTCGATGTCATGGTTGAAGACTTTGGTTCTTTGACGTACTAAAAGGGAAAATGTTTTGTGGCAAAAAGAATTGGAGATTAAGTAGACCTTGAGAATGCTTGAGAGTAATTACCAACAATAATTATTAAATAGACACCTGGTTTTGATTTCTAAGTAGATGTCCTGACACTCTTTTGAAGTAGCTTTTTTGCACACTATTTGGAGCTAGAAAGATATTGTAGACACTTAAAGTTGTCTAACACTTCACACATTCCCATAATTCACCATTTTTCATTAATTTGACTCATTATCCCTATTTCATCACATTTTATTAAATAATTTCCAATTGTTTGATTAAAGTAACTAATTTCCTCTATTAATTGAATAATTTAAATTATTTGATTAATTCATCATTTTTCCTTTATTTCACCTTAATTTTATAATTTCCATTATTTAATTAATTTTCAAATCTTTCCACTTTCCCAATTTAATTAAATAATCTCAATTATTTAATTAATTTTCTAATTTTCCTCTCATCCACCTGATTAAATAATTTTTAATTATTTAATTAATAATCATTTATTCTTCTTATCCAACATAATTAAATATTTTCCTAATTACTTAATTGGCTATTTTTCTTTCACAATTAAATGAATTATTTATTTCATTTACTTGCACATTCCCTCCAAAAAGAATTTATTGGAAGTTTGGAGATGTTGGAAGCTTGAGTTATTTGTGAGTTGATTGGGTGTTGTCATTGATGTCAACCCCTTGTATAAAGAAAGTGTTGGAATGTTTTTATTGATGATGTCAACCCTTAGCATTGGAGTTGTGGAAGTCTGGAGTTGTTGGTATTAATGTCAACACAATGTTGTTGGTGTTGTCATTGATGTCCTACTTCGGTATAGTTGCAGAGGTTGTTGGTCTGACTTGTGTTTGAGGAGATTGTTGTAGTTGGAAAGTGTTGCATGTTGTAGATGTGTTGCAGAGATGTTAGTAATGTTGCTAATGAAGTTGGTTCACTTGGCTTCCAAATGCTTTTGAGAAAATTTGAATAAAAGAGAATTCAGTGTGACAGAATGGTGTTCAATGTTTTGCTCTGCATTGCTTCATCATTGAAGATATTCTCATGCGGTTTGGACTTGATGACAAGAGGTGTTCAGAGGTGTTATATCTAGAGTTTCATATTTTGGATCGTTCTGCAGTGGAAGATGTGTTTGATAGTATGTTTGTTTGGTAAAACAGGGTGTTTGGGAGAAATGAGATTGCTCTACATTTCCCCACAGTGAAATTTCTGGTTTTGTGGATTCGGGGACGTGCTTATAATGTTTGTATCTACCTTCCCTTGAAGTTTCAGGTGCTAAGTTATTCCGTAAGATTTTCTAATGTGTTGGGTGTTTGTGCCAGTATATCTGGTTACACAAAATGAAGGTGTTCTTGATTTTTGGGTGGTTACAGTAGTCATGTAGAATATTCTAATGATGTTGGAATATTATGAGATGTTGTGTGGTCCGTGAGATGTTTCCGAATCTTGAGAGGTGTGTTTGGAGTCGCTTGTTAGTGTTAGTGCAGGTTTGGCTGACTTGGCATGCTAGTGCTAATTGTTGAGGATACTTGTTGATTGAGGAAGTGTTGAGAAGCATGTTTGTGTAAATTTGGTTCTCAATTAAGTAGTGGTGTGGTTTGGCTTCACTTCTTTATATTGTGGAAGTGTTTAGTGTCGACCTATTTTGTGTTACATGGTTGAGGTGCATACATTTCATTAAGGCTGACCTAATTGATATTATTTTAGGTCGCGAAGGGTATAAATGCAAGGATAATTGTTGTATGGATAAAGTGTGAAGAGTGTGTGATGCGAAAGATGTGAATGTGATCAAATGTGATGATCTAAGTTTGAGCCTTGATGCGTATGACTTTCTAATGCGGTGAACAGAAGGTGTCTACATTTTAGTCTGTTTGATGAGTTGTTTATGCTTCAATGGAACTGTACCTTCGAAATATGAGAGATGCATTGTTAGCAGCTAAAATTGGTAGTGATCCACCCCTTCTTCTTTCTTCTGGACCATGAGTCTTTTGGCAGTGAGCCTTATTGTATTTGGTGTTTCAATTCATATATTAGTGAGATAATCCTCATCGTGGTTTTTTCCCTTCTTGGGGTTTCCACGTAAATTTGGTGTTCTTATGTGTTTCCATTACTGATTTACATGTTTACATTTTATTAATGCATGGTAAGGGTTTAATGGTGGATAAGGGTTTAGGAACTAATGCAAATTTGAATGTTAATGAGGGTTTCTAATGTTTTAGAAGTATACAACTAATTCAACCCCCCCCCCCTCTCAGTTGTCTTGTGCATCTAACAATTGGTATTAGAGCTTTGGTTCCTTGGAAGAAGCTTAACTACTTGAGGTAGACCTAGATGGTGCGCATGAAAGGTGTCAAAGCTCCCTTGCTCAATGGAACAAACATTACATACTAGAAAGCTATGATGGAGTATTTCTTGGTCTCCCTTGGATTTGGTGTTTGACAGTCTGTTAAATGAGGTTATATGATACTTGCAAATGGACCATCAATTGATGATGAGATCAAGGCATATGAGAACAATGGCAAAGCAAGGAATCTATGAAGGTTATAAGCTACAAGTCTATTAATGGTATTTGGATAAAGCTAGAAGGAATCTATGAAGGAGATGACAAGGTCAAACAAGTGAAGATGCAGATCTACAAAGCCAAATTTAAAACCCTAAGGATGTTTGAAGATGAAGATATTACTGCCTACATGCTCAAAGTTAATGAAGTCGTCAATGCCATTAATGGTCTTGGTGGAGAGTTGGATGAAAGCGAAGTGGTGAAAAGGGTATTAAGAACTCTGCCTAAATCTTATAGCCATAAAGGTTTTGCTATTGAGGAAGCTCAAAATTTGGATACTTATTCTAGAGATCATATGTTTGGTGCTTTAACTTCTTTTGAAATGAGAGAGTTTGGTCAAGATACTACAAACAAAGAAATTGCTTTAAAATTTGAAAAGGTAGAAAAGGATGATGGATCATATCCAAATGATCTTGATGAGGTGGAAGCAAACTTTGTGAGGAGATTGAAAAAGGGTATTGGAAAATACAGAGGTAAGCTACATTTCAAATGTTTCAATTGTGAAAAGATAGGTCATTATGCATCTAAATGTCCTATCAAAGTTACTAATGACAAACAAAAGGATCATAAGGGTAAATTTGTCAAGAAGAGTTATTATGTTGAAAAGGACATTGGGGTATCTGATGATGAAGAATCAGATTATCTAGATGAAGGAAGTGATGAATGCTTGTTCATGGCTTTAAATGTTAGAACTAATTCTACTAATCTTGAAAGATGTGTGAAGGGAAGTGTTCAAAAAACATGTCATAACATTGAAGGAATTGTGTTGACTGCTTTTCATGCTAGAGAGGAGAAGAATTACTAGATCATTGACAATGGATGTTCAAATAATATGATAGGTGACAAGAGTAAGTTTGTTAAGCTTGAAAAGTATGATAGTGGTCTTGTTAAGTTTGGTGATGATACATCTGCTAAGATCTGTAGAAAAGGTTCAATTAGTTTTGATGGAAAGCATAATGTAGATGATGTTCTTTATGTCAAGGGTCTCCAACATAATCTTCTAAGTGTAGGACAAATGTGTAGCAAATGATATAATCTTGTATTTCAGAATGGTGGCTATGAAATCATAAAAGGAAGCTCCAATATTCTAGTTGTTACTGGAACAAGGACATGAGGTAATACCGATCAAATCAAAGGTAGTGGTGCAAAGTGATTTATGTCTCAAACTAATGAAAGTTGGCTATGGCATAGAAGAATGAGCCACATCAATTTTGATAGCCTAGCAAGGATAAGTTCTACTAATGCTATGAGAGATTTTCCAAAGATTACAAAGCATATCAATGCAATCTGCAAAGAATGTCAAGTTGGGAAGCAAACAAAGGCAAGATTCAAAACAAAAGAATATTCTACCACAACTCCCTTGGAGTTAGTGCATATAGATCTATGTGTACCTACTAGAATTAGAAGCTCATGTGGTGATAGGTATTTCATGTTATTAATTATTGATTATTCTAGAATTACTTGGGTTACATTTCTCAAAGAAATTTTTGAAGCTCCAGAGAAGTTTAAAACATTTAAGGCTATGGTTGACAATGAAATGAATTTAAAAATCAAATGTTTGAGATTTTATAGAGCTGGTGAGTTTACTTCAAATGAGTTTAACAATTTTTGTGAAGATCATGGAATAAAGAGGCATTTTTCAGCCCCTAGAACTCTTCAACAAAATGGAGTTGTGGCAAGGAGAAATAGAATAGTTCAGGAAGCAGCTAGGACAATGATGAAGGAACCCAATCTTCTGGATTCCTATTGGAGAGAAGAAATTAATATTGCAGTCTACATTCTTAACAAAGGTCAAGTAAGAGAAAATAGTTCAAAGACTCCCTATTTGTTATGGTATGGTAATCCCCCTACCATGAAATATTTTAGAATTTTTGGAAGCAAATGTTATATCAGAAGAAATGAGGAAAACTTTGGAAAGTTTGATGCAAGATCTGATGAAGGAATCTTCTCTGAATACTCTACAAGAAGCAAGGCTTGTTGGTGTTACAACAAGATTTTGAAGAAGATTGTTGAAAGTGTAAGTGTCAAAGTGGATGATGAACCACATCAAAGTTCTATAGAATGATATGAATCTGATGAATCCCCTTGCAAAAGAGAAGAAAAGGATGAAGACAAAGGAAAATAGTTGATAGTTGAAGAGGAAAAAGCTCTAGAAAAGAATCCTAAGAATCTTAAGTATGTGCAAAAGAATCATTAAGAAGATCAAATCATTGGAGATAAGAGAAAAGGTTTGCTAACAAGGAGAAAAGATTCTACAAGACAAAGGAACAAGTGAATTTTTTTTATTTTTGATGTGGAACTAAAAATAGTGATTGAGGCATGTAAAAATGAAAATTGGGTTAAAGCAATGGAGGAAGAGTTAGAATAAATATAGAAGAATCTAACTTGGGAATTGGTCCCAAGATCGAAAAATAAGAATGTGATTGGTACTAAGTGGGTATTCTAAAATAGGTTGAATGAAAATGGAAAAGTTGTCAAAAACAAGGCTAACTTGCAGGTAAGGGTTACTCACATGTTGAAGGTATAAATTTTCAGTAAAATTTTGCTCCAATTGCAAGAATGCAAGCTATCAAGATATTTTTAGCTTTTGCAACACATAAAGATTTCAAAGTATATTAGATGGATGTGGAATTTGCATTCTTGAATGGTGAGTTGGAAGAAGAGCTATACATTGAACAACTAGAAGGTTTTTAATTGTCAGAAGATGTAAATATGGTCTGTGGGTTGAAGAAAACATTGTATGGACTAAAGCAAGCTCCCAAAGCTTGGTATACAATGTTAGACAAGTACTTGTTGCAACAAGGATTTAGGAAAGGTACTGTAAATAGCAATTTGTATTTCAAAGTTGAAGGAGAACAAATCTTGATTGTGGTGGTATATGTTGATGACATAATCTTTGGAGGATATGAAGATGTGTGTAAGAAGTTTGCAGAGGAAATACAAAAATAATTTGAGATGTCAATATGTAGGGAGATGAGTTTCTTCCCTGGTTTGCAAATCAGTCTATCAAAGAAAGATATATGCATATCACAGTCTAAGTATGTTAAGGAATTATTGAAGAATTTTGGAATGGATGACTCTAAACCGGTACGTACTCCTATGATTATTGGTTTTAAGTTAAGCAAGAATGATGAATCTCCTAAGACAGATCAAAGCAAGTATAGATCAATGATTGGTAGACTATTATATTTTAAATTGCTACTATATCAGATAGCATGCATTAAGTTTGTCTTGTGGCTATATTTGAAGAAGATCCCTGAGAATCTCATGTTGCAACAGTGAAGAGGATATTCAGATATTTGAAGGGCACTCCAAATTATGGTTTTTGATATCCTAAGAATACTGACTTCTCCTTGAGTGTATATATAGATGCAGATTGGGTTGGATATGCAGATGACAGGAAAAGTACAAGTGGTTCTTTCTTATTGGAAGAAGGTTGGTTTCACGGCTATGTAAGAAGCAGGATTTAGTTTCATTATCTACTATAGAAGAAGAATATATTGCAGCAACGGCATGTTGTACACAGGTGTAGTGGATGAAGCAAATATTGAAGGATATCAGAGTTTCATATGATGAACTTATTCCTATCATGTGTGGCAACACAAGTGCAATCAATATTTCAATGAATCTAGGAATGCATTCAAGAACAAAACATATCTCAATCCAGTATCACTTCTTAAGAGAGAAAGTTGTAGAGAATGAGGTGAAGTTGGAGTATGTGCCTACTAAAGATCAGGTTGTTGATATTTTCACAAAGGCTCTTCAAAAAGATACTTCTGAGTATCTCTAGGAGAAGTTAGGGGTTATTTCCTTTCCTTTCAACTAGATGCATAAGTATGTGCATCTATCCGGGAAGCATTTCAAGATACATTCTTGGTTCTGGACTGATACTAAAGGCTACCTCTTAGAGGGAGTAGGTAGTAGTGGTTGATGGATGATGCATTTAGATGGAGCATATTGTGTACTCCTAAGGGGGAGTATACACTTGGAGAGTGAAAAATAACGAGTTTAGTTTCTTGTTGGTATTGCAAGTGGTCTATGCAGGTGTTTCCCTTTGAATATTATCAAAGAGGGAGAGCAAGAGAGTTGGATGAGTTTATGGCCCTTTGCCATTGATGTCAAAGGGGGAGAGAAAGTTAAAGTGATTGAAAAAATAAATAAATAAAAAAAGAAAAACATCGAGAGAGTTGCAAAAGTGGATATGGTTTGAAGACCATAGGGAGAGAGAGAGAGTATGGAGAAGTATTGTTTGAGGAGAAAGGGAGGAAAGTGATATAGAGTGTAGGTGTTGTTGGTGTTGCAGGAGAAGAAGTCTATGAAGAGAAACGATAAAGGGTAAAGAGTTGTCCTAATCAGGGGGAGTGTTTCTTATTGTAGTACTATTGTTGGTTTCTTTTTTTGTTAATGGTTTTTTAGAAGGCAGGTGTTGCCATTAATGACAAAGGGGGAGATTGTTGGAAGTTTGGAGATGTTGGACGCTTGAGTTGTTTATGAGTTGCTTGGCTGTTGTCATTGATGTCAGCCCCTTGTATAAAGAAAGTGTTGGAATTATTTTGGTGTTGATGATGCCAACCCCTAGCATTGGAGTTGTGGAAGTCTGGAGTTGGTATTAATGTCAACACAATATTGTTGGTGTTGTCATTGATGTCCTACTTTAGTATAGTTGCAGAGGTTGTTGGTTTGAATTGTGTTTGGGGAGATTGTTGGAAAGTTTTGCATGTTATATATGTTGTATATTTGTTGCAAAGATGTTAGTAATTTTGCTAATGAAGTTGGTTCACTTGGCTTCCAAGTGCTTTTGAGAAAATTTGAATAAAAGAGAATTTAGTGTGACATAGTGGTTTTCAATGTTTTTATCTACATTTCTTCATGATTGAAGAATTCTCATGCGATTTGGACTTGATGATTAGAGGTGTTCAGAGATTTTTTATGTAGAGTTTCATGTTTTGGTTCATTCTACAGTGTAAGATGTGTTTGACAATATGTTTGTCTAGTAAAACAGGATATCTAGGAGAAATGAGATTGATTTGTATTTCTTCACAATGAATTTTTTGGTGTTGTGAATCTAGGGACATGCTTATAATTTTTGTATCTACCTTCCCTTGAAGTTTCAGGTGTTAATTTGTTCCACAAGATTTTCTGATGTGTTGGGTGTCTATGCCAGTATATCTGGTTGCATATAATGAAGATGTTTTTGAGTTTTAGGTTGTTACAGTAGTTGTGCAAAAGATTATGATGATGCTGGAATATTCTAAGATGTGTGAATAGTGTGGAATTTTGTTGTGTGGTTAGCGAGATATTTCTGAATCTTGAGAGGTGTGTTTGGAGTCGCTTGTTAGTGTTAGTGCAGGTTTGGCCGACCTAGCATGCTAGCACTAATTGTAGAGGATTTCTTTTATTGAGGAAGTGTTGAGAAGCGTGTTTGTGTAGATTTGTATCTCAATTAAGTAGTGGCATGGTTTGGCTTCACTTCTTTATATTGTGGAAGTGTTTAGTGTCGACCTATTTTGTATTACATGGTTGAGGTGTATATGTTTCATTAAGGTCGACCTAATTGAGATCGTTTTACATTGTAGAGGGTATAAATGCAAGGAGAATTTATGTATGGATAGAGTGTGAAGAGTGTGTGATGTGAAAGATGTGAATGTGATCAAGTGTGATGTTCTAAGTGTGAGCTTTAATGCCTATGATGTCCTAATGCAGTGAGCAAAAGGTGTCTACATTTCAGTCTGTTTGATGAGTTTTTTTGCTTCAGTAGAACTATACCTTCGGCATATGAGAGATGCATTGTTAGCAGTTCAATTTGGTAATGAGCCACCCCTTCTTTCTTCTTTCTTCTAGACAATGAATCTTTTGGCAATGAGCCATTGACAATGATCCTTTCTTTATCTTTTTGGGTAGTGAGTGTTATTATATTCGATGTTGCAATTCCTATATTAGTGAGCTAATCCTCACCATGGTTTTTCCCTTAGGTTTTCCATGCAAATCTAGTGTTCTTATGTGTTTGATGTATTTTCATTGCTACTTTACACGTTTACATTGTGTTAATAGATGTTAAGGGCTTAATGGTGGACAAGATTTTAGGAACTAATATTGATTTGAATGTTATGAGGGTTTATGATTTTTTAAAATTATACAACTGATTCACCCCCCTCTCAATTGTCCTATGCATCTAATAAAATTCCAAAATTCAAATTCAAATTCAAATCCTAATTCAAATTTGAAAATATCTCCCTCCAAAATATTCCAAAATATCTTCCTAAATTTTAGGGAAGAGATTCAGTTAACTAAACCTTTCCTCTTCATGCATGGCTCCTCACTCCTTAATTCACTCTTAGCCATTGATCTTATCTTTCAATCTCGACCATCGATGAGATATCTTGAAATCTATAAACAAGCCTTAATCCTTCATTATACGACACCTCAAAGTTTTGAGGAAATTGGTAATTCTCTCCAATTGAGATTGAATATCATTAATCCTCCATAGCCATCAATCTTTTGAGCTTTTGGACAATTAGGTTTATGCAAGCATGAGAAATCCAACATATCAAAATCATAATTCAATAATGGAGTAAGGAATTGCATTCTTAGGTGAGGTAAAAGTAGGGTTTAAATTATTTAATTCTCTCATTTGTTTATTTCATTTGATTCTATCTAGTCACTTAATTGGTAATGGGTTTAATTTGATCAATTGTGTCTTGATTTGTGTTGTGACTAATCGTTCTTGTTGTTTTTCCTCTTGAATTGATCCTTCCATTTATCCTCGTTCACATTTTGGCACGCCCAATGGGACCCACATCCTTGATTTGATGTCAATTTGAGTTTTCTTGAGTTACAAGTTACATAGACACTGTTGATGCAGATCGACGCTTTTGAAACACACATTTGCACATTTGACTATATGAGGACATTTATGCAACACAACATTTTTGAATGACAAATCAACACGTTTGTTTGTTTTGCTTTTGCATGTCTATAAGTTATAGTGACAATTTTGATTCCCTCAGTGACATGTTTGATAAAAATGTGTTTGACTCTACACATTGATGTTGTTGACACACAACAATTCTTTTGATGGGTATAATGACATGTTTTATTTTTACAGTGACACTTTTATTTTTTCAGTGATGCATTTGATTCAAATTTTTGGAATTTTTCTAACCCTAACGTTTGTTTATTTTTTCTTGGACTAACATATCTATGCAACCTTGGTGAATTTTGGGAGAATACAAAATAAGAAAAAGTACTGATGTATTTGAAGTAGAGAAAACAATTTTAAAAACTTTGATTTCTAGGTTAGCTCACGTTTGAATTTGGGTTTTTAAATACAAAATTGTTCTTTGTGTTTGGTAGGTTTCTAGTGTGTATTCTAAACACACACTATGTGCAATCTTGGAGATCAAAAACACTATTAGCTTACACATGTTTTTGCATACTCGAGGAATACTAGAAAAGTATGCTCTTCTCTTGTGCTACATGCATTCTTGAGAATCAAAAACACTAGTATTTTTCATTTAATTCAGTAGGAGGCTTGCTTGGGGATTTCATCACCTCAAGGATGAACTCAACCATGTTTACTGGTAGGGTATATAAAGGGGAGAGAACAAAGGTTGTACCTCATGGTTTGGTCAACGTCCTATAAGCCAAGCCTCGTGATCCTTGGTCCGTCAAGACGTGTATAGGTGAAGAGGAGTGGGGAGATCCCCTTGACTCAAGCATCCTCAAATGGGCTCATTGTTCACAAAAATACTACAAACCTTAATCCTCCAAGACCATCAACCAATGGTTTAGTGTGGTGTGGGGTAGAGTATCATGCCTGAAGTTACTCACCATGTACACTTCTCTTGTTGAGATGACAATTATTCCATGTTAGGACCTCGCCCTTCCAAGATAATGCGTGTTAAGGTGGTACATGATCTTAGCATACCCTAGTTAATCATTCATTTGAAAGTATTATGCTTTGGCGGATGGGCCTACACTAAGTCAATACACCTTTTGCTACTAATTAAGTTATATTTCTTGATGTTTTTTCTTGTAAAGAGCGATGAATATCCATTATAGTGTATTTTTCATCGAACTCTCGAAATTATCCAAATAAACGTTGGAGTCAGCTTTACATGCTATTCTTTGTTGTGTGATATCTCTATCTAGACAAAAAGCAAATCCAAATTAGTCTTCAAAAAAATCAACTCAATCAAAAACCTTAGGAAAATTTTAGGTTTAGTTTCAGAGTCATACTTTCGAGGTTATAGTGATGCTTTTGTTGTAACTATGACACTTTTGATAGCTTTGTGACGCTTCTATTAGTAACTTGACACATCTACCAAAAACACAATGATGCTTCTACTTCGTAGATCAATGCTTCTACATAACTCAATGTTCTTGACCGAAATTGCTCTCTGTTAGTCTAAAAAACCTAGTTTCTACCCACTAATGCTTCTGAAACATATCGACACCTTTGATAAACATAGTGATGTTTCTCTAGGTTGATGATTTTTCCATAACATGTCACATCAGATAGAGGGAAGTGCAACTCTTTTGACATCATGTGACACATTTGAAAGTTACAGTGACACTTTTAAAATACAAAGCAATACGTTTGCTTGTGAAATTAAATTTCCAAAAACCTTAAAATTCTAGTCTCCTAAATTTAGTAGTAAACCAACCTAGGATCTAAAACTTGTAATATAATAGACTTGTAACTAGTATTCATCATCCATACAACAAATAAACGTTCACACTCATCTCATACCATTTTTTATCTTGGACTTCTAGGGTTACATTTCTTTAGCTTTTAGAAAAACAATGACATCATAATCATCCACAAAACATCAATCCACCATCAACCAAAATCATATTCTTGCCTAGATCTCCCATCTTATCTCCTAGTTTAGTTTTTGCTTGAAAATTAGTCATTTTCAAGTACATAGTTAAATTGGCACTAGAATTTATGAATGAACTAGAATAGTGGTCTTGTCTACTCCTAAGTTGGTAAAGTCACCATCATCCCTTTTCTTGGACTCATTAGTCTAGTTCAAGTAAAGACCATCCTTTAGCATATATCAAATGAAGATATAGCTTAACTTTGAATTTTGGAGGTTTTCATATCTCCCATCAAACCAAACATCATCAACATCAAAACTTTGTCCAAATCTATCTAGTATAGCTCTCATAAGTCCAATCTTGAAACAAACCCTCATCCATATCACATAGTCTAAACTTTGCTTACATCCCATCTTCCATAAGATTATTTTATTTTATGCCTATTACAAGGTCCCAACACAAACAAATCATGGAGTCAAACCCAAGTAGTTCAAATGTCACTATACCTATGACTACTACCGAAACAACAATTGGAATGCCTAGTGATCTATTCAACCCACATGTAAATCAAACACCACAACAACCAACTCAATGAAAACCCTAACATCAAACCGTCCTAATAGAATACATTACAAATAAATCCAAGTTATTTAATGAATTCACAGAGAAATAAATTTTAGGAAATGCAACAAGATCCCTCATTAGCTAGAGCACTTGATGCCCTTATTTTTATGGATCCCAACACCTACCTTTTTAAACTTTCACAAAATGGTGCCAAACTACTCTCTAATTATAATGGTGTAGCAATTAGAGAACAAGCTCAAACAAATACCATGACAACTAGTTTTCCTATACATGAGAACATGCCTAGAGTTAAAACTATCAATGAACTGATACCAACACCTCTCATACCAAACATACTGAGTCCACCTACAATACCCACATGTGATAGATTATATACCATTTTCCAAATAATTTATGAATCCATTATATCAAAACCCAAGCATATGTGATCAAACAATCCAAAATCCACCAAATACCAACATCCCACTTTCCTCAACATACATGTCCATTCAAACAAACCCAAATATATCAAATCCCCTAAACACCAACATACCAAACTATACAAAAAACCCTTTCACGACACCAACCCCTACATCGTATGTGCCTCCTAACATTTCAAATGTTACAAAAACATCCAACACAACTAGGAGCACAAAAAACCCCAATAACTCAACTCAACCTTCCAACTCACAAAATCCATCATTTTTTGTCATAAAACACATTCCACATTTACCATACCAAGAAACTATATATAACTTATCACATCTGTCACAAACACTCATACCTAACACAAATATCCACCAACAACCTAGCCTTCATCAAAATCCAAACACATCTCAACAACAAGCCATACACCAACAACATAGCTCTCATCAAAACCCAAACACATCTCAACAACAAGCCATACACCAACAACATAGCTCTCATCAAAACCCAAACACATCTCAACAACCACAATACATTCAAAAATCACAAATTACCCTTGAACCATAATGCATTCCTCAACAACATATCCAACGAGAACAACATATCCCACAACAAAAATATGTCCCACAATGGAAAATTATCCCACAACAAAAAATTCTACCCCAACAATAATAAAACATATCACAACAACATCCTTCATATAATCCATATAACCCTACACATGGACAAAAAAATACACAACACCATAACATACCCTTTAATTCATATACTATACTACAAAACATCCCTTAAAATATAAATCCATCATATAATTCGTGATCTATCTCTCAACAACAAACATACACTCCATCCCACCAACCTCAAAACACTCAACATGATAACTTGGCATCTCAAATCCAAAGTTTGAACAATAAAGTTACAAATATGCAACTAGGGCATACATAATTATGATACCTTTCCATAACAACTTTGAAATGCTAGAATTCAATAAGTATAAGGGAAGAGGTGATCCTCGGGAACACATACATGAATTCTATGTAGCTTGTCTGGAGGTCTCCTATAATGATACATATCTAATATATTTTCCCGCGAAGCTTAGGAGGACAAGCTATAAAATGGTTTTTTCATCTACCCCAAGGTATCAAAACATTTCAAAAACTAATTAAAAAGTTTGTTAGTCACTTTTCATACAATATCGAACATGAGATAACCATGACTGACTTATATAGCACAAAGAACAACTCAAGAGGAAAATTTACCTCATTTTTACAACATTGGAGACATAAATCTAGAAAATATAAATGGCCCATCCTTGAAAAGAAACTTGTAGAAATTTTTTCCAAAACCTAAATACAAAAATTAGCTTCCATGTTACAGTGCAATGTGCTAATACCTTCGAAGAGGTCATAAAAAAGGGACTCACTAAGAAGTCTCTTATCGCTAAGGGACTCGTCAAAATCTATAAAGACAATAGGGATCATACATTTAATTCTAATGACAAACCTCGCCTTTGGGATAAAAGAACGTCACCAATGATGGGGTAGTAAACACAAAATTCATGCAAACTATACAACCCCCATCTAACAATCATTAGACTAACCAAAACATAAATCCTCTAAGGGGACCACTAAGACCTAATAACAACACTAGATAAAAATACACTTCCTTAGGGGAACCAATCAAAACGGTCTTGAAAATGTTGACCCAAACAAATCTTATAAAGCTCCCAAATGTAAGACAATATGAAAAACCTTAGTTCAAACCCTCATGATATAATGACAATGACTATTGTGAATACCATAGGACTAAAGGGCACAAAACAACTAACTATATGAGACTTAAGAACATCATAAAAAATTCTATAGAAAAAGGAGAAGTAAGTGTAGATCCATGTCTTGGAACCTCTGAAAATAATGATTTAGGGATTTACAAGGATCCAATCCTAAACCACGATAAAGGAAATGACTCGAGTAAGACTAAGGACTATAGAAATGTTAATAATTTACACAATAATGTAGTGGGACATGTCCAAGACTCAAACAATCATGTTTCTATCATTAATATATCTAGTAAGAATCCCGAGTGTGGATTCACCACACAATGAGGGTAGTAACCATTCAAGGAGCTCCACCCATATCTAGAAACTTACCTAATAAGGTACAATCAACTAATTATAGTCTCATAGAACATCTTAAGAAATCCCTAGCCCAGATATCCATTTTGGAGCTTCTTAGAATTTCTCTTGCACGTAAACAAATCCTAGACAAAGCACTCTTGGAATTATCCATCCCAACTGATATAGAAACTAATCAATTTGAGGCCATGTGGGGCATATTGCATCCAATCATCACCTAGCATTCATGAAACAAGATCTTCCATCCCTCACATATCATAATCATTCTCTACATCTAGAAGTTTATGTCCCAAAGCATAAAATCAAGAGAGTCTTGATAGATGGTGGGGCAGGCTTAAATATTTGTACCTTAAAATTGGTTAGACAACTGAGTTATTCTAAAGAGGTCATTGAAATATAAAAGGGCATATGACGATAACAAACGTCAGTCAGAGGGCAGTATCAATCCTCCTATCCAAGTGGGTCAAGCTATTGTAGAGAGAACATGTCAAGTCTTGGATCTTGATTTACCATATAACATTCTACTGGGATGCCCATAGATATAGCCATGCAGCCCGTCCCTTCAACCTACCACTAATGCATTAATTTTTTGTAGAACAAAACCGAGGTCACCATTCATGGTGACCCCCAACCTTTCCATTATTGCAAAGACTTGGAAGTGAAATATAAAAAAATACTCCAAGTTCTAAATAATGATATCACTCTACATTCATCATCTTACATCAATCCATCACCGCTAGCCTCATCATCTACCACTCATAAAACTCTCCCTAAAATCAAGATCCAAGTATAAGAGAATGGTTGTGGTGATTATAATCTCAAAAAGGTCCTTCTATGCAGGACAACTTTCTTCTTCTCCTAAGACAAATGGGAAACCATGACATATTTATTAAGCCTCCTTTATTATCAAATTTATACCCATAGTTTTCTCCAAGTAGGGAGAACTCAACAAAGAAGTGATAGAGGAAGATGTTTTCAAATGGTTGTATCGTGATGAAAGGGAACAAACTACTCTACCAATTGATCAAAATGGTTAAGTTTTCTAGATGATTAAGAACATGGTATTCATGGGCCATAGAGGCCTCGGTCTACATTAGCAAGGAATTAGAGAACCCATTATTCTTGAAAAATGAAAGAAATATCAAGGACTTTGATATGGTTAGCTACATAATGCTACCCCCAACATTGAGAGTATCTCTAGTGAGGTAGTTGAAGCTTCTCCTACGGATAATATTTCCAATAATGATACCATTGAGGACTCTACAATGTACATCATTGACTTATTTGAAAATGTATCCATCAACAACATCGCAATCTTGTCATTTACCACATCTTCATAAGATGATAACCTTTAGCTTGTATACCCCCAACTTATTGATTGAGACCAACAAAAAGAATTGACTCTAGATTTATTCAAAAATGATGGAGCTATTTTTGAGTTCATCTGACTTAGAGATGGCATGTCATCAAGAGATCAAAAATCAAGGTTTGACATAGAGCTTGATGTGAAAGCATATTTTTGGGAGAACCCCAAATCGTTCAATTACAAAATTGAAAACATAAAAATAAAAAAATAGATCCCTAAGTGAAAACCACAATGTGGCACTTTCAGACCATGAAAATATAAAAATAAAAGACATATCCAAGGGTGGAAACCTCTTTGAGGCATATGAGAATGAAGGACTCGACCTCCCAAGTATAGCTCAACATCAAGAGAAATCAATGATATTAGTAGAGCATTCCAAGAAAGTGAATGTTGGAACAATTGACACATCAAAGATCATATTCTACGCAACATCCTTAGATCTTGAAGACAAACAAAATTTCACATCATTCTTACAAGAACATAAAATCAACTTTGCTTGGTCTTACACTAACATGCCTGGACTAGATACCGCACTAGTGGTACATCACTAAACAATATATCTAGGAGCTAAACTAGTGGAACAAAATCTCTACACAAAATACACCCACAAATTGCATTAATGGTGAAAGTAGATCTACATAAATTATTGGATGTTGGTTTCGCAAGGCCAATCGATTATCCAAAGTGGGTTTCCAATCTAGTACTAGTTTCCAAACCCACTAGGGGCATCCACATTTGCACCAACTTTAGATATCTTAATAAAGCTTTTCCTAAGGACTTCACATTGCACAAAATAGACAAATTGTTGATTTGAAAATAGGTCATGAAATGTTTCAATCATGGATGAATTTTTAGGGTATAACCAAATCCGCATAGCACAAGAAGACCAACATAAAATAGCTTTCACATGCTCTTGGGGTACATACTATTGGAATGTGATGCCTTTTGGACTTAAAAAATGCAGGGGTGATGTACCAACATGCCATTATTGTTATTTTCCATTCAATATTCCATAACATCATGGAAGACTATGTAGACAATATTTTAGCTAAATAAGTGACAAGACAAGGGCACCTAGAGGTGCTAGCTAAAATATTTGATAGGCTTGAAAGATGTCAAGTGATGCTTAATCCAAAGAAATGTGTATTCAGATTCACTTCTAGAAAAAATTTGGGATACATAGTGCCTCAAAGACGTATTGAGGTGGATCCGTTGAAAGGAAAAGCAATCATTGATATACCTCCACCTAAAACCATAAAGCAACTCTGAAGTCTACAAGGGAAGCTCCAATCTATCAAAAGGTTTATAGCACAACTAGTAGACAAATTCCACCCATTTACTCATCTCCTACATAATGATATCACATTTAAATGGGATGAGAAATTCCAACAAGCCTTCTAACATCTCAAATATTATCTAGCATCACCCCTAGTGTCGATTGCTCTAGTGGAAGATAGACTTTCGAACCTATACATCTCAGTAGCAACAACATTAGGTGCTCTCTTGGCACAACATGATTACTCAGGGAAAGAAAGAGAAGTCTACTACATAAGCCAAACATTATTCAGATATGAGCTTAATTATACTCCCATTGAGTGAGCATGTTTAGTATTTATCTTTACTTCCCAAAATCTACAACACTATATGCTTAATCATCAAGTCAAGCTCATCTCTAAGGTGGATTCACTAAAATATCTATTGTTAAAAGAAACACTCATAGGTAGTATGAATAAATGGGTTATGATACTTATTGAATTTAACATAGAATATGTGGATAGGAAGGAAATCAAAGGACCTATCATAATAGATCAACTAGCAGATGCACCAATATATGATGAAAATCTCCTTATATCAGATTTCCTAAATGAGGCAACATTCACTATTACTTCTACTAGTTAATGGAATTTATACTTTGATGGATCTCACATCAATATGGATTAGGGGTGGGAGTCCTATTCATTACACCCCAGGGTGACTACATGCAAAATCATATCGACTAGCATTTCCATGCACAAACATATATCTCTTATTACAAGATTAAGAATGGCAATATAATGGTAGATCAAAGATCTACAGTTTATAGTGATTCAAAACTAGTAGTGAGACATGTCAACAATGACTATCAAACTAAAGATGACAAACTACTTCCCTACAAAAGGATGGTTGATAGCTTCAAACAATATTTTACTATTGTCTCATTTGAGTAAATACTTAGAGTCAATAACAGGGCTACATATGTTATAGAAACCATTGGGTCTCTCCTAGACATGTTGCATAATAGTCACAAATGTGAGTTCCTTTTTGAGAAACTATTGATACCGACATTCGAAGTCCTCCAATAAAAATTTGTGTGTGAAATTGTTGATCTCAGTTCTCCTCAGTACCACGATGTTTGCACCTATCTCTAAGATAGTACTATACCACCTAACCTCACCTCCAATCTTAAGAAATATTTATCTATTGATCATCTCGCTTCACCCTACTTAGTGACACCCTTAGGTGTATTAACTCAGAAGAAGCTTTAATTACACTACATGAGGTAGACAAAGGTGTTTGTGGGTCACATTCTAGTGGCCCTATCCTCACTAATAAGCTACTGAGGACATGATACAATTGGCCTGCCATGGATGAAGAATCACATTAGTTTTCTAAGAAGTGATTACAATTTCAACAACATGGTGATCTTATTCACACTCCAACACAAGATTTGTAACCTATAACTACACCATGGCCCTTTGCAATGGGGACTCAACCTCATAGGCATCATCACCGCCACTAAGTACTTCATGAAGTGTATTGAATCTATTCCCCTCACCTACATTACCGATAAACAAATATCTAATTTTATCCTAAACTACATAATTTTTCAGTATGGTGTCCCTCGTGCCATCATCACAAATAATGGAACACCCTTCAAAAATCAGGATGTCTGGGATCTTTGCACTCAATTCCATATCCAACATCGCTTTTCCACTCCATACTACCCTTAGGGAAATGGTCAAGCAAAAGTGTCTAACAAAACTATCCTAAAAATTCTCAAGAAGATAGTTAATGAAGTTGGTCGTGACTAGAACCTCCAACTAAATCTCACCTGATGGGCCTACCGTACTAGTATTCAAATGCCTACTAGTGCTACATCATTTTCCCTAGTCTACAATACCAAAACATCTTTCCTATCAAGGTTAAACTTCTTTCATTAAGGGTGTTGTTGCAACATCTTATCGATGATGAGAAATACATAGTATCTAGACTACAAGAGCTAGAATTGCTAGATGAAAGACATCTTAGCGCACTCAACCATCTCAAAACTTACGAAAATCATCTTCCATGTAGCTAAAAAATATCAAGAACCAAAAAATTCCAAGTATGTGATCTAGTCCTCAAGGAGAATCAAAATAACCAACTCGATCAAGATAAAAAAAAAGGCAAATTTAAACCAAACTGGTTAGGACCTTTTGTCATCACAACAAGCTATGGCTCAAGAGCCTATCAACTAGCTACACATGAAGGTGACCCCTTACAAGATTCCATCAACAATAGTCATCTCAAGTGGTCTACATTTAGACCCATCAAGATATCCTTAAAAAGGTCATTAAAAAGTTAAAAACTCTAAAAAAAGGGATAAAATAGTAAAGATAAAATCATCCTCTAGATAGTGAAAACCACTTTGATGGTGCTTTGAAAAAGTAGCTTGGTGAAAACCTAGCAAACAAAAACCATGTGTAATGAGCACCATCTACCATCTATCTAGATTCTCTTCCATTCCATCCATAATAACTCTACCATCTCATCCATATTCATCCATTCACCATCATATTTTCACTTACACACCTAGCATGGCTTGGTGATTTATCAGTATCTAGCATTACCCATATCACCTAGAATAATCCTAGGGTCATCTAATCTAGTCCATCATAAAACGACCCTACATCTAACTAGGGGCACTTTATGAACCTATTAGTTGGATTGAATCCTTGTTTATTACTTAAACATGAAAATTTAAAAACATCCAAATAACGTAAAATTCAAAAACATTAACATAACGTAAAATCCAAAACAACCTCAAATATTCAAACATCCAAAATAATAGATGCTGTAAAAATCCATAAACACCCAAATAAACATGTAAATTCAAAAATATTTAGATAATGTAAAATCCAAAAATATTTAGATAATAGAAAAATCCAAAAACAACCTCAAATATTAAAAAAATCCAAAAAAAAAGAAGCAATAGATATTCTAAAAATCCAAAAACATTCAAATATCTCAAAAAGTTCAAAAATAGCCTCAAATACATCCAACAAAAATTTCAAAAAATAGTCAAAAATCCTAAATTTTCAACAAAGACATCACACAAATCGTCTATCCACAATAAAATCATCACCCATAATAAACCTATCATCACCTTCATCTTTGGCAAAGCAAGAAAAATCAAATGTGGCAATCATCAAAACCTAGAACATTCATGAAAAATTACTAGTATCGATCATTACAAGAACAAACCAACTATCTAGAAGCACATAATTCAACATCCAACATTTTCGCCTTAATGGATACATTGACACAATCATGGATCAATAATTGCAATATCTTTGGCAAGAGATATGATGGTTTTGATATGTTTTGTCAGCCGATCTTTTTTTTTAATTTATCTTTTGTCTCATTTCATTTCTTACTCAAAACCACCTTTATTTTTAATCTCTTTGTTTATCTATAGGAGTACGTAATGGGCCATAGTTAATTCTTTCATTTGCTATGTTTGTGGGATGTTATTGTAATATGGCCATGGTGAATACTTTCCTTATGTGTGTAGGGATAGTTTATGAAAATACAACAACCTTTGTATACCAAGTTCTTTATACCTTTTGTGCATTAGGTATAACTTTCTTTGAGGATTCATTATTTCACATGATCAAATAAGGTTTTTGTATGTCAAGTATGAATAAGGATACACCTATTTGTTTGTAGAGTCAAATTCTATGCAATAAATACATCACCCTGGTTCTTCATACCTTGGTGTATAGTGTCTACTTGCTATATCAAAATAAGGTTTGCTCTATATTCTTTAGCATAAACTAAAACAAAAGAAAAATAATCTATCCTATCCCATTTCCAGTAAAATCTCAAATAATTCTAATAATCATGGATTTCTCGATATTTGATCAACATTGTTCATACATCTATCAATGATTTTTTCTAATAACATATCCTTTCTTCTATCCTTCTCATTGTACTAACTATTACATTCATGTATCATGACATCATATCACATCCTATATCCACAAATCATTAGTACCATCATAATATCATATAGCTTGCATCCATAAGCATCAAACATAGCATCATACATCTTGCATAGTTATCATATATGTGTGTCATCAAAATACAAAAAAAAGGAATGAAATCAAACATCGTACATCATAGCATCATCATAATTCATCCATCATACATCATGAGATCAAATAGAAATCATTAGATGCATGCATCAAATCATATACATAATCCATCACATGCATAATAACAATCCATAACATCACATAACATCTATCAAGTCACCTCACATCTCATCTCATATCATATATATCATCAAAAAGTGTGTCATGGTACAAAATCCATATACATAAAATATATGTATAATGGGATATCAAGAGGCATCAATATATATATATATATATATATATATATATATATATATATATATATCAAAAGAATGTGTCTACAATCACATATATGCAAATCAATATACAAAGGCATATAGCTACATGGAGCTACCCCTCACCTCTCGACCAAGATAAGATGGGTGATGAGGCATCATCTATTTTCCTCCAATCTGTTGGGCCCCAAATCCTTGCCCCAAATCCTTGTCCCCTAGGATGTCCAGGTTGTGATGGTTATTGCGATTGAGGTGGCTATCCTATCGACCCTCCATTTAACCTGCCTACTATCCCAAAAACACTCCTAGCTGAAAATTTGGGAGCTCTCCTCCCAATTGACACTAAAACCTTATACAAAGTCCTATAATAAGTGACCTCCTAGATGAGGACCCTTACCTCTCTCATGTGTTGTGTCGTCGATACCACAACATCCTATCTTGTAGACTCTAGCTACTATCACCTTGCTCGCTCTGTATCTCTCTCAACCATCAGTTGAGAAAATTGTGCCTCTACTTGCTAGTGGTAGGCTATCTCAGCATCTCTCTTGACTATCCTTTGTGCTATCTAAATAGTCAAGCCATCCCTCCCCATCTTATAGTCATATTTCTCTTCGAGCTTGGTCCCACTCAAAGAGATCCACTGCAAGTTGGATATCCTCAACATCACCTCCCCTCTCCCACCACAACTACAACAATCTACTAAACCAGTGGATCTTGTTGTGGTCCCTCATTAGGAACCCCTCCTACAATTGCATCTACCTCTTCTCTTTGTCCTTGTTGGCGAGCTCTACTCAGCTCTACCTCTCTCCTCTATTGCCTATCCGTTGTCTCCTCGCTTAGATATGTGAATCTTAATGGCCTTTTTATGACTCACCATGCATCAAAATCAGGAGTCATGCCTACATCCTTTCCACCATCATCCCAAGCCCACTATACTAGCATCAGATGTATAAAGGCAATAGCTATTACTCGTGGATTGGCCATAGGTCCTCACTCCTTGATCTCCTTCTATGTGCGAGTAAATAGAGCCTGATAATCTACTACAAGCATATCTTATGCCTCTCTAAACTACCTCCTAACCCTATCAAGTAGGTATCTCTCCAAAATGTGCGGTGTGTGGCCAATAAGACATCATGTATGTTTACAAAAAGGGAGATAAATGTCATCATCATCCCAGGCCTCACACTATAACCATGAGCACCAAGTAAACTCATCCATCTCATTGAGCACTCTCCTCTAGTAGTCAAGATCTCCTAGACTCCTTTGAGTTAGTAAGGCATCATAACAGTATACAAAAGGATCTCCATTTGCTCGAATCACATCTCTCATTGGTCTAGTCACAACAATGTGCTCCCATACCCAAATGTGAAGTAAAGTCACCCTAGTTGATAAAATGGCGGTTGCCCTCTATACAACTTGGTGCATGTCATGGTAAAATTGAGTTGTTACGCATGGTCCCCACACATAAACAATAACATCAACCATCATCCTATCAAGGACGTAGCCCCATCCAACAAATAATCCCCTAGATTGATGGTCGAGGATAATCACACCTAAGATTAGACCTCCAATCACCAAAATAGTGTCATCTATAACCCTGATGTACAATCTGATATCAATTTATCCATCATCGATATCCAAATCCTCATCATAGAGGACTCCCTCTAGATAATATGTGCCATGGTTAGTGTCATATATCACTTGGGATCCCTCAATCGAAATCCTATGTATCTACCATACATCCTTGAGTGTGATGATGGTGTCTCTAGTTGGAAACCCGAAAGATAAAGTCTCTAAATTCCATCTCTCGATAATAGCGGTCATAAAGGCTTGATGAGCCCAAATATTCAACATGTAAGCAATGTGATATAGACCTCTAACTCCCAAGAACTCAACATCCATATCACTGATGTGGGTTATCCTATCTAGTACCCTCGATCATCACTCCCTACAAAGAATAGGATCTAGGAAAATCTGCAAGCATAACACCCACAACGTCTATTTGTCAAAATTTTGATAGAAATCTAATGTTACAAACCCTTGAATCAAACTTGACCTTTTTTGCAAAAGTGTTGTTTTATCTTAGTCATAAGTGATCTTTTTTTCAAAAGTGCATTGCTCTATAAAGCATAAGTGAGCCGTTTTTCAAACACGTCACATGGTCATAGTAGAAAATGATCTCATTTTTAAAAGTTTCATGACATGTCAAACATGTCAAAACACCTTCAAAAGCATCGCATCAAGTTTCAAATGTGTCACGTCAATGTTCAAAAGCATTGATCCTAGATCGACAAGTTTGATTGACTCCCTAGACCTAGCATTTATTGCACCTAAAACTACGTGTAAAAATGAAAGGGTTAGATACATACCAAGGGAGCTACTCTTGTAGGCCTCTAGAATTGACAAAATTGGTATGCATGGTGTGTATCTCATGGAATACTAGCCATCTCTGCAACAACTTCACTAAGAAATCTCACTTGGAGCTTTGAAAACTATAAACTATGATAGTGCAAATGAGGTGAAAATGACCCCCAAGGGCCTATATTCTCATAATTCGCCATTTTCATCAATTTCACTCGTTATCCCTATTTCATCACTTTTAATTAAATAATTTCTAATTATTTGATTAAACTAATTAATTTATTCTATTAGTTGAATAATTTAAAATATTTGATCAATTCATTTTTTTCCTCTATTTCACATTATTTGAATAATTTCCATTATTTAATTCATTTTCAAATATTTTCACTTTCCCACTTTAATTAAATAATCTTGATTATTTAATTAATTTTATAATTTTCCTCTCATCCATCTGATTTAATTATTTAATTAAAAATCATTTATTCTTATCATCTCATATAATTAAATAATTTCTTAATTATTTAATTAGCTAATTTTCTTCCACAATTAAATGAATTTTTTAATTCATTTAGTTGTACATTCCCTCCCAAAGGGACATTTCAAAAGTCTAATTCAAATTTGAAAATATCTCCCTCCAAAATATCTTCCTAAATTTTATGGAAGAGATTCAATTAATTGAACATTTCCTCTTCATGCATGGATCCTCACCCCTTAATTCACTCTCAGCTATTGATCTCATCTTTCAATCTCAACCATCGATTAGATATCTTGAAATCTATAAAATAAGCCTTAATCCTTCATTATAGGACCCCTCAAAATTTTGAGCAAATTGGTAATTCTCTCCAATGAGCTTGAAAATCATCAATCCTCCATAGCCATCAATCTTTTGAAAAAATTTACACAATTAGGTAAATGCAAGCTTGATAAATACAACAAATCAAAAGCATAATTCAATAATGGATTAAGGACTTGCATTCTTGGGTGAGGTAAAAGTAGGGTTTAAATTGTTTAATTCTCTCATTTCTTGTTTATTTCATTTGATTCTAGCTTGTCACTTCACTGGTAATGGGTTTAATTTGGTCAATTGGGTCTTGATTTGTGTTGTGATTAACCTTTCTTATTGTTTTCCCTCTTGATTTGATTGTTCCCTTTATCCTTGTTCACAGATATGATACAAATTTTTTCTCCAAAGAGAGGTGAAATAATAAGGAAGATTGGTAAAGCTTTGTAGCTAAAATTAAAGCTTCTTGCAGTCCACCCATATCATGATGAAGGTATGGAATTCTCTTAGCGTAGTTGGACTGATCACTTTTTAACTTTCAATGATTGTATTTAGATGGAATGCATGCACTACTTTAGTATGGGGTAGTTGCACTGTTTGATTGTAACAATAAAACAATTTGTTAAGGTGTTGGAGTCAAGAAGTTCTCTTACTACCATTTACACCTACATCTATAATGGGGAAATATTGGGTAAATAGATGAGTTTTATTTTCCTTTAATTGAGGCCCCTATGGATGAGTCCTTCAATACATGTGATTGTAGAGAAATATTTCCCCAACCAACTATGTCACCTATAATGGAATATTATCTCAAAGAATAGTACCATGTCCATTTAAGAAGTATTTTTAGAACATGAAGCACATGCAAATTACTCTAGGAAAAGAAGTGTTAATCTTGAAGGTTTGATTATTATTATTTATATAAGGCAGAAGGTAGTGCAAACAAGATGAAAAAATTAGAATTGGCACTGAAAAATAGAAAATGAGATTTTATAGTGACAAGAGCCCTAGTATACATGTATGCATAATGTGTTAGCTTAGACAAGACACATCAAATATGGATAAAGTGATTTCTTGATTAAAGGATTTTTAGCTAAATTAGAGTATAGTGAGGTGGATGAATCATTTGAGTTGACAAGATCAAATGAAGTATTATCAAATACTAATCATGAAGGTTTTCATGAAGATAGTGACTGGAAGACTATATAGCCCAATGGATATGGCATTGATATATCCCTAGTGCAGGGGCACCATGGCAATTTTGGTCTTTTGATGTCAATAGGTGTCTTACGCTAAGTTTTATGTGTTTTATCACACTTTTAATGTAATAAGGTCTAATTGAGACTGTTTTTGATGTTTTAAGGTCATATAGGGTCATTGTGTTAAGTTTGGTCAAGTTGTGAAAATGTTGCAAAAAAAGTTGCTTTGCAACTTTGCAAATTTTGCCATGTAAGGAAGGTGAGCAGTCATTTGTTTGGGAATTAGTTGAATGCTATTGGTTTTATGTTGAAACATGTTTAAAAAGGCCTCACAAACTTCGAGGCAACTTCTGGAAGTGAATTTAGTTGATAAGCAATACAATAAGCTCTCTTTTTTTGCAAAAATCTAGTGTTTTCCTATAGTTTTGAGATCTGTACGGCTTCATATAGTGGTTTTATGATTTGAAACAAATGTGAGAAGTTGGGGTAGGGAATATTCTATTTTTTGGTTTTGATTTTTTTGAATTTCATTAAGATTGAAGGTAGTTAGAGGAGTTTTTTGTAGACTACATGTAAACCCTAGGTTTAAGGGTTTGTGACCAAAAATAATGATATGTAGTCCATTCCACTGTTGAAACTTGGCCAAACTCGGTGGAATGGAGGGTTTGAGTGTTCTTTTAGTGATTTTGAAGTTTTTTGAGTAGGAGATGGAGTTTGGGGAAGATTTGAGATTTCCCTAGCCTAACATCTTCATGTGTTAGGCTTAGGAATGTTAGGTAGGATTGAGATTTTGTGTGACAACAATTTTTGGATGAGTTATGGTGAAATAAATTACATATTGGGACCCTATATGATGTATTCAAGCCTTTGGAGTGGATATTTGAGAATTGTTGATTGAATTTGGTAGACTTGCTTTTGAAAAGTGGCCTAATTTGGCCTCGGAGCAGCGTAGTAGACCTACTTTGAAGAATTTGTTATAAAATAACCTTAGCCCCAAGTTGGATATGTTGAAGTAGGGCCTAATGGGTATCTGATATGGTCAATGGATTGTGGGTTAATGGACTTCTCTAAAATATGTGCAAAGAAAACTAGTTTTGAAGACCTACAAGCATAATTGTGAAGTTGTGTGAGAAACCACCATAGTTAGGGTTTGAAACTTTGTAGAATTTTCTAAATTGAGTTGTGTGAACATAATCTACCCTACTCTGCATCAAGTGGTATCAGAGCTAGGTTCTGATTGAGAAGTGGAAAAGTGGTTGAAAGTTGAATAAGCAAGATGTCTCCAAAGAGCAATCCAACGACCAGAGAAGTCAGAGAATTAAAGGAGCAACATGTTAGGGAGGTGAGCCTATTTAAGGAGTCTCATGAAGCTTCCCTTGCCATAATCGCAGCCCTGGAGAAAAACCAAAGAAGAGGAATGGTCCGTGGTGACCAAAGTGACAAATAGGATGAGGGTGAGAGTGAAAACCCTCAAGGAGGAGTCCAAGATGAAGAGGAAATGGACATTGAAGAAGAAATAATGGTTAGGATGTTGAAGGCTATCAAGTGGGATGATCCTAAGGTGAAAGTGGAAGTACCTATGTATGGTGGGAAGATGGATAGTGAAGAAGTGTTGGGTTGGATAGATGCTCTTGACAATTTCTTTGAATTTGAGGAGATAGAAGATGGTAAGAAGGTGAAATTTGCAAAAACCAAGTTGAAGGGCTCTTCCCTAACATGGTGGAACTATGTTTAAGAGGAAAGAGTAAAGAAGGGAAAGACAAAGATAAGTTCATGGGATAGAATGGTAGCTAAGGTGAAAGGACAATTTATGCCTGCAGATTATGCAATTCAAACCTTTAGGAGGCTGCAAAATTTAAAACAAAAGGAGTTAGATGTCATGACATACACTAAGGAGTTCCATAAATTAATTATTAGAGTAGGACATATTGAATATGAAGTAGAAAAGGTAGCAAGGCACCTAAATGGCCTAAGGTACAACATTCAAGATGAGATCAGCCTCACAATGCCCAAGACAGTTGAAGAATGTTTTCAAATGGTTGTCAAGGCAGAAGGAAGGATAAAAAGGAGACAAGAGTAGAAAGGAATAGGTGGAGGAAATAATTTCAGAGGTAGAGGCAACTTTGGTGCAAGAGGATAGTCAAAAAATCAACAAGGAGAATCAAGCAGCCACCAAGAGAAAAGTGGTGAATCAACTGGCAGAGGTAATTTCAAGGGGAGAATACCTAGTGGCAAAGGTAGGTTTAGTGGACAAGGGAGAGGGTCAAATACCTTCCCAGGAAGATGTTATCAGTGCAACCAATTTGGTCATCCAACATGGAAGTTCCCGGACAAGCAAGCATCAAGTTCACATGGAGGTGAGCGAAGAACCCAAATTGTGTATGAGGAAGACAATGAAAGTGTTAATTCACCATCTCAACATGTTGCTTCAAAGATAGGTGAGTGTTTGATGATGAGGACACTTATTAAGGTGTCAACAGTCAAAGAGCCTCCATAAAGGAAGTCATTGTTTAGAACCACATGCAAATCACATGGAAAGGTATGAAAGTTGGTTGTTGACTTAGGTTCTACTGATAATTTGGTTTCCTTAGAGATGGTAGAGAAGTTAAATATGAAGAGAATCCCACACCCCACACCTTACAAAGTATCTTGGCTAAATAAGGGTCAAAAAGTCTTGGTCAATGAACAAACATGGGTAGAGTTTAATATTGGGGGGTATAAAAATAAGATCCTTTGTAACATCGTACCCATGTATATTTGTCACTTGCTACTAGGAACACCCTAGCAGTATGATAGAAAGGCAAAATATGATGGGGAGAAAAACATCTGTGTGATAGAAACAAATGGAACTTCATTCACCTTGACACCACTACAAGATGAGGGCCTAGATGAACAAGTTGGGTCTAATGTTATAGTATTTGGGGAGAAAGAATTCTTGAAAAGATTGAAGGAAGAAGGTGGACAAGGGTATGCTTTAGTAATCAGACCCAAATCTATTTTAGCAGCAACTAAGGTTTAGGGTATACCTAGTGAGGTTTAGACTTTGTTGAACAATTACAAGGATATTGTAGTTGATGAGTTACCCAACTCTTTTCCACCCGTGAGAGATGTCATCCATCACATAGATCTTATACCTGGTACAAATTTTCCAAATAAGGTTGCATACAAGATTACTCCTAAACAAAATGATAAAATAAGAAGGCAAATCCAAGAATTGTTAGATAAAGGCCTAATAAGGGAAAGTTTGAGTCCATACGTTGTCCCTACTATTTAGCACCTAAAAAGGGTGGGGATTGGAGAATGTGTATTGACTCAAGGGAAATCAACAAAATTACCATTAGATATAGGTTTTCAATACCTAGAATGGAAGATTTGATGGACTGCTTGGAAGGTGCATGTTATTTCTCAAAGATTGACTTAAAAAGTGGCTATCATCAGATTAGTATAAGAAAGAGAGATGAATGGAAAACTGCATTTAAAACCAATGAGGGCCTATATGAATGGATGGTAATGCCATTTCGATTATCAAATGCTCCAAGCACTTTTATGCGGTTAATGAATGAAGTTTTGAAGCCTTTCATAGGGATTTTTGTTGTTGTGTATTTGGATGACATACTTGTGTTTAGTAAGACTAAAGAAGAACACTTGCACCATCTATTATCCTTGAATCCAACTACGCCAGATTCATAGGATAACCCCCTACGAAACTTATTTGTTTTGTATTTTCATGTACTTTAAGAGCACAAAATGAGGCAATTTTCAATTCACCTCAATGCACAATCCAAAACCTCAAATAGTCTGTTTGAATGTTCCCCCTCATCTATCTTTTGAAGAGCTTCGAAATGAGTATCTTCGTTAACTCTCAACCTTTGAGAGTTAGTTAAAATTCGGATTCATGTCGGATCATTGAAAATCAACGCTCCTACATGAGCCTTTGTCAATTTTCAAACTCCAAGTGTCGGAGTACTAAAAATCAGCACTCCTACACTTGCTCACTGCCAAAAATGAACAAGCTTTGAAAATCACCGCTTGTGCACTTTTTCTCTATCAAGTCTTTTACATGCACAAGCAGTGATTTTCACCACTAGTGCATCTATTTCTCCACTATGTCTGCCATAATTAATGCAACTCGAGTTGCATTAATGATCCTTTTTAGTGACTTGTTAAAGTTATCTTAGGTTTCATTCTTCTCATTTTAATCCACCTCTCGCTATTCCTCCAAGCTCCAAACGAAGTTGCAGATGTATTTTTCATGCATCTTGGCTAGGGTTTCGATGTCTCACATTTTTCTTACCAAGTACGTTCTTATTCCTCTTCTTCATCATCGTTTATCATCACCTTTTTCTTTTGAAACTATTTCTTCTTTCATTGTGTTATCTCTGTTACGGTTGTTGATTATTTTTATTTTTGATGTCTTCGCCTTGGGTGTTTTTACCTTCGTCACTTCTTCATTGCCATGATTTCCCCTTCCTCTTAAAGTGGTAAAGTTTCTTTTTATGCAATGATCAAACCCTTCACACCTTTTCATATTTTGTTCCTCACAATGTTCGAGTGACATTTCATACTGCTTGAACATTGTTTTCCCTTTTCTTATCTGAGGGAGCAATGAAAATTTCCATCGTGACATCCAAGTTTTCACCCAACTCCAAGATGTAGGAGTAGTGAAAATCACCACTGCAACATGGAGTATCACTATCCAAAGATGCTCAGGTTGTAAAAAACCCTACTTCCACATTTGACCCTTAAATGTTAAAGGATGATGCTCGAGCGCTGAAAATCAATGCTTGAGCATGAACTAGCCCTTTCCCCCATCATGCCCCAATGTTGATTTTTAGCGCTTATACACATTATCTTTCCTACATGCAAAACTATCATCTCAAGATGTAGGAGCATTGATTTTCAATGCTCCTACACAAAAATAAGTTTTTCCTTCTAACGCTCTGAAATCACTTCACTTGCGCTCTAAACCTTGTTTCTTCGCTCATGCTCCATTTTCTATGCAAAATAGCTCATTCACACTTGCTCCAAATTTCCTGCTTGCCTCACGCTTCCCAACATTGCATTTTCTCCTAACATCTATTGATTCATTATTCTTGCATTTCTTCTCAAGATCTCATTAGGTGATCCAAGAAGGTCATATCCCTTGATCTTTTTGTTTCTAGATGACAGCAAAGAAGCCTCAGTCGTCTTCTAAGGAAGAAGGCAAAATGAAATACAAATATCAGGGTGTCTTTTCGCCTACCTTGGTGATCTCGAAGGTGGATGAAATTAAAGATACTGAAATTGGTCATCAAGAACTTGAAGATTTTTTGAAAAGAATTGAGAAAAATCCCTTAGAAGACGGCTTGAGAGCTATTTTCCATAGCAATTTGCACTTGGTATCCACATTCCTAACTTTTTCTCATAATACAAATTTTGTTCTCTAGGTTGCATCTCACTACATGAGAGATGGAAGAAGTGTAATAGATTCCTCGAGGCAAGTCATGATGAGACTAGATCTTGAATTCTTTGATATTGTTTTTGGGTTCCTCACATGGAACAATATACAAAGATCTAAATGCAACAGGCATAGGAGGTTTATGATTAAGATCCAACTAAGGCTAAAAATTTGATTAACAACCAATGGTTGAAAACTCATAGGCCTACTATCTCAAGATGGCTAAAGGGGCTTCCTAGGAGTGATTTCAAAGAAGATGTCATGGATATGATTACTCTCCTGAGCAGGGTTAAAGGATTGCCTAAGTCATCCCATTTTCAAAAATGGATGTATGAATATATTCGGATCATCAGGAGAAAGAAAGCTCATATTGATTGGGGGACTCAAATCAGTGATGAAATCCATGAGTAGTTGATAAATGTGCCAACCACTCTGAAGTTCTATATGACTTCTTATTTGGTGTATGCTTCCGCAGTAATGAGGCAATTTCCAAGGCTGTCTACAAAGGGAGACAAATATTTTGTACTTATGTATAAGTATTTTGATCAGTTAAAATTTAGAGAAAGTCTTCATCATTTCAGGAGGGTCACAGATGCCTTCTTTGCACCCCTGTTGTTCAATTTTGATCCAACTCTCGAAAAGAAGAGAGTATCAAATGAGGCATACAAAGTGGTTGGTAAATTTAGGTGTATCTTTTTGCAATTTCTAACTTTCACCTATATGAGAATGGGTTGCTATACTGGGTGTCCGTACATGTCGCCCAGATATCCCTCAGATAAGTGGATACTCATGGAGCTGTGCAAATAGCTGATCTCGATCCATAAGGAATGCATGAGAATTTACAAACTAGATTTCAAGTTTCCACTGACAATTAGAAGGTATACTATTCACAGTGTACAAAAGGCAAAGTCAGTCTATGCAGAAATGCAAGTCGTAACTATCAGAACATACAAATATAGATTTGACTTTGACTACCGGGATGTGAAGAGGAAGTTGAAAAAGATCACCGACATGTCTATCACTTTGAATATATATGGGAGGATTACAAGGATGAAGAATACATCTACAAGTTGGACTTTTGTAGGCTAATAGTAGAGAAAATCAGAGAGTTGGGTGTAGTTGATCTACCAGAGGATTTCCAACATCCTGGAAACATCCTAAACTCTGCTTATGAAGAAGATGAGATTGCTAAGAGGCCCTTACCTCTGATTCAATGGTTTAAAAAGGAAAACTATCTCTATTAGGGAAAGGCTTGCTCCCATCTTATGCAACACAGTAGAATGGCTACATAAACATGATTTCCAAATGAAAGCTTTCAAGACCGAATCAGAAGGAGAAGCACCAAGAGCATAAACTAGTCAACAGCCAGAACTCCACGTAAAGAACAAACAAGTGGCTACTCCTTCTTCTTCCTAAAAGGGTCCTAGAATCAAGTTCATCATTGGTAAGGAAGTTACACAGACTATTGAAGAACAAGAGGCAACAAAATCTGAACCTACACATGTAGAAGGAAAAGAGCTTGCTTTTGAGGAACAAACTTCTAAAGAAGAAGAAGGAAATGAAAGTGAAGAATCTGAAGAAGAAGAGTCTGCAAGAGAAGAAGAGGAGTCTGAAAAAGATGAAGGAGAAAAGGAAGGTAGTGAGGAACAACTTGGGCGTGATGATGAACAATATCTATCTCCATATGAAAATGTTGTCGAAGATCTTCCCCGAACGTCATCACCTATTACCTCAAATGTTCCTCATACACCTCCCAATCCTAGCACTCCTCCACCTCCTCCAACATTTAGCATACGTGCAGTGGATATTTCTCTTCCCCCTGCAACATCAACTGTGCTTGCCACTCCCCCTACAGTTTCAAACACACAAACTGTTGATTTCTTTCAGGCTCTCCCTCATCCATCCCAAGTTTGTCATCTCCATCTTTTGATATTTCATCTAAAGCTGAATTCAATAGATTTATGAATGAGTCTTTGCAGAGTCAACTTGGTATGCAATCTACTAGATAAATCATGATAGATACTACCCTAATTGTTACCATACCAATCATTTCTACAGTAGCAACTATGACACAAGAGTTGACGGTAAGTCAAGAATCATATACTTCCTCCCTTCCTCCTTGGTTGGTCTCTCAAGTATCGAAGTGAAAGAAAAAAATGATCTCTCCAGAAGAGCTTGATCTTGAGGAGATAGCTCCTCCAAAAGCCAAGGGGAAGAAAAAAGTGAAATTTCATTCAAGGCTTTATATTGACAAAACTAGTCTTAAGTTTGTAGATATTGTTCTACCCCCACAAGAAGAAGGTGATGTTAACATGGAGGACTACACAGTCACAAGAGCCCAGCTCAGAAAAGTGATAAATGAAATTGCAAAGGAAGATGCACAAGTGGTCCTAGATGCATTAGCAGGAAGGCTTGACAAGATGGAACAGGCCTGAGATATGTACAAGGAGAAGGTTGAAGGTTATGCAGTTGTTTTGAATAAACTAGCAAGCTCTTCAAGAAATGTATAACCTTTGACTATGATAAGCCTTGAGAAACCAATAGTGAAAAAGGCAGATAATTTTTCCTCCAAGGGTAAGGTGTTGTATGGTTTTATTGATGAAATGATAGAACATGGCTCACAATTCATAGTTTCAACAGATGAAAAGGCCACTCAGATAGCCAAGCTAAATTCAGAGCTCGATAAAGAAGAAAGCATACTTTCCCAAGAGCAAAAAGAAATGGAAAAATGCCTCTCATTTTGGTCACGAATGAAAGAGGAAAAGTTGAGTAAGTTGGTGGAAGTTGGGGTAATTCTTGACAAAGAGAAATATGTGGAGGTAAGAGAATCCCTCAAGCACCGCATTCAAGTGATCAAGTCTCTTATTGAACATATCCACCAAGTACAAGAAGATGTCGAAGGACATCATGTTATCCTAGAAAATGGAATTAAGGAGTTATCAAGTAAGCTCCTTGATGAAGATCATATTTTCCTCATGGCCAATGAACTTTCATAGATCTACAAGGAAGCTTTCATGAAGCAAGTTTAGGATGAAAAAATTTCAAAGACCTCTATGCATGAAATTTGTGGCATATGACTTTCTCTTGATAATCTCAAGATGCATCTTGACAGATGCAAGAAGATTCACTCATCTGCTAGAAGGTCAATCACCAGAGTTCACACCATTGTGGATCACATTGTTGGTCTAGATGAGGCATTTGTACTAGAGACAAAGAAGAGATATGAAGACTTCCACACCCAATGCAAGGAACCATGAAGACTTATTTTCATTTTCAGTGTTAGTTTTTTGCTTTCATTTACACATTATGTAAATAGTTCTCGACATCTTATATGTCTTTTTCAAGATGTATTTACATGTAAAAATAGAGATGTTTTCCTAAAAAGATTAATGATATTTTTGAATAAGTCAACTAGTTAGTTACTTCAAATTTTCCTAGTTTTGCTCCTAAATTCACTCTTCTAATCTTCCTAATTTTTCTCTCCTCTCCCATCTATAAATAAGAGAGGATCCTATTGTAATGTTTTATCTTTATCTTTTACAATGAAGTGCTGCCCATTTTGAGAAGCAAATACATGAAACTTTGTGTTCACCTTTGTGTATCTATTTTGATCAATAAAGAAGAAAGTTGCATACCGGACTTTATGTTGGAATCGATTATCTTTTGGATTTCATTGAGATTGGCAGTGATTAGTGATTGAGATCTAAAGGGCTTTGAGTAAATCCATGTAAACTTTTTGTTACACTCTTTTATTCGAATTTATGTTATTTGATTGAATGTTGTTGGTGAACCCTCTACAAGACATTGTGCTTGTATTTGTTCATGATGTTTGTGGATCTATCGTGGAGTATCTAGAAGAATTTGTGCTTCTAATACACCGTTGGTTATATATCTCAAAGGATTCATTGGTGAAAGCTACGAAATGAATTTGTTCCTTCGTGAGTTTTCTTCTTTTATCATTTATTGTTATTGTGCCAGTATTCTTGGTCTTCTCTTTGACAAGATAACAATATCAAAATTACTGCTTTGTTTTTAGTTTGAATTTATATTGAATCAGGAACTCAAAACTGTGAGGCATTGTAAAACATATTCATTGAAAAAGAGATAATTGTGACTGTGACACACCCCCATTTCTTAATTGTAGTGTACATCATTATAAATACTTAATTAGTTTTACTTAGTTTCAATAAGCAACAAGAAGGGTGTCTCCCCTTTCTGAGAGGAGAGACTGTATCTAGCATAGTTGTGGCTAAAAGAAATTTTTGTAATTTGTTAAAGGGATTACATAATTTTCACCCAACAACATCTTGACATGGTTTTTCAGAAGTTGATGATAAACCTCAAAAAATGTGAATTTATGAAAGAGGAGCTAGTATATCTTGGTTTTGTGATCTCCAAACCTTCATTGAAGATGGATCCCACTAAAGTAGAGGAAATTCTTAGTTGGCCAACTCCAAAATAAGCAGGAGAGGTAAGAATATTTCATGGTCTTGCTAATTTCTATAGGAAACTTATAAAGAATTTTAGTCATATCTGCTCACCAATTATTGACACCATTAAGGGAGATAAAAAGAAAAGATTTCAATGGATTGATGAGGCAAAAAGAATATTACAATAGCTGAAAAATAGAGTGTCACAACAACCCATCCTTTCTTTACCTGACTTCAATAAACTTTTCACTATAGAGTATGATGCAAGTGGCTTTGCAATTGGTGCAGTCCAAAGCCAAGAAGGCAGACCAATGGCTTTCTTTAGTGAAAAGCTTAATGAAGAAAAAAGGAACTAATCATCCTATGATTTGGATCTATATGTAATGGTGCAATCCCTTAAGAAGTGGAGACCTTACCTTTTTCCAAGGGAGTTCATTGTTTTCATTAACAACCATGCTTTGAGTTTCTTGAACAATTAGGACAAGCTGAGTCATAGACATGTGAAGTGGGTAGAGTATTTGTAGAGCTATACCTTCACCATCAAACACAAAAAAGGACAATCCAACAAGGTATTATATGTGTTAAGCCAAAGGTCAATGTTGGTGCATGAAATCCAACTCCAAAGTGTGGGAATAGATGCCTTGAAGGGTATGTATGTAGAAGATGAAGACTTCAAAGAGTTATATGTTGTTTGTGATTAGTTCAAAGATTCTTTTCATGATGAATATTCTAATTTTCTATTGCAATATGGCTTGTTGTTTAAAGGTGCTCAATTATGTGTTCCAAGGTGCTCCATAAGAATTAATTTGATAAAGGAGAAACATTGTGGCAGTTTAGGAAATTTTGGGGTTAACAAGATATTGGAACAAGTAAGGAGGTTTTATTTTTGGCCAAAGATGCAAGTAGATTTCCAAAAAATTGTGAAAAATTGTGCAATCTACCAAAGAGCCAATGGTTCTACTTCTAATGCAAGTCTTTATCAGCCCTTACCAATACCTAACAGGCCATGGGAGAGTTTAAGTATGGATTTTGTGTTATATTTTCCAAAAACTCAGAGGGGTTATGATAATGTGTATGTTGTTGCTGATAGATTTAGTAAAATGGCTCACTTTATTCCATGCAAATGCAAAAATGATGCTTCTCACATTGCAAGGTTATTTTTCAAGGAAATAGTTAGAATTCATGTTCTCCCATTAACAATTGTATCAGATAGAGATTCAAAGTTTATTGGTCACTTTTGGAGGACCCTTTGGAGGAAGCTTGGAACTAATTTGACCTTTAGTACTGCCTATCATCCACAAATAGATGGATAGACTAAAGTTGTCAATAGATCACTTGGAAATATTTTGAGATGCCTCACAAAAGAGGATAGACAACAATGGGACTTGGTTCTTCCACAAGCTGAATATGCCTACAATGATTCAATCAATAGAAGCATTGGGAAAAGCCCTTTTGAAGTGGTGTATGGTCTGAAACCTAGAGGTGTATTTGAGCTTAGGGATTTGAAAGGAATGGGGAAGAGAAGTGTTGAGGGAGAATAATTTGTAAAGGCCATGAAGGAGATACACCAACAAGTTAGAGACAATCTACAGAAAAGTGTTGAAAAGTATAAGAAACATGTTGATTTGAAAAGAAGGGATGTACAATATAAGGTGGGAGACTTGTTCCTTGCACATTTGAAGAAGGAAATGTTTCCAAAAGGAAAGTACACAGATTTTTTGATGAAGAGAATTAGGCCATGTAGAGTGGTCCATAAGTTTGGGACCAATGCCTATGAGATAGAACTCCCTCTTGGAGTGGCTATCTCTCGAATCTTTAATGTTTCAGGTACAGGTGTTGATGCAGATGTTGTTGTTGAAGAGTGTGTCAAAGATCTACCACCTACTAATCCATTGAAGCTTGAAACCATTTTGGACACTAAGGAGGTGAAGAGAACAAGGCACAAAGTCTATAATGAATATATTGTGAAGTGGCAAGGCCTACCCCCTGAAGATGCAACATGGATGATAGAAGAGGATATTAAAAAGCATGGAACTACTATCTAAGAACTGATCTTAGGTGGAACCTGGGATTCTTTTCTCTCCAGGTGTATGGTGCAGGGGCACCATGGCAATTTTGGTCTTTTGATGTCAATAGGTGTCTTAGGTTGATTTTAATGTGCTTTATCACACTTTTGATGTAATAAGGTAAAATTGAGACCATTTTTTTTAAGTTCATATAGGGTCATTGTGTTAAGTTTGTTCAAGTTGTGAAAATGTTGCAAAAAACGTTGCTTTGCAACTTTGCAAATTTTCCCATGTAAGGAAGGTGAATGGTCATTTGTTTGGAAATTAGCTGAAGACATTTTGTTTTCTATTGAAACATGTTTAAAAATGCCTCACAAACTTTGAGGCAACTTATGGAAGTGAATTTGGTTGATAAGAAATAAAATAAGCTCTATTTTTTACAAAAATATAGTGTTTTCCTGTAGTTTTGAGATCTATACAGCTCTGTATAGTGGTTTTATGTTCTGAAAAAAATGTGAGAAGTTGGGGCATGAAATCTACTGTGTTTTGGTTTTTATTTTTCTGAATTTCATTAAGATTGAAGGTTGTTAGAGGAGTTTTTCTATAGACCGCATGTAAACCCTAGGTTTAAGGGTTTGTGACCAAAAATAATGATTTGCAGTCCATTCCACCTTTGAAAATTGGCCAAAATCAGTGCAATGGAGGGCTTGAGTGTTATTTTCTTGAATTTTTTTGAGTAGGATATGGAGTTTGGGGCAGATTTGAGCTTGCCCTAACCTAACATCTTCATATGTTAGGCATAGGAATGTGAGGTAGGATTGAGATTTTTTGTGACAACAATTTTGTGATGAGTTATGGTGAAATAAATTGCATATTGGAACCCTATATGATTTATTCAAGCCTCTGGAGTGGATCCTTGAGAATTGGTGATTGAATTTGGTATACTTGCTTTGGAAAAGTGGCCTAATTTAGCCTTGGAGTAGCGCACATACCTATTTTGAAGAATTTGTTACAAAAAAACCTTAGCCCCAAGTTGGATATGTTGAATTATGGCCTAATGGGTATCTGAGATGGTTAATGGATTGTGGGTTAATGGCCTTCTCTAACAAATGTGCAAAGAAAACTAGGTTTGGAGACCTACCAGCAGAATTGTGAAGTTGTGTGAGAAACCACCATATTTAGGGTTTGAAACCTTGAAGAAGTTGTTGAATTGAGTTGTGTGAACATACTCCACCCTACTCTTCATCAATCCCAGAGATGTTGGAGTTCTCTACTTTCCACTAGGGAATTCAATGCCCACTCAGAGCAGTTGTTGCCCATGTTTTTGAGCACTACAAGTTTTAAAATTCTCCCTTGTTCTAAAATTTCATATTTGTTAATTAACCATAGATGCAAAAGGTCATAAGTTTTCAAATTATATATGTTATTGAAAATTTTCATAATTTATCACTTCAACAATGGCTTGATCTTTCTTGTGTAATTTACATGTTTAATAATAATACAAAATCAATATATAAAATTTATAAAGCTGAGAAAGTATTGGTGCTTTTCTATTTAGAGGAGAAAGTAATTTTTTATATGAGAATATTTAAATTGAGTCTAGTAAAGGGCCTAAGACCTCAGTTTTCTACTCTAATTGAGTATATGAAGGGTCAATATATGTAATTTGTGAGGCCCAAGTTTCAGGAACAAATCTGAGGCACCTGTTGGTGTTTCCAATTGATTGCCTAGTTTTCTCTAAGGAATAGCTAGATCCTATACTTAAGAAACCTCAATTAGTGGCCAATGAACAAGAGACATATTTTATAATTATTCTCCTCTACACTTTAGGCTCTGTAAAAAGAAGGTGGGTTCCCCTTTACACAACATCATTTTTAAATTACAACAATACTTTCAATGATGTCAAAATATATTATAATTTTCACATTGAAAATTTAGAGGATGAACCTGATTGATTAAATCATCTTCAAAACCCTCTATAGCTCTATATTTTAATGGTGTGAAGTGAGAATAAATAAAAATAAATAAAAGTAAAAAATAATTTTTAGATTTAGGTTGATTTTTCCTAGGTTTGAATTCTTTGAATTAACCTGATTGATCCCTTATCTATTACAAAGTCAAGAATGAAGAAATTTATTTGATTATAAGAAACTAAAAAACCAACTCAATGGTTTTTAAAATCTCATTTCCTTGCAATAAGAAACCAACAAATGGACAATATTGTTAATCTTCTTTAAGATCCCTATTGTAATCAAAATATCTTCAATGATTCAACTGAAAACAATTTTAATATATACTTGAATAAAAGCCAACAATTAAACATTCATTACAACAAATGTGCAAAGAGAGAACCTTGAATGAGCTTTCATTATTAAGATTCAAAAGATATTGTATTACAACATGGATACATCCTTCTTTATAAGACCTAACTGAACAATTAAACATTCATCCTTCTTTTGGGACTTCATAAGACCTAACTGAACAATACTAATTTTTTACAGATACTTGCTCAAAACCTAATGAATAGAATCTTAGAATAAGGCCCATAAGTCCCTTTAATAGAAGTAAGGAAGCAACAAGCAAAAGGCCTTATTCCACTGCTTATTGCAAAAGATAAAATTTAATTGGTGACACCTTCACAAAAGGATAAAATACATTATACATGAAAAAATTATCGTTGTTAAAGTAATTGGAGATATTTTAGAGCATTTATACTCTCAGAAGGATTCGATTTGACCAAAATTGCTTCTTTAAGGTTGACAGAGTACACCTAATATTCCTTTTATGACATATTGATGTTGTACTTATGTTGGTTAGTGAAAGCCAGTCGATAATCGACTCAACTTTCTACATCATTCTTCTCTATATCTTCATCTTGATCTGATGGCATGTTGTTTCTAAGTGGGAGAAACTGATTCAACCTAACCATATGATTCTTGTATTCATCATTTATTAAGACCTCAAGAGCATATACATACTAATATTTAGTTTCTTTGTAACCATTTCACCACCTTTGTTTGTTTATATATATAGGAGAGAATACTAGAAAAACTCCACCCTTTACAGGGTTTTATTTCTCCCTCATTATTCAAAATAGGAGGCATGTGAAATTCTTCAAAGCCCTCAAAAATATCTAACTCCCTCTTTATGATTTCCTTATATTTATTATTACGGTGAATGATGTCATCTAAATAATCGAATCTAGAAATAATATTAGACACCAAACTATAATCAAAATTGGAACCCTCTACAATAATCCTTAATAGTACAATTTTGGGGTCCCAATTGACTTGATAACACTTCAACCTAACTCCTTCCTGAGCATGGTTGGTGAATGCATCCTTCAAAATTTTATCTATCCCAAACCTTATCCACCAAACTCAAAATGTTGACAAATTATGGCCCATAATATTGTTAGTCAGGTCTGACACTTTCTTAACTGCTCCCTCCTTGGCCATTCTTGCCTCTTCTTTACTCTTCTTGAGATTTTCTCTCAAATTTTTAATCTCAAGGGCTAAAGTATCCTTCTCTTGTGATCCCTTTTCTTAAATGGTTAGATGTGGAGGATGAAATTATCCTACAACCACATTCAATTGCTCTAGTAATTTAGAATTTGTGGCATTGGCCCTATCTAAGTCTCCTTGCAACTTTTTTATTGTTTCCTCAGTAAACAAGGTTGTGTTGATAGTGAGGAAGGTTGCTTGGATGAAACTTGTATCCCCTATTATTTTAACTATTAAATTTCCAGTGAGCTCACATGAGTCATTCATTACTTGGGGCTTATTTTCTTTGGAAAAATAGGCCATATAGCCAAGGTCTCATTCCTTGGGTTGAACTCTGACCCATAATAAAGAGCATTAGTTTATTCTTTTGACTATCAAATAGGGTCATTCCCTCATTATTTCCTTAAAGTGTTAAATGCAATGGTAGATGACATATCCCACCCTGGTAAAATTAGACATCCAACACCTCTTAATAGCTCTATGCATCTCTGAGGATTCATAGACTCTATCTCTACAATCACATTTGTTGATTACTCTGCAATTATTTCCTTTTTCTTTTCCTCTGTAAGGTTTTTTTCTTGCATTCTTTGTTGCAACTCTTCTCCTTTGTTCTTAAGGAAAAAATCTTTAAATTCATTCATAGTGATGAATTGGTCATCTTGCATAAAATTTGAGCAAACCTAAGCCCTTATGTCATCCAATATCTGCCCTCCAATTTCAAAATTGATGAGGAATTTTTCATTTGAGGGTCTTCCAATTATAACCCTAGGAAGGGGATGAATTATAGTATATTAGTATCATCTAACATTTCATCAAGGCTTATGGGATAATCTACCAAAGGTCCAATAGTAGAAGTTATTTGTTGCAAAGGGTGATTTGTTGTGAACTTTGTGGTATGACTCCTTGAGAAGTAAAAGGGTCAAGAGTGCTTGTTGATGGCACAAGAACATTGGTTATAAAATTGTTGGCATTATCCAACATTTCCATAGTCCTTACTATGGGGTCCTTAATCTCATAATATGACCCTTTGAAATATGGTTCAGCTTACTTCCTCTTATTCTCAACAATTTTAATTTTAAACCATAGTGCTCTTCTCTATGTGGCCTCTTTCTTTATGGAGTGATTCCAAATCATATCTTCAATATTGTCAACCTCATGAAATAATTCTACCAGTTTGAAGCTTATTATGTGATCATGAATGAAATGCTCTAGGTCACATCTCCTAACCTTGTCCACTCTCATCGTGTATGGGAGTAGTTTGTTTCAAAACAACTCCAATACCTCCCTTGATGTGACTTGAAAGTCTAACAATACAATAGTAGAAGGGAGGATGGTATGCTTCTTATAATTTATGAAGTGAGTGTTTTTAGACTCATTTATTTTCCCTATGATCTCCAAAAAGAAAATTTTGTCAAGCAAATTCTTGGGAAGAAAATGTGGAGCAACTGAGCATCCATAAACCCTAATCATAGTAGCATTAGAATAAAATAACTAGTCTCTCCAATTGTGTTTGATCCCTACCTTTGGGATAAGGTCCATTGGCATGAGAGATCTTCTCACCCCCTCTAACAATCTCTAGTCCACAAGTTGACCAAAATTCCTTAGAAATTTCTTCACAAAACATTACTCAAAAATCAAATCATTGGACTTCTCACAACCCTTGTCTCAAATATAAGTCCATTCTTGCACTGGTAAAACCCTTTTTTTCTTCATCAAGGGCCTTGATATGCATATGGGGGAAGTAAGTATCTATCTGACTAAACAAAATGGTATGGCACAATAGAGAGTACCATTTGAAGTGGACTATGCTATTATATTCCTTAATAGAGCTTAAGAATTTATGGATTTCATCTGTAATATAGCCAATATAGTCATAGGGATTATTCACATCCCTACTCTAGATATCAACAACTAGCACCATTAAATTCATTGGCATCTAAAATATTGCAATATAGGCCCAAAACTTGATAGAGTGAGAAATATGTTCTTACAAAACAGCCTTCAAAAGTATCATAGCTAAATGGCTCTAGCTCTCCACTAGAAAACCTTATCAATTCTCTATTAGGCCCTCTAGTCCTGAAGAATGGTAACCATTTTACCCTATAGTTGTCTATGTTCCTTTGATAATTCTTTAGTTAGGTCTCCCAAATCTATTGGTAATAAGTTATTTGGGTTTAGATTGAACACCTTGCAAATCTAGTTTCTATTTAGGTGCATCAAGAATTTTCCACCTGTGGTGAACAATGTCCTCTTCTTAGGGTTGTTAGTCTATGTAATCCCTATGATTAGGTTAAAATTTATGAATAATTATGGCACCACCAACCTTTCTAACCCTAGTCTCCAAATATTACAAATCATTTTGTTGGTCAGGTACTTTCGAAAGGCATGTTTGAAAAGAGCATACCCCTAAACTAGAATAATGGGGTCCCTATAATTCTTGTTTTTATTTATAACCCTATTTTCCAAAATTCCTAACCCTTGTGTCATTCTAGGCCTCTTAGATGACCCAAGAAACTATGTTAGATTATGTCATTGTCCAAGCCCATTTTTACATCCCTTGATGTTCTAGTCATGACTTACTTTCTAGGGTTTTAGTGTTCATAAAACTAGGGATTTTAAATTTTTACAACTTCAAAGAAGACTTCTTTAAAATTTTGGGAAATCTCTACCCTTCCAAATCCCTAGTTTAATTTATGAGCTTGATAAACAAAAAACTATACCTCTTTATGTCAAAATGAAAGGAGACAGTTTGAATTTACTAAATGGTTTTTTTTGTTTATTAGAAGCCCTAGAAAAGTCATGAAAACCATCATTGACCTAGATATTTACAGCAATTTCACTTTGATGTCTTCACTTTGTGCTTTGAATGATGAGAATAAATGTAATTAAGCCAATACTCTAGAGAATTTGGTAGATATAGATCAAATCTGCCATCAATTTCCTCACATGCTTGAATATGCGACTAGTACTAGTCGTTCTCCATTTTTGAATGTGGACCATTGATTTTTTGAAGATCGACAGTGATCATGGGGATTTTAAATCCTTTTCATGAAAATAATCCTTCCTTTATTTTGCACAACACTAAGACATATGTCATCATTTCGATGACTTGCAAGAGTAAAAGGAATAACTTAAATGCTTCCCTAATAATTCTTTCTTCTATGAAACATTTAAAACAAACAAGACAAGGCACATGGCACAATTTTGAGAGTTTAGGGAAACAAAAGATAAAATTATCATCACTCTATGCAGGTTTAAGTAAGCATGAAAAAGGAAAGATGCATATTTAATGCACAAAACAATCTAGCTTTTCACTCATTCGTAGAGAGTTTTTAGAATAAAGGGCCTCGTGATGAATATAACTAGAGTGACTTAACCATAAGTTGACACCCAGTTTTGACTAGGATAAAGGTGGGACCCTTGGTGAGCTTCTCTTCAGGTGACTTAAAAAAAAATTACGATACGTGTGCAAAAGAATAACTTGAGTTACTAGGAAAAGAGGGGCTAACAATGTATGATAAAAAAATACTTCGATAGACAACATTAATTATCGCATGAAAACAAATCCTATGACTTGGTTGTCTTAAGATCCATACACATTAGTGAAATTGGGAAGCAAAAATATCATTTCACAAGCTCACAATAAGATAGTAATATGAAAATTTGTAATGTCATAAATTGCATCCTATGCAATTTCACATTACATGTTGGAATGTGTTGAGATTATGTTTATTTCTTTTTGTCATTAATGGTTGTCATTGATGTCAACATATCTTGGTTGTGTGACCGATGTTATGTTTTGGTGATTTGGTGATCTGGATTGGCCTAGTTTCGGATGTCATGCTATAATGATCTATCTTGGGTTGTATCTGTCTTAGTCCCATTTCTCTTGTAACATAATGAGATACATTCTTTTGGGTCCTGATCGATCTGGTAGTTGGTTAACATGCTTTGGCACATGGTTTGTATTGTAACATGTATATCTTATTTTGTGGTTTTGGGTATCATGTTTAGTGTTAATTTGAGCGAGGAGGTTATGTGTGGTCCATGTTTCATTCCTCTCCACCACGAGAATGTTTTTGTGGTGACCTATTATAATTTATGCTTGGACAACTTAGAAATTATGAAATTATGTTTGGTCGGCTTGGGAGATTATGGAAGCATGGAATGGTATAAGTATAAGATGTTTTTTTTCAATGAAGGCAAGTGTGATGAATCTTAATCTGAATATCCAAACATTATGAAGTATGAAAAATTGCATGACCGGAGGCAACAGACAGTGATATTCTATTAGGTGTCATTGTTGGTGATAGTTCTTTTCAATGGTGGATTCCCTCTCATTATTCTTCTGGAAGTGAGCCATTTTCTATAGGCAGTGAGCCTTTCTCTTTTGGCAGTGATCCTTTTTGTATCTTCGGCTATAATAGTCGAGCAGTGAGCCCAACCAACAGTGAGCCACCCTACAGTGAGCAACTTGGCAGTTAGCCCTTGTAAAAATCACCTTAACCTGTGTCACCTTAATCGGTGTTTTATAATTGAGAATTAGCATTCTCCGTGGTTTTTCCCTTCTTGGGTTTCCACGAAAATTATGGTGTTCTTTGTACATGGTGTTGTTGTGTGCTTACATTTTCATTAATATCTAATTGATTTAAGTTTGCTCCAAATTAATTAAAGTAAAAAAAATTGTTTAATAATAACTAATTCACCCCCCCTCTCAATTATCCAAACTGCTCAGCAATTGGTATCAAAGCTTTGGTTCCTTGAAGAAGAGCTTAACTACTTGGGGTAGATATGATGGCACACAAATTGACAATTCTTGTGTTTGATGGATCTGACTATAGTTTCTGGAAAGTGTTGATGAGAGGTTACATGATCTCTCTTGTCTACAAGACTTGGAAAGTTGTTGAGACAAAATATGTTGAGGTGACAAAAGGTGTTTCTACTACAGACGAGATTTCAGCCTATGAGGAGAATGAAAAGGCAAGGTATGCAATCTTTAGTGGTTTGTCTAAGACTGAGCTAACAAAATTTATTTCATTGGGCATCGCTTATTAAGTTTGGGAAAATTTGAAAGAAATCTATGAAGGAAATGATAGAGTCAAATTATCAAAGAAGTTGACAGCTAAGTGCAGCTATGAGAACTTGAGGATGGAAGAAGGTGAGGATATAGCAAGCTACTTTCAAAGGGTTGACGGTGCAATAAATGAATTCAAAAATCAAGGAGGTACTCTGATAGATGAAGATGTAATGGAGAATATTTTAATGACCCTACTAGAGAGCTACAATGACAAGATCCCAACTATAGAGGAAGTTTATGATATGAAGAAATTCACCAGAGAACAACTATTTGGTACCTTGACCGCATTTGAGATGAGAAAATTTAGAAAAGAAAAGAAGAAAACTAAAATTGCCTTCAAAGCCACAAAAATAGAAGATGATCTGGATAGTGAAAGTTCTAAAGAGTTGGAAGCAAATTTCACAAGGAAACTGAAGAAATGTACTGACAAGTACAAAGGTATCTTACCTCTTAAATTTTTTAGATGTGGAAAGATTGGTCATTTAGCAACTAAGTGTCTAGAGAAAGGAACAAGACAAAATTTCAAAAAGATCAATAAGAAGGCCTATTATGTCAATGAGAATGTTGGAATTTCAAATGATGAATTAGATCATGAGGATTGTTTGTTTTAGGTTGAAAAGGACGAACCTAGATTTGATATCTCTAATATTTGTCCAAAATTTCATGATAACATTGAGACTACATTATTTGTTGAAAGAAATAGAGATGAATGGTTGATTGATAGTGGATGCTCAAACCGTATGATTGGTGACAAAAGTAAGTTTGTAAAGCTTGAGAAATATGATGGAGGTTCTGTTACATTTGGAGATGATAAAACAACATAGATTTTTGGAATTGGTTCTATTACCTTTGATGGAAAACATAACACTGACAATTTTTACTATATGAATGGATTACATCATAATCTTTTGAGTGTTGGACAGATGTGCAAAAATGGTTACAATGTGGTGTTTTAGGATGATGGTTGTGAGATCCAGAAGAAATCTGGAAATGTTATTGCAGCTAGAAAAAGAACAAGTGGAAATATGTATCAGTTGGAAGGAGCTACAAAAAGATGCTTGGTAACTCAATCCAATGATAGTTGGCTCTGGTGCCAGAGGATGTGTCACATTAACTTTGACAATTTGGTAAGGATAAGTTCATCAAGATCAGTCAGAGATTTTCCAAGACTAACCAAACCAGACAATACTGTTTGCAAAGGATGTCAAGAAGGAAAGCAGACTAGAGAAATGTTCTAAAGAAAAGAAGACTCATCTACAAAAATGTTGGACCTTGTACACAATAACCTTTGTGGTCCAACCAGAACAAGAAGCTTACAAGGTGAGAAGTATTTCATGCTTTTAATAGATGATCATTCTAGATTTACCCGGGTTGCATTTTTGAGAGAAAAATCAGAGGCATTGGAAAATTCAAGATTTTTACAGCAAGAGTTGAGAATTAAACTAATAGGAGAATCAAGTTTTTGAGATTTGATAGAGGAGGAGAGTTTACTTATGATGAGTCAACAAATATTGTGAAACGCATGGCATTAAGAGACAACTATCTTCCCCTAGAACACCTCAGCAGAATGGTGTAGTGGAAAGAATGAACTGGATAGTTCAAGAAGTACCTAAAACAATGATCATGGAAGTAGGTTTACCATAGGTCTATTTGAGAGAAGCGATACACACAACAGTATACACTCTTAACAGAGTACTATTTCGGAGGAAGTATGGAAAGACATCATATGAGCTATGGCATGGAAGAGCTCCCATAGTAAAGTACTTCAAGATTTTTGGAAGCAAGTGCTACATCCGGAAAAATGAGGACAATCTTGGAAAGTTTGATAGCAGAGCTGATGAAGGAATACTCTTGGGTTACTCTACAAAAATTAAAGTATATCGATGTTACAACAAGAGACTGAACAAGATGGTTGAAAGTGTGAATGTGAAAGTAGATGAAGATGCTCAAATAATTCCTGACAGGCATATTTAATATGAATCAAATAACACGGATGCAAAGGAGAGAAGGATAAGAAAGAAGAAGAAGTAAAGACAAAGGAGGCTCCAGCAACTACAACTAAAACTCCAAGGTATGTACAGAAAAATCACTCTAAAAAATAGATTATTGGAGACACGAATAAGGGAATTACAACAAGAAGCAAAGTAGTTCAAGAGAAATTATTATTATGCCTACTCTCAAAAACCAAGCCAAATACTGTGGAAGAATCATGCAATGATCAAAATTGGGTGAAGGCCATGAAAGAAGAACTTCATCAGATAGAGAAAAATCAGACTTGGGAACTTGTGCCCAGACTGGCAAACAAAAATGTAATTGGAACAAAGTGGGTGTTTCAAAACAAGCTGGATGAAAATAGAAAGGTAATGAAAAACAAGGCAAGATTGGTTTGCTAAGGTTACACTCAGATTGAAGGTATTGATTTTGAAGAAACATATGCCCCCATTGCCTCAATGGAAGCAATTCATATTTTCTTAGCTTTTGTAGCTTTCAAGGATTTCAAAGTTTATCAAATGGATTTGAAATATGCATTCTTGAATGGAGAACTAAAGGAAGAAGTCTACATTGAGCAATTGAAGGGATTCAAATCTGAAAGTGACCCAGATGATGTTTGCAAGTTGAAGAAAGATTTATATGGATTGAAGCAGACACCTAGAGCCTAGTATGGTAGATTAGACAAGTACTTGATTGGACAAGGATTTCAAAAGGCATCTGCTGACAGTAATTTATACTACATAACTCACTCAAATCAGATGTTAATTGTTGTGGTTTATGTTGATGACATAATTTTTGGAGGAAATGATGATATGTGTAGAAAATTTTTAGATGAAATGTAGAACGAATTCAAAATTTCTATGATAGGTGAGCTAAATTTCTTCCTTGGATTGCAAGTAAATCATAACAACAAAGAAATTTTCATTTCTCAGTCAAAGTATACAAAAGAACTATTGAAGAAGTTTGGATTGGAGAATTTTAAACTGGTTTGTAGACCTATTGTTACCGAATGCAAGTTGACAGAAGAAGATGAATCACATAAAGTTGATGCAAGCATGTACAAATCAATGATTGGAGGATTGTTATATTTGACTACCACTAGACCAGACATTATGTACGTAGTTTTTTTAGAAGCAAGATTTCAGCAAGAACCAAAGGAATCGCATATTGTTGCAGTAAAAAGGATCTTTAGATATTTGAAAGGTACAAAAGATTTGGGGTTACGGTATCCAAAGGACTCAGATTTCACTTTGCCAGCCTATACTGATGTTGATTGGGCCAGATGTGTTGATAATAGGCAGAGTACAAGTGGTGGAGCTTATTCCCTTGGCTCTCGATTAGTTGCTTGGTCAAGTAAGAAACAATATTTTGTATCTTTATCTACTGCTAAAGCTGAATCTATTGCAGCATCCTCATGTTGCACTTAGATATTGTGGATGAAAAAAACACTGAAGGATTTTGGCATATCATTTGATGAACTAATCTCAATCATGTGTGACAATACCAGTGCAATAAATATTTTCAAGAATCTAGTACAACACTCCATAATGAAGCATATATCCATAAGATATCATTTATTGAGAGAGAAGGTGTTGGACAATGAAGTAAAACTTGAATATGTAACTACAAAAGAGAAGATTGCAGATATTTTCATAAAATCGTTGAGCAAAGATACTTTTGAGTATCTCTGCCAGAAGTTAGGGGTTATGCCCCCTCGTAGTCTATAATAACATGCACTGGGGTGTGCATTGGTCCAAGGTATTATATGCTCACTCTTATCTGGATCAATGCTTGGTGGATTCCTCATAGGGGGAGTGGAGTAAGTTTCTCAGGGGGAGTATTACCCTTTTTCCTTGATGTCAAAGGGAGAGAAGAAAATAGGTTTCTTGATGTTGCTAATGTTGTTTTTGAGTTGTTTGGTTTATCATTGATGAATGTTGACATCAATGAAAAAGGGAGAGATTGTTGGAATGTTTTGAGATGATTTTGATTGCTTGTTGTCATTAATGGTTTTCATTGATGTCAACATATCTCGGTTGTGTGACTGATGTTTTGTTTTGGCACTTTGGTGATCCGTATTGGCCTAGTTCCAGATGGCATGTTATAATGATCTATCTTGGTCCCATTCCTATTGTAGCATAATGAGATACATTCTTTCGGGTCCAGACCGATCCAGTTGTTGGTTACCGTGCTCTGGCACATGGTTTGCATTGTAATGTGTATATCTTATTTTGTGGTTCTGGATATCATGTTGTGTGTTGATTTGAGTGAGGAGGTTTTGTGTGGTCCACATTTCATTCCTCTCCACCATGGGAATTTTTTTGTGGGGACCTATTTCAATTTGTGCTTGGCTGACTTATAAATTATGAAATTGTGTTTGGCCGACTTGGGAGATTATGGAAGCATGGAATGATATAAGTATAAGATGTTTTTGTTTGATGAAGGAAAGCGTGATGAATCTGAATCTGAATATCCAGACATTGTGAAGTGTGTGAAAGTGTATGACTGGAAGCAGCAAAAAATGAGATTCTATCTAATGTCATTGTTCGTGACAATTTTTTTCAATGGTGGATTCCCTTTCACCATTCTTCAGGCAGTGAGTCATTTTCTATAGGCAGTGAGCCTTTCTCTTTTGGTAGTGATCCTTTTTGTAGCTTTGGCTATAATAGCTGGGCAATGAGCCCAACCGATAGTGAGCCATCCTGAAGCTAGCAACTTGGTAGTGCGCCCTTGTAAAAATCACCTTAACCAATGTCACCTTAACCAATGTTTTATAATTGAGAATTAACATTCTCTACGATTTTTCCCTTCTTGGGTTTCCACATAAATTATAGTGTTCTTTGTGCATGTTGTTGTTGTGTGCTTACATGTTCATTAATATCTGATTTATTTAAGTTTTCTCTGGATTAATTAAAGTAAAGAAAATTGTTTGCTAATAACTGATTCACCCACCCTCTAAGTTATCTAGACTATTTAACATTACATACCGAACCACCAAAAAGATGATATTATAGAAGGGAAAGAGGATTCCCTAATGAGCTTCTAGGGTTTTTCACCTAGAAGCTAGGTTAGGAAATATGGCTCTCTTTCACTTGGTGATATGCTTTTTGGGTGATTTCATTCAAACATAGGGGTTGTGTTGTGTGTGATTATGTCTAAATGAAATAGTCTAGGTGCTGGAAATGGATAAAAGAAACTAAATACTAATGTAAAATCTAAATAATGCAACTTATGTTTGAAAAAACATAATGATATGCAAGTATGTATAAAATTACCTAAGAAATATACATTAAATTAAAACAGAAGGTTGGAGATGAAAGGGGTGTGCACCTGGAAACTTGCAGAGGCTGGAAATGTTGTTGAATCTGAGGTTTAGGCCTATTGGGACATTTACGCCATTCTGGGTGACCTAGTCCTTTTTAGGGAAAACTCTAAAAAACTGCTCCTGAGCCCGTTTCAACCAAAAGGATATCCAGATCCACCAAAATCTCTAAAAAACAAGTTTAGAGGGACTAGGTTACCATTGTTGGTGACTTAGTCCTCTTCTGAATTTATGAAGATCAGAAGATGGAATATCAAGCCCTTGGTTTGCACTTAATGCTCCTCCGGGTTTTTGGTCCCGAAAGTGAAGAATCTGGTATGTGAGTGTCCTCCAAGCTTCAACTAGGGTTTCTCCAACCTTGAAGAGCCTTGGAAAGTTGATGAATTATTTTCCACCTTGGTTCTTTTTCAAATCTACATGCAAGACTTGAAAATCGCACAAAGAGGGAAAACTTGTTGATTGTTAGAGATTAGGGCTTTGCCTTAGTCAAACCCCTTTTGAGTAATCAAACCAAATGATGAAATAAAATAAAGAAGCATGAAAAAAAGGAGTGATGGATTTAACCTTGCCATGATGATTGATCTTGAGTTGCCACGATGGGGGATTCAGCCCTTGAATGCTTCTTGAGAGATGTCTTGTTGACTTAGACTACTCAAACCCTATCTTGCTTGAGAAGAATGGTGAGATGAGAGATTGTTAGATGAAAAATGAAGCTTAGGAGAAGCAAAATGAGGGGAATAACCCTTATGTATACAAGTTATGCCCTAATTTTCTTGAAATAGCACCATACAGGCCGACCTTAGGGTTTTAGAAACAAAATCTTGAAAGAATATTAAGTTAAATTTAAATTTTATGCCACATGGGACTAGGTTGCCTAGGAAATTTTCATTAGTTGTAAGGGATTAAATTATTATTATTGTTTCTTTTTAGGATTGTCTCATGAAAACACACTAAATTAAGGCATGAATGTGCATTAAGGGGTCATTATAGCATAAGAAAGGGTTGATTTAGTGATGAAAATCCTAGGAAAGTGTGAAAATGTTTTACAACACTTTGGCACAAGGCTTGAAAAGGGGTAAAAATAGGTTGAAAGAGGTCCAAAATCTATAGGCAAGGGTCCAAATAAGCGATGAATGTCAAGGCTACACTTTTTGGCGTGACATTTATCCCCCACTTTAGTGAGAGGGTGAACTTGCTTCAAACTCCCACTAAAGTAGCCCAATGGAGGCGATGAAGAACGAGAAAGAAGAAGGAAATCAAGCCCCCAGGATTCAAGATTCTAAGTCAAGTCGACATCAACTCAAGAAGCCACATTCAAGGGTGAATTCATTGCAGCAATACAAGATACATGATTATGCGATGACAAGAATTAGAAGAAAGAGAAGAAGGAAAGGTGAAAATATGCGCTCACTCTGGGGCCACAGAACATTGGGCCATCCGCGGGGTGAGTTGTCCCAAAGAAGGTGAGAAACATACACATGGTTGGTATGTACTCACAAACACAAAGGTGGCTATGGGGAAAGTTATGTCATTGGTTGGGCTTCCTGCTTACCCATACCAAAGCTATACCTCATGATAACTTTAATAAGGCTCCACAAAATAAAATGATTTGAAATTGTGGTGTAAGGAGTATTAAAAAGGATTTTTCTTTGTTCATACGATGTCTCATCGTAGGGAAAATTATGCGCAATGTCAACAAGAGAGGAAAAGTGCAAAAGGACTCATCTTGTACGCAAGAGAGGAAAAATGCAAATGTCTCATCCTAAGAAACATTGTACCTAATGTTTCCAAGAGAGGAGATCACAAGAAAAATAAAACCACACATTGAAATGTGAGTGGTGATGTATGTGCCCACTTTAAAGGAATTGCTACACACCGTTCTATGAGCAATTGCTTTAAAGTAGAAGAAGAGGAAGAAAACATGAGAGCTTGTTTGGAAATCCCTATTCCAAGTCATATGTTTTCGATAAGCTACGTCATGAAAAAGGGGTGTAGTCACATGCGAGTCAACTTAAGACATGTTGTCCACATCCCAAGCTTGCTCTTATATGTTCATGAAAGGTTAATGACTAGCCGAAAGAGACAACAACAAGTGACATACGAGGGAAAAGGATAACTAACCCCTTTCCCACACTTAGTGCAAGACAAGAGTGAGCCGAAAGAATTGAGGGAATGTAAGGTAGAGTGAAAATCAGTATCAATTAGATGAAGGAGGTGCCCCAACATAAGGGAGAACACCAAAATCCTTAAGATGTTGGATTTTACAACTCAAGGCTTGACAATCATTAGTGTGATGACCATGAACTCGGTGGTAAGCACAAAAGGAATGTTTGTGGAAAATTTTCTTTTGAGTTCTGGGAGGAAGAGAGATCAAGTGATCTTCGAGGAGTCTCAACAAGATACCCTCTTGATCAAGGGTAGAAGGTGATACTATTGTTTGTGATAAATAAGGGTCTTGTTTAGTATAGGATGTCATACCTACGCAAGGCACTTGAGATTGCGAGATTTTGTATACTTTGTTGGCCCACAATTGTCGTTGCACCAAAAGATCAACCTTTTAATGCTCAATACAACTCTCAGAGTTAATGGATCCACGAGAGGTGGTTAGTCCATGTCACAAATCTCGAGAGGAGCGTTGACCATCTTCCAAAAAACTCCCCCTCAACATTACCTGAGGGGATTCAAACTCGACACCTTTGGCTCTGATACCACTTATTGGCCCATAGTTTCCATTGCACCAAAAGATCGACCTTTTAATGCCTGATACAACTGTTAGAGTTAACAAATCCAAAGGAGGTGGTTAGTCCATGTCACGAATCCCGAGAGAAGAATTCACCATCTACCAACATACTCCCATAGAGGAGTGTGTAAAATCCAAATCCATAGTGGGTTGCGAGATGACAGTGTCATTAAGAAAAGAGTCCCTTGTTGGTTTCAAAGGATCACTTTCTAAGGTTGGTTTAAAAGGGTGATTTGAGATAGGGTTGGTATTGGAGGAAGGTTTGGTAATCTTGATTAAAGTACAATAACCAAGACCATGATGAGTTTTTTGTGTGTGAGGCTCGATAGGGTTGCAGATACCTTGTTCGTTAGCACCACATACTTTTCCACTATAGCCAAGTTGTTTCATGAGCTCATAGCCTTTTTCGTAGAGATTTTTTAGCACTTTTGGATTGGGTGAGGATTCATTACTGGTGTCTTTGTCTAAAGTATTTGAGGTGGATTCTATTGAAGGATATTTTGAGTCTTGTGTTGACAAGACTACATTTCCCTTGTTAGAGTCTTTATTGGTGATCTTGGTTTCTCTTAGTAAGGGAGGGGTGAAGTCTAAGGAACCCCAATCATCATCTAGGGATGTTTTTTGTATAGGTTCCACTTGGGTGGTTGGTGTTAAGGTGTTGAAATGATCCTCTTTGGATTTCTCAAGGTTTAAGAAAATATTAAGTTCAGGTTCGGCTTCAAGTGTGTACACTTTGTTGTTGTAGATGTACTTATCTTACGATGAAGAGTGGAAGGCACTCCATTCATTGCATGAATCCACGGCCTGCCTAAGAGGAGATTATATGAAAGTTCATGAGGCATAACATGAATTTTTGTTTCCAATGTGACCATTCCAACTATAAGAGGTACATTGATCACACCGATCAATTGCTCAATGACGTTGTAAAATCCTTTGATAGATAGAGAATCAGGTTTGATGTGGGATCTATCAATGCCAGAAGGCTCACACTACACACATTAAGGGCAGAGCCGGTATCTATAAGAGTTCTATTTATCCCTTTTTATTTGTATTAAGATATTATTATGAAAGCTTCATTTTTTTTTTTCACTTCAAAAGGAGGAAGCTCACTTTGGTGAAAAACAATATCAACACTAATTTTGTGAATAATAGCTACTATGTCATTCGGCTGCACATTAGAAGGGACAAGAACTTGTTGTATGGAATTATGCATCATGTTGTGATAGTGAGGGGAGGCTTTAATGAGATCCCATAATGATATTTTTGTGGGAGTATTCCTTAGTTGGTCAACAAGGTCATACTCCCTAATAAGTGAATTCAATCGAGGGGTAGCAGGTAAGATGGGAGGGGATGAAGGTAATGAAGTGGAGGGTGGTTGTTGTGAGTGGAGATTTTTTCTTGTGTAATGTGTATGAGCAATGGTATTATGACTCAATTCCTGCAACACATGATTATTAGGTGGGTAGAGGGTAAATTCAAGTTTGGGTTTTTTGGAAGGAGGGTAGAGGATGTGTTGAGGTTGAATAATATTAACATCTCCTAGGGAAGGATATTCTAACATAGGCTCTATAGCTTCTTGCAAGGGCATAATATTATCAAGGGAATGATCAATTATGGGATGGTCCATAGTGGGAGGAGGAGGAGAGGGTTCTATTTGATCATCAAAGGTCTCATTCTCATGTTCCATACTACCTACCCTAGTAGGAGAGCTTGGAAGAGGTACATGACATGCTTCATCACAAGGTGGGGAGGTATCAAGAGAAGGACCACTATGGTTTTCAAATAGGTTATCCAAAAGGAGAAGAGCATTAGGAAAGGGAGGGTCAAGAGTCTCATGACTTGTAATAGGTGTATCTTCTAACACCAACCTATCCTCTTTGCATCGAGGAGGAATGTTAGGAGATGGACATTTTTGATGGTCGTGGGTAGGGAGACTAGGTAAAGTAATGTTTAGAAATGTGTTTATGATTTCATCATGTTGTTGTTTAGTGTCTTTGGAAGGGGGGTGGGGAGAGGGACAATCAACACCCTCAACGCTTGTAGCTTCTTGCACCAAGATACCTTCATCACTAATAGGAGAGGTATATGGAGAAGCGCAAGAATGATTGTTATGATTGTCAACACAAACACCCTCATCAAGGGGTAATGCAATGTTAAGAATAGTGTCAATGGTTTGGTTATTAACATGTTCTTTAATGAATTCATTATTGTAATCTACATTGAACTCATAAGAAGGAATGTTGTATTTATGTAATCCATTTGAAACCAAATCAAAGCCACATATTTTAAAAGAAAACATGGTAGGAAGAGAAGGGAAAGAGAATGCAATGCAATGATTTAAGCTAAAATATTGAAATGCAGTTTTTCAGATGGGAAACAAGGTAATTTTTTTATTACACTATGTAACAATCTGGAAAATAAATGTAGTAAATGCAAAATTAAAACTAAGAAATGCATGGAATGAGCTAATTTAAGCTAGTTTTAATTAAATGCATGTAATAGAAACACAATCAGTTGATACAAATAGGTAATGGCACAAAAGAGAAGCTAAAAAATAGGGTTTTCAGCTCTATAAAAGGTAGTTTCAGAGGCCTAAAGGGACTAGGTCACCCAAGGTGGTGGCTTAATCCTCCTGGTGATCTTTTTTGAGATTTTGCAAAAAACATTGATGGGTACAGGTGGTTTTTGTATTGCATAATGTAGATCTAAGCTGAAAATGCAAAATTTCATAAATGATTAATGTTTTAAGATGCAAAACTGCAACCTATATGCACTTTTCACTAATGCAAATTTTGAAACCTTAGAATGTAATTTAAACAATACAAACTGCAATGAAATGCAAACCTAGGATGCTGAAGAAGTCCAAACCAAAAAAGAGGGTGTACGAAAGTCGGGTTCACCAAAATAAACCACCAAAAATATGAAATGCTAAAAGGGAAAGAGGATTCCCCAAATAGTCCCCTAGGGTTTTTCACCTAGGAGCTAGGTTGGAAGAATGACTCTCTTTCACCTAGTGATATGATTTTTGGGTGAGTTCATTCAAAGATAGGGGTTGTGTTGTGTGTGATTATGTCTAAATGAAATAGTCTAGGTATTGGAAAAGGATAAAAGAAACTAAATACTAATGTAAAATCTAAATAATGTAACTTATGTTTGAAAACGTGTAATGATATGCAAGTATGTATAGAATGACCTAAGAAATATACAATAATCTAAAACACAAAATTGGAGATGAAAGGGGTGTGCACCTGGAAAATTATAGAGGTTGGAAATGTTGTTGAATCTAAGGTTTAGGCCTACTGGGACATTTATGCTATTCTGGGCGACCTAGTCCTTTTTAGGGCAAATTCTGGAAAACTGCTTGAGAGCCTGTTTCGGCCAAAAGAGTATCCAGATCCACCAAAATCTCTGAAAAAATGGGTTCGAAGGGACTAGGTCACCATTGTTGGCGACTTAGACCTCTTCTGAATTTCTGAAGATCAGAAGATGGAATTTGAAGCCCTTGGTCTGCACTTTCTACTCCTTCAGGTGTCTGATCCCGAAAGTGAAGAATTTGGTTTGTGAGTGTCCTCCAAGCTTCAACTAGGGTTTCTCCAACCTTGAAGAGCCTTGGAAAATTGATGAATGATTTTCGACCTTGGTTCTTTGTCAAATTTGCATGCAAGACTTGCAAATCACACAAAGAGGGAAAACTTGTTGATTGTTAGGGATTAGGGGTTTGCCTTAGTCAAACCCCTTTTGAGTAATCAAACCAAATGATGAAATAAATTAAAGAAGCATGAAAAAAAGGAGTGATGGATTTTACCTTGCCATGATGATTAATCTTGAGTTGCAGCAATGGGGGATTCAACCCTTGAATGCTTCTTGAGATATTTCTTGTTGACTTAGACTACTCAAACCCTAGCTTGCTTGAGAAGAATGGTGAGATGAGAGATTGATAGATGAAAAATGAAGCTTAGGAGAAGCAAAATGAGGGGAATAACCCTTATTTATACAATTTATGCCCTAATTTTCTTGAAATAGCACCATATAAGCCAACCTTAGAGTTTTAGAGACAAAATCCTGAAAGAATATTAAGTTAAATTTAAATTTTATGTCACATGGGACTAGGTCGCCCAAGGTGGTGACCTAGTCCACCTGAGCAATTTTCATTAGTTGTTGGGGATTCAAGTATGATTATTGTTTCTTTTCAAGATTGTCTCATGAAAACACACTAAAGTAAGGCATGTATGTGCATTAATGGGTCATTATAGCATAAGAAAGGGTTGATTTAGTGATGAAAAGCCTAGGAAAGTGTGAAATATTTTTACAAAACCTTACAACACTTTGGATCAAGGCTTGAAAAGGGGTAAAAAGAGATTGAAAGAGGTTCAAAATCCATAAGAAAGGGTCTAAATGAGTGAAAATTTTCAAGGATACACTTTTTGGTGACGCACATACACATTCGCCTTTATATAAATTAAGATAATTATGCTCTTGTTCAATCCAAACCATCTTTCTCCAATTGGCATGCCTAGTCCTCAATTATTGAGTCTGATTTTCCCATGAACTGACGTGCACCGCAAAGACATCCACGAGCCACATCACGTCCCATAAAAATCCATGACTGAGTTGGTCATTGAGACATTACACCAATCACATTTTGGCAATGTAATGCCTCTGCCAACTTGTAACCCCATCGAGAATCAATTGGGCATGTTGTTTAGAATAAAAATTCCCTCTTTCTTGAGGATGAATGGATTCAATCTTTATCTTTGGGAATTATTTTCCTTCAAATTCTCCCCCAAAATCTCCTCCTTTGGTAGATTATGAAACTACTCTTAGGGTCCCCTTTGAGCAAGTCCAATCTTTAGAGGAGAACCTAAAGAATTTTGAATATTTCTGTAACCGTGACAACTTGTTTTCTCAAGCTATCCTATTGTTGGTAATTTGAGAAACCTACTCATCTCAAATCGTAAGGGTCTTGAGTTTCTTTGTACACTAACAAACATAGTCGAGACTCATGTACCTTCATATATGTTAGTCTTGATTCAACCTCATGATGGTCCATCGAATGTCACTGGCATCTAGTTGAATATTCTTATGCATAAGGTTTCTTTGCATATGGTGGTTACTAAACCTACAATACCACTTGTCTTCTGCTAATAACACAAATACTATATTTGTGTCTCCCATTACTCTTAGGGTTAATGTATCTTAACCTAATTTGGGGTGTAACATCCCTCCTCTACCTAGATCTGCACTTCAAACTCCCACAATGCAAGTGTTTGGATTGCAATAGCTAATCTACCTACCTCGCTATCTAATCCAATTTTGAACACCTTGTTACAAAAAACGGGTCAGATACAATCCCAACTTTCCAATCTAACTAACATTGCTACACAATCCATCCTTACTATTTACTATCGTCATAGCCCTCTTGCTTTGAAAATGTTAAATGCTCCCATGCCCCAAGGGATCGAGATACCAAAATTTTATAAGTACAATGGTATGAGAGATCCATAGACACATGTGAATTCCTTTACTACTTTGTGTAGTCTTTTTACATCAGGATCATTTGCTAGCAAAAATTTTCCCACGATTCCTTAAGGATACCATGTTGGAATGCTTTTACTCGTTGCTTAATAACTCTATTTTTTCTTTTGATTAACTTCTAAATAAGTTCTTACAATGGTTCCAAGTGAACATTGGATCCAAGGTCATTATTGTTGATCTTGTGCACTATAAATAACAACCTAATGAGAAGCTAACTAATTTAATTTCTTGTTACCAATCTATCTCTTCCCAAATTCCCTATGCCCTGCCTGACCATGACATTCAAATAATGTTCATGGGAAGTCTCTAGCCATTATTAAGTGAACAATTCTCCTTGATGAAATGTCCTCCCTTTTCTCATTTGTGTATTGCACTACAACATTAGCAGCAAATATTATCTTAGCATTGGGATTCTACCTCATCCTCACATCTTAATAATTTTGGGGCTACATCTTATTTTGGAGGGTTAACGAGAAATAAATCAATAGCTAATGTGATAACTATCCCTTAGAAAAATGAGAATAGTGAACTTGGATCACATTGTAATCAGGTTTTTACAAAACTATCTAATTCTTATTCTAGTGTACTTCAAAGATAATTAACAAACAATTTGATCACCCCTTCAAAGATTAGTCTGCTCCTTGACAACAAACCATACCCTAGTTGGTATGATTCTTCTAAGTTCTTCCAATGCTATTGAGTGCCCGAACATGACACCAAACATTGTGTGTGCCTAAGACATGTGATTCAGGACCACATAGAAAGTGGTAACATCCACCTTGATAGTAAAAAAAAATAACTCCAATAAATCTATTTTTAAATACAATAGTCAGTTGTAGATCTACAAATATCCTTTCCCACCTCACTCTTTTGACTTTATCACCACTTCTTCTCCTACCCCATTTGATGAAATCACATATGTGAACATGGTATCCATCATTTCGATCTCCCCACCAAGTCAAAAGGTCAAGATACCAAACATATCTTTCACACCTTAATGACTTGCCTTATCATGGAGAGTAATATGCCCTCTACATTCCTGCTTAGGTTAATGGTAATATTTGTCACTGACATGATGGTTGACCTTTCTAGCAGGGTCAATGTTATAAGTGAGGAGACACTCTTCATTAATGGCCTACATATGGCGAGATATGATGAGTGTAAGTCTACCATTCACACACATGATGGTTTTTCTCTTTCCCCTCTAGTATCCATTTCCTTGGTCTTTGTGGGACCCAAAGCTATCTCTGAAACATTATATTGATACTAGAGTCCAAATTATTTAGAGTGAAACTGAGCATTCCTTGGATAGTTTCCATGAATATAGTTACTCCTATTATCCACAAGTGTCTAAATTTTCCTCATGAGGGTATTGTTGATGCCAAAAGTTGGCAAGGTAACAGCTCCTTGTGGAAAACTCAATTTTAGGGGGGAACTATGTGCCAAACTAAGTAACCTCCAAATTTTAAAGAAGTCGGCTTCTTCTATAATTGGGGTTTTGAGTGGGAAAAGGAAGCAGATATAAAATAAAAAGATCTAACTAAGGTGATGCACCGAGATGTAGATGTAAGGCACGGTAAATCTATCTCTTGGGTACAATTTAAGGGCCCGTTTAGTAGTCTGTTGTGTTCCAGAATGGAAAAATAGATATAGAAGCCTGAATGATTCACTAGATGACATAAAATAACCTTCATACACATTTACTTAGAAAGAAGAGTCAAAGACATGATCTAAACTAGAAAAATTGTATTAATTTATAGAATTTTGTGAGTGAAGCATCCAATATAATAATGACATAGTAAAACTTATCAAATATCAAAGAAAATAGAAAGGTCGAACAATGGCACAGTCTATGAGTTCTTTACAATAATCTAATAAAGAAATGAAAGGCTTGGTTCTTCTATCAATTCTTCTGTCAAAATCTAAACCCTTTGCTTCGATGAAGAAGCAATATTTATATTGAAAACCTAGCTTGTGAGCAAGCAATAGGCATGATCCTTCGATCATGAGCAATGATGTATTAGTAATGATTTTTCCCTTTTCGTTGCAACCAAAAAGATTCGAGCCATGAATGAAGACATCTTAGGGCTAGATGTATCCCCTATGAATGATGGTAGTGGTCCCAGTGGACCAAGGTGTCGACGTGTGTTGCCCACTCATGATGATAGCTACAAAACGTGGCACTTGTTGTGTGGTTGTTGCTTGCTTCAACTTTCCTTCGTGATGTATTCTCTACAAGACCATATGGTGAGAGGTCATGGCTCGACATTCATCATTCCCCTTAGGCGATGAAAACTTGTGTTGCGAAGACATGTGGAGGTCTTCAAAGATACTACATTGAAGGTAGGTGGGGTCTGCCAAGGAATGTGTGAGGACTGATGTAACATAGCGTGTGGTCGAGACCCAAAAGGAGAGCTATGCAAAGGGGCACCAAAGATTGTGAACAGCTGACATGTGGAAGTGTGGTGCAATATTTTTAAAAGCGAGAGAAGGAAACCTTGCGAGGAGCACTTGGCTAACAAGTGGCAGCATTCGCAATGAGACTTAGCGAAAGAAGCCCGATATAGCCCTTTTAAAAGAGAGTGTGTCTGGTACTTAAGCAAAACAAAATCACCCGAAGGGAGCTTGGGAATTTTATGTTCACAGCTTTTTGTGACTTATCAAGGGCGTTTCGCCTACAGAACGAGAAACCCATAAATTTTTGGTTTTCTAGACCAGAGTCTTACTCATCGAGTGGTGGAGTCAGAGCTTAAAGAGGGTGGTCTAAAGAGGCAACCATTCATCTTCAGATGGAGTCAATATGTTGCGGAAACTCTCTTGCACTCCATGCAAATTGATAACTTCTTTATAAGGAAGCACTGATAATATACCGGCCTAGGACTCGAGTTGGAAAAGAATTTGTTCAATCAAATGAGTGACGCTCTCAATATCTTCTGCGATAAAGGGCTGACTGAAAATCTAGAAGACAAACGCATCTCATTGCTTCTCCTTGATCTTTGTTGCAATATGATTTTTTGTGGCCATTGACTCATTTTCAAGGAATGGAGATGGCAAGCCCATTTGAGATAGGTGAAAGGACCTGGCCTATATGTTATCCATGATCTATCCCAATTTGGTGGCACATTTGTTGGCATGAAGGATAGCTATGTGGCAGTAGATGAACCTGTTAGTTGTTTTAGCAGCACCCCTACGGTCCTCAATCCCTGCAACTGCCAAGGCTTTGTCTGGGACATGATATAGCCTCTCTAATAATCTCTCAGCCTCCGGAATTCTTTCAGTGATGGACTGTGGGAATTGCCCGATCGTTGCACAAACATCTCTGCCCAAGTTCATTGCCTCTACCATAAATCAGAGCGTTGGTTCTAGAGTTAGGCAGAAATCCTTCACTCTTTCCCAATATGAGACGTATAACTGTTGGGCCACCTAAAGAAGGTATGTTTGATCAACAGGGGGTGGAGCAGAGTCTTTTAATAAGGTAATTTCCACATCCTTTGTCTCAATATTGTATGTGAGCTCTGCAACCTTTTGGTTTGTCATGGTGAGTTGTCCCTGTAACATCCATGATTCTTTGAGCCAAATAGCTTTGAGTCGCTCCCTATTTGCTACTTCCTCCTCTAATGAAGATTTTATTTTTGTAATTTCATTCTCTAATTGGGCTCGGTGGATCTTGAAATCTACATATTTTTGCTACATCTGCTGCTCTAAGTGATGAAAATCTTCATCCTTTTGTTGCACTTCTTGCCCCAATTTTGTGAGTTGGCCCTGATATTCCTAGTTCTTCCTCTGCAACTCAGTGACCAAGATGGGATCGAGGGATTAAAACTTTGCAAGTTCCTCTTGGAGTTTTTCTTGCTCCACCTACGTTTGTTGGGATAAGCGCTTAAATTCAGCCTCCCTACCTTTTTCCTTGGCAAGCAAGACATTGACTCTATCCCTTTATGCTTTTCAGCTCTTCCTCCTTTTTCTTCAGTTGGCGACCGGACTTAACAAAGTCGGTGGTTACCACCCGTTGGGTTTCCTCCATGAGTTCTACCTTGTCTTGAGGTCAAGCTATGCTTAAGTCGAGCCCCACGGTGTACATGTTATATTCATCTAACTGCATCTCTCCTTGTGGTTTGCTGACAGTCGGGAACATAGTCGCAAAATGTAGCGACTATTAAGCCTCATGAAAAAAAAATTGTATTTTTGGCCATGTCGGTCTCTTAGCATCTTTAGCTCTTTGCTTCTAGGCTCTGATTGCTCGTGCTTGTCTAGTTTTATTCCTTTTGACAAGAATTCAGAGGGTGATCTGATGAGTCCGCCTACAAAAGGTGCACTGAGAGGAAGGGAAAAAGGGAAAGAGAGGACAACAGTCTTGGGTGACTTCTTCTTTGTAACACTGACCGTTTGGGATGAGAAAGGAGGGATACTTCAATACCCAAACTGTGAACCATGAGGAATTGAAAGAAATAGAGTCTCAATAGGCTCCATCTATTCTTGTTGGGATAATTGGATCAGATCTGGTGAGACAGTGGTAGGGGATGCATCGATGGAGGTAGCAAAGGTAGAATGTGATATGCTTTGGTTCATGGAATGGGACAAGGTGAATGGTGTTAGGTTCTACGGAGAAGTTAGGGAAAATGGCATTGTGTGAGATAACTGGGTGAAACTCTTCGTGATCATTGAAGCATAGGCCGAAATGTATTGGTTGGCGCAAGAAACAAGAGGTGTTGCAGACACAACAAGGGAAACTAAGGCTTGTGAAACAAGAGAAGAGGGAGTGAAAGATACCTATGGTGTGGAGGATTGTGGTCCTTGTTCTGTTGTTCTCTCTTTGCTTGCGTCTGGGCTTTGTAAACATTCCTCAAAAGGTACCTCGGTTCATTTCCGCTTTACTGGTGATGAATCATCTATCATTATGGTTTTAGGTTGTTGCAGTTGGGTTTCTCAGGCTCTCCTTGTTGTCCAGGTGTGATTCAATGAAGACCTTCCACTTGATATGTTTACCTATACATTAGAGGAAACCTTACTAGGTAGCTTTATGGCCTTTCCCTTTTGTTGCATTGAGGCATCATATGTCTTCGTTTCTGGTTATGCTCCCTTGTCGAACTTTGATTCAGCTTCCTCCGAATTGGAATCCTTTTCACCACTTTCATCAAAATTTGGATGCTCTTCGTTCCATAATTTGTCGAACTTGGCATTCCTCTCAAGAACTTCATATGGAGCCTCAATTTGTCGAGTCTCCTAACAATATATACAGAAATCATTGACCTTCTCCTCCTTCCAGCTGTAGTTCATTATCAAATTGTTACGAAAAGTAGTCCCCGTCTTTCTTATTTTGTCATACTACCCAATTGAGTACTAGAATCTCAACCATGGAGGTTGATCATCTTCAGTAGGGATATAAGCTAGGTCGACAATAAATTCATTTGCATCCGTCGTCGAATTTCGACACTTCTCCCAATAAGGCTGAGGTTGATGAGTTACTTTGACATATTTTTTTGGAAGCTAGATTTTCCTCGAGTATGTTGTGAGCCTTCCTCCTTGCCATTACTATGGTCTTGAAGCTCATCGAGCATTTGAAAAATCCCTTCTTCTTTGCTTTTTCAACGCAAAAGGTGTTCTCGATAATTGAAACCTAGCGGAAAACCTCCAGCGCCAGTACCCGATCTATAAGACATGACGGGAGCCGGAAGGGCTCTCCAGTGAAGCAGTGCAATCGAACGAACATGAATTATTCACCCAGAAACCAATTGCACTTTGGAGTGAAGTTCTACATAAACTCAGTTTGGTTCGAGTTGAATCGTAGGATAGTGTTGTCTCCTCTTAAATCCTACGAAATCGGACATAAGAAATAATCCAAAAATGCGTAATAGTCAAATATCACAGAGAGAAGGGGAGTCCACATGGAAACCGTCTTCCTCCTCTAGTTTTCATCAAAAATTGAGAGCCCTAGATGCTTTTGGAAGAACTCAAGATTTTGATGCAAGAACATATGTGCAAGAAAGGATGGGAACCCGAACCTCCATTGAAGTTGATACTCTGCTATATGGCCAAGCATCTCATGCATGATATATTCAGCGAAATCATACCAGAAGAAAGAATGTTGCCTTCGTAATTGAAAGCCCAAACCTAGCTGAAACACTTGGACCTCCTTGGCGTTATTAGGCCACAAAAAAAATCCATCATTGAGAACGCAACCTTCATGTCATCATAAAAGCCCTTATGCACCACTGGGATACGTATTGTCCTATTCTAAGTTTCTCTGGGTCTTTGAGTCTATGTGTTATAAAAAATCAGTGCGAGATCTTTGGTCCTCCAACAAGAATCTAATTTTACTGGGGTAAATGACTTCATTTTTTTCACTTTGGAGCTTCGCTTCGGGATGTAGAGCATATTCTAGATAGCTTCCCTGTAGATAGCCACACTCACCTCCTAGTCATCAATGGTGTTGGTCTCCGAGTTGAAGTGTTTGATGACCTCATCAACTAATTCAGGGCAATGGTGTACATATGAGATCATATATTGAGGAAGCCCACTGTACCAGCACTTTTGTGCTAAGGAATTTGGGTCGCTATTCTTTTGATCCTTTCACAGGCTGCCTCCCTTAGTGATTTAGGGTTCTTTGCAAGAATGGGGTCATAAATATTTTCCCATTCTTCTTTAATTCATTTCTTATCTTTGTGAGGACTCTTCTTCTCTGCGACTCGAGTATTCACCCATGTTGGCTTTTCTGGTATTCTGGGCGAAGAGTAAGAAACATCTTCGAAGACATAGGCAACTAGTGCCATGCGCATGACATTGAATAAACTTTGGGTTTTCCCTTCCTACATCTCTGCTTGAGAACTTTGATCAGCTACCATCTTCTGAGGAACTTCTACCTAGAAATCCCACTGAAGCGGTATGAATGGAACCCAAAATAGAATGCAAGGTCCTGAATTTGAAACCAGGCAACCCTTCAGTTTAGGTTTAACTTCGGGGCAGTGAATTCTCCGCAATTATATGTGTTCAACATCTTTACTACTAGATGCACTACTCTTGGTTTTCTTAATAGTTCCTTTCTCCTTAAATTCCCTTGCGTATTCAAGAAGTCTTATACTTTGTCTAGCTTTTTGCATGTGATACTTGGCTTTTTCTTTGATTTCTTTGCATTTAATTAGATAGACAACAGTTGCCTTTTTGCATTTAATTTGGCATGTACTACCAACTCCTCCACTCATGCAAATGAACTACTTGCCTCTTTTGAAAAGAAAATAATTCATAATTGCATTGGTGACAACGTCTTCTCGACACAATTTTTCATGGGGAAGTGAGTCGTCGATGCAATGCTTATCATTTCCTCATCTGCCTTAGCATTTAATATCTTGCAAAGCATGATCAAGCTGAAATCACAATGAGTAATTTGAAAAGACTTGCACTCATCCTTGGAGTATGAAGTTTCCTGCATCGTGCCACCTAGCCTTTGTCTATATGATCCATTACCTGGGACTGCCACCAATTTTCACTAATTGATTTTTGCTCTTTAATCTTGCACATAGCAATTCATACCTACAGATGCAACTAGGTTGGAATATCAAGTTGGCCTTTTGGTGGGATTTTCGATTTAATACTCAATTATCACCATGCTTTGTATGTGGGCTATCTCGGATATTTCTATAAATAGGCCCTAATACAATAGCAGAATCACACCTAGTGATTTAGCAGAAGTAGCATTGGGTGGTTAGATAAAATTATCTACTTAGGCAGTTGAGTAGGCTGTTAAATCTGCATAGCACTAGACTTAGGTGCTTTAAGAAGAAGCTGACATAATGAATACTCCAATTAGGTTAGAGTGTAACAAGGCTCAAACAGCCTTTCTGGGGGAGATTTCAAGTAGGTTCCTGAAACATATGACAAATAATAAGCATCAACTGGCTATCATAGCCATCAAATGGGTCCTAGGAAGAGACTGTATTGAATATGAGGATAGATATCAGGTTAATACCGATATTTTCTCATGTTTCATTGCTTCACTGCTTGATTTTCAGGCCCCAAAAGCCATGATTTTTGTTTGATGCTTAATATTTTTTTGAAGAAGTACCTCAGAGGACTTGGTGAAGTAGTGAGCAATGTGGTGTATGGTCTGGGCCTTCTAGTTGCAAGTGACCTGAGGAAGCATATTGAAGAAGGCGTAGTGGTACCATAGGCATCTTTCTTGAGTTGGTTTCAGCTTCTCTCACTTGTTGAGCATCGTGATAGGACCACCCGTGCATGTCACTTTCTCCTTCATTGCTATAATGTAGTGTTGTTCTACAACATGGATTGGTACACCGACTTTAGGAACCTTGTGTTTCCTCCACCACTCATTATGGGTATTGACATTGCTTCCACCACAGGTCCTATCGTTGCTGACAATCCTCTTGTTGTTGTAGACAATCCTCCTGCTATCGAAGATGATGCTCGTGTTCCATAGACCTGAAGCTTGTCACGCCCCTTTTCCTTTTGTATATATACGCCTGAAAGAAGGCTCGCACATATATATATGTAATGAATCCGTATATACAGTCATACTTTTGAACGCATGGTTACAGAGCCATTTTGACAATGTTTTTATCAACGTATATATATAGCGAATATACTTACTTATGTTAAACTCCTTGCCTTCATTTTTTGTGCTTTTTGCAACATGCCTTGAATTCTTCATATATGAATTTAATTTTTGCAACCTGAGTAGCATAATATATTTTCGTTCTTGTAATAATGGATCTCATGAATCTCCTTCTCTTCGTAATGTGAAAAATTTGTTGAAAGAACTGCTCGACAAAACATGAAAAGAAAAAAAATTACACTATTTACATATTTACACCTATATGAAGTAATTGTAGCCTAATTGAACAATTTCAAGTGAATCCCGTTAACCGAAATTCCCAATGGCTCTTGTTTCATATTTTCTAATTCGAATGCATTGTTTTTTTTGCATTGAATTATTTTGAAAGGGCCTTCCCATAGCTTGTCAAATTTTCCATGTTGGCCAGGCTTTGCAGCTCTTTCATTGAACTTTAGTACCAAGTCTCCACATTTTAGACCTTGGTCTGAAGCCTTCTTGTCGAACCATATTTTAACCACGTGCTGGTGGTTAATCATGGTTGTTAGGGATTTCTTCCTTTTTTCTTATACCTCTAGTAATTCAGCCAACTGGACTTCCATAGCTCCATTCTCTCCTATTTCTAGAGACTTGAGTAGCTGTAGTGCAGGTATCTCTATAGAGATAGGAAATAGCGCTTCTTTTTTGTATACTAGCTCATATGGCAAAGTCTTAAGGGATTTCTTAGGAGTTATCTGGTCCACCCATAATGTTGTCCATAGATTCTTATGCAATTCCTTCTCATGATCGAAACCGATCCTTTTAATGAGCTAGACTAAATTCTTATTAGTTGACTTAGAAAGGTTGTTCCCCTGTGGGTAATAGTTTGATGATGTTTTCAAGAATATGTCATGTGTAAGTGTGAACTGACATACCTTAGATCCTAGGAAATATTTGGTGTTGTCTGAGATAATGGTCTTTGGCAGGCCGAATCTTGTTACTAACCCCTCAAGAAAATCCAAATTTTTTGCTTCAGTGGCATTCTTCAAGGGTATGGCTTCAATCCACCTTGTGAAGTAGTTTGTGGCTATGATAATCCACTTGTGGTTGGTGCTGGAGGCAGGATTGATTATTCCAATAAATTTTATCCCCCACTGTGTGAATGGTTCATCTACTACTATTGGATTGAGAGGCATGGCAGAATTTTTCCTCCTCCCTGCGTAGAATTGACATTCCTTGTAGGATTTTATCATGTTATAGGAGTCATTGAATAGAGTAGGCCAAAAGTAACCAACTTGAAAGATTTTGATGGCAGTGGTTTTTGCAGAGAAGTGTTTTCCTTTGGGGCTATTGTGGAATGTGTCAAGAATTTTTTTAGCTTGCTCCATGCTGACGCATCGTAGCAAGACATCGTTGAAATTTCTCCTAAAGCAAACCCCCTTAATAAGCGATTACCCACTGTTTTGTAATCGGTAAAACTGTCTTTTCTAAGATGGAAGGCCTGGTGGACATTTGCAAGCATCCTTCGGGTTTGGATTCATTTGTCAGAACCAACTCCGCTTGTTCTACTTTTTTTTCTATCTCTTTGTTGTGTGCCACATATTCACACAACCCTCTTCCTTTGACAGTCTTTGTAGGTTTGACCTCGATGTCATATTCTAGGATCTTAGTGATCCAGTTGGCCCTCTTTTTGGTGATTTCTCCTTCCATAATATATTCGCACACACTGAAGTGTGCGACATAAACGATCACCTTGTTGCAAGATATCAAATATCATAACTTTTTGATTCCCTTTACAATTGTGAACACTTGCCTTTCAACAAAGTTATAGTTCACCTCAAATTCCTTCAAGGTTAGGGAGTGAAATACTATTGGATGTTCTCCCTTTCCTTCATTGTCCTTTTGAGTTAGGATGGTGGTGATGCTTGTCTCACTACTAAAAACATACATTATGAAGTCTTTGGACAAGTCTGGATTTACCAACACAGGAGCTAAAGAAATAGCATCCTTTACTTTCTCAAAGGATTCTCTTGCTTCCTTGGTCCATTTGAATAATTGGTCCTTTTTTAACATTAGGGTGATGGGCTGAATTATCCCTGTAAAATCATAAATCAATTTACTTACGAAGTTTACCTTTCAACCCAGAAAGGACTGAACTCCCTTCTTGTTGACTAGAAGGGGAAGTTCCCTAATCACTTTTACCCTTTCAGGATCAATAGCAATTCCATCTCTGGACACTACGTGCCCTAGTAGCTTGCTTTGTGGCACACTAAAAACACATTTTTTTGGGTTCAGGGATACCCCAAACTCTTGGCATTTTATGAAAACCATTTCTAGGTGGTCAAAATGGTCATCTTTGGACTTGGAAAACAAAGTTAGATCATCTAAATAGATGAGGATTATTTTATTGATTAGTTCATTGAAGGTGATGTCCATTGCCCGCTGGAAGGTGGCTCTTGCATTTGATAGGCCGAAAGTCATTTTGGCGTATGTGAATGTTCCCCATTTGGTGGTGAATGTGGTTTTGTATTGATCTTATTCTTTAACCCAAACCTGATTGTAGCTCGAGAATCCATCTAGTAGAGAAAACATCTCTGATCCTGCTACGGTCTATAAGATGGATTCCATGGAAGGCAGTGGATAATGATCCTTTAATGATGCTCTGTTTAGGTCACGAAAGTCAACATAGAGACGAATGTCTTAGTTCTTTTTTTGAACTGGAACGAGGTAAGATACCCATGTACTATGTTTGATTGGAAACACGATCTTTGACTGGATCAACTTCCCTATCTCTTGTGCCATCAGAGCTTCAATCTTCGAATTGATAGGCCTCTATTTTTTTCGGACAATTTTAGCACCTTTTGTGAGTTCAATGGTATGTTGGATGATGCCAGGATCATATCCCTTGAGGTCATCATAAGACCAGGCCACGACCCCTTCGTATGTTCCGCAGAAGTGTATAAGCATATCCTTGTCGCACTGGGGAACTTCCTTCCTGACTTTTAGTTTTCTTTCATCTCTAACCTCAAGGTCGGTGTAGTCCACTTGGTTTGCTACAAATTTCCTCCTGCTATTTCTTGCATCATCATAGTCAAACATATTTTCGAGTGTGACCAACCCTTTTGGAAATTTGTCTGATCTCAACTGAATGATCTGCCCTTTGTATGCTTCTTCAATCTTTGGTTGAAGCTGATCGGTAAACTCTCCCGACTGTTTAATGAACAAGGAGTTGTTTTTGTCACTTTCTAACACTTTCCAGCTCTGATCATTATCTAGAATGGAGGGTTGAACAATTAGTCAAACGAAGTGTACATTCTCCATCAAGCCCGAGGTAGGGTCGAATTGAGATCCTATTGTTGCCATGCGATCCGCAGCTGAATTTTGTCCCTTGGCACCGCATGGATGTTGAAAGCTTCAAAAATTTTAGTGAGGTCCCATACCTTGTGTCTATAGGATCGCATGCGGGCATTTTTCACAGCAAAGATGTTTCTAACTTGGTTGATTATAAGTTCAGAATCTCCGAACACTATTATTTGCTTGATACCCATGCACTCCGTGAGGCTAAGCCCTTGCACCAAACTCTTATATTCGGCCTCATTGTTAGAGAAAGCAAACGAGAAGTAGAAATATCTAAGAATGTATTCATTGTTTAGAGATGCCAGGCATATACCAGCTCCAGTGCCAACTTTGCATCTTGCACCGTCAAAGTGCAACATCCATAGCTCTAAGGCTTGTTCGGTTGTGAAGTCCTTTACTATCCTCGAAAGCTCTTGATCTTCATCATAGATGACATAGGTTCCCAAACCAGTATCATGGTAATTGCCAAAAGGGTTGGCATCTACGTAGTTGCTCAAAAAGACTTCTTTGGAACCGACTTTGTCTTCGGTCGCCTTGTCATCTCCCAGTAGCTTGTTGTCGATGAATTCTTCCTTAGTGTAAGAGGTATGAGCAACTTCAATTTCTTCTTTTGAGGAATAAGTATGGATATCCTCATAGTTGATCATGGCTTCGTTGGCTAGGTGCTCTGTGTGCAGAGGTTTAGATACTATCTTCACCTTAGCTTTGTGCTTAGTCCTGAGAATTAGGTGAGACCAATCTAAAGAAAGATATTCGCCTATCTTTGATGTGAACTCCCGCAATAGGCATAGGTCGAACATAGGAGGGTCATCGATGATCATTGTATCTTGTGGCACTATGATACTAGGATAGGAAAACAAGGTTAAAGGGAGGTCCTTAATGAGGCCTACAGTTTCGACCTTGTTCCCATCTAGCTACATGACTCCATTTTTTAAGGGTTAGTAGCTAAGTCCTAAGGCTTCAGCTATCTTCTTGGGCATGACTGTAGTGCTGGCACCAGAGTCAATCATAGAGTTATGTAGTAGTTTCTTCCCCACAATGAGAGTTAAGAATAAGGGTTTAGGTTTCAGCTTCTCTTCTTAAGCCTCGATCAAAGTTTCCTCTACAGTATTTGCAAGAACTTTCACCGGGGGTGATGAGTTGACAGTCTTTTCAGAAGCTTGTTCTATTGGTTGTACAACTGTATCTTTTTGCAAGGCCTCTTATAGCAATGACTTCTTCTCGATTTGGAGGCTTTTGTTCCTTTGTCTTAGTGATAACAATCTCCTTGCGCATTTGAGGCTATGGAGCAATTATAGAAGGGCCAGGAAGTTGATTTGGGATATTCCTAGGCTGCGAAGCGACCGGATTGCCTGTGAATCTCCTCTTTGATCGTGTGTTGTAGTCAAAGTGTACTTACAAGGTCGTGGATGTGGATTGTTCATAAGCGAACATTGTTTCATCCCCTTCCATCCACGAGAAGAGGGCATGGTCAGGAGATATATCATTTTCTTGCTCCATAGATATTCCCTGCATCTGTGTGGTGAGCACCACATTCTCCACTTGGGTAGAGGCATATGTATAGCCTCCTGAATTTGTCGCCATGCCTTGGTTGTGTTATTCTATAATTTTTTGTTGCAAATTTCCCCACGTACAATTTTGAGGCATATGAGCACTGCCACAGGGATAGCACCAGGCATCGAAATCTTTTCCAAGATTTTTTTGTCATGGAATCAACTCTCTTCTTGTACTTGTCTAAGCGGGTCCTAATGGAGTCGGAACCGATACTATTTAGGTATTTGTCTAAGTCGATGGAGTTATGCACGCAGCCCCTTGATATTGGTTTTGTTGGTAGGAGGATCAGTTACCTTGATAACTTTGATAGTTTGGTCTCAGAGGAGCATCTTGGTTGCGCTTGATAGTAGTTAGTTCATTTGTTAGGTTTTGCAACATTTCTTTTAGTTCGCTCATCTCATCCTTCAGAGCACCAAATGTAGAAGTAGTATTTTGTGGCGCATTTGGATATGTCTACGTAGATGGTGGCGGCGTAGTTGTACTGGTAGATGGAATCTCCTAGTTAGAAGCTAATATTTTAGGGAATATCAACATGAGGGGCCGAGGTGGTAGCTTCCTGGCATTGATCAGATTGTTTTCTGCTTTTACCACTATGTTGTACACATCTGGTAATGTGGTTCCGCCAAGCGACTGGATCATCATCGAAATATCAATGTTGATGGACTTTAAGTAGAACATAAATGCTAGCTCAGCTGGTGGTCAAATGGCATTTTGGATTCTCTGCCAGGTTGTATGGAATCGGGCATTGAAATCTGTCATGGCTTCATATGGGGCTCGCTTTATGATCGACATCTAGTGATATAGAGAAGATCTATCTCCACCATTAGAAAACCTCTCATTAAAGGGATCCCCAAGCTCATCCCAAGTCTGATAGTATTGGTTGTCAGAGTGCGATACCAATCTAGTGCTCTTCTTTTAAAAGAAGCTACAAGAAATCTCAATGCTATGTTTCCATTCGTTACTCAGTGCACTAGACACACGTCTGCAACATCTTGCAGATGTTCGGATGGTGTTCTCGAGCCATCTCCGGTAAACTTTGGAATAGCTTTAAGAGAAGAGACTGGGATAAGGGCCCATACGGCAGGTGCTACTGGGGAAACAAGAGGACTTCCAAAGTCCCAAGCCACATAATTTTGATTTGCGATCAACATTATGGCTGGGATCCAAAGTTTCTACTGGGCATTTTTTAGGAATACGTTGTTACCAGCAGAGATACTAACAAGCCAAGTTTATTTGTGGTTCATGACCTAGTAATGGGCTGATGACTTACACACCCTAATGATTTGGTATTTTAAGGGTCCCATTGGGCATGCTAAGAAAGAAAAAATTGTTGAAGCCGAAATTTGGCAAGGTAACAACTCCTTGTGGAAAACTCAGTTTTAGGGGGGACCTATGTGCCAAACTGAGTAACCTCCGGATTTTAAAGAATTTGTCTTCCTCTATAACCGGGGTTTTGAGTGGGAAAAGGAAGCAGATATAAAATAAAAATATCTAACTAAGGCGATGCGTCGAGATGTAGATGTAAAGCACAATAAATCTATCTCTTGGATACAATTTAAGGGCCCGTTTGGTAATCTGTTGTGTTCCAAAATGGAAAAATAGAGATAGAAGCCTAAATGATTCACTAGATGACATAAAATAACCTTCATACACATTTACTTAGAAAGAAGAGTCAAATACATGATCTAAACCAACAAACTTGTATTAATTTATAGAAGTCTATGAGTGAAGCATCCAGTATAATAATGGCACAGTAAAACTTATCAAATATCAAAGAAAACAGAAAGGCCAAACAATGGCACAGTATGTGATTTCCTTACAATAATCTAATAAAGCAATGAAAGGCCTGGTTCTTCTATCAATTCTTCTGTCAAAATCTAAACCCTTTGCTTCAATGAAGAAGCGGTATTTATAGTGAAAACCTAGCTTGATGAGCAAGCAATAGGCATGATCCTCCGATCATGAGCAATAATGTATTAGCAATGATTTTTCCCTTGTCGTTGCAATCGAAAATATTTGAGCAATGAACGAAGACGTCTTAGGGCCAGATGCATCCTCTATGAATTATGGTAGTGGTCCCAGCGGACCAGGGTGTCAATGTGTGTTGTCCACTCATGATGATAGCTACAAAATATTGCACGTGTTGTGAGGTTGTTGCTTGCTTCAACTTTCCTTCATGATGCAGTCTCTAGAAGACCATATGGTGAGTGGTCGGGGCCCAACATTCATCCTTCCCCTTAGGTGATGAAAACTTGTGTTGCAAACACATGTGGAGGTCTTCAAAGATACTGCACTGAAGGTGGGGTCCACCAAGGAATGTGTGTGGACTGATGTAACATGGTGTGTGGTTGGGACCCAAAAGGAGAACTATGCAAAGGGGCACCAAAGATTGTGAACGGCTGACACGTGGAAGCGTGGCACAAGCTTTATAAAAGCGAGAGAAGGAAACCTTGTGAAGAGCGCTTGGCTGACAAGTGGCGGCATTCGCAATGAGACTTGGCGAAAGAAGCCCAAAATAGCCCTTTTAAAAGAGAGTGTGGATGGTACTTAAGAAAAACAAAATCACCCAAAGGGACCTTGGTAATTTTGTGTTCACAGGTACCATGCAAGCTATCTAGGATACTAGATACAAGCCACTAGTGTCACATGGGGCTTCTCTCTTGACCATTTCTATCCTACTTCTAATGGGACCCATGCTACCCCACAATAACTTGTTGTATAAAGGATAATATAAATATGAGATTGAGAATCTAGCATCCGATCTAGTTCCACCACCTTCTTCTACAATTTTCTTTCAACCTACTCTTGTGCAATAATGTGCTTTGTTCTCTAGGCCTTCTTCATCGAGGGCTAAAGAAAAGCACTATCCCCTGAGTAGACCTCCCCATTCTTCCCCTTAGGTGATGAAAACTTGTGTTGCGAACACATGTGGAGGTCTTCAAAGATACTGCACTAAAGGTGGGGTCCACCAAGGAATGTGTGCGGACTGATGTAACATGGTGTGTGGTCGGGACCCAAAAGGAGAGCTATGCAAAGGGGCACCAAATATTGTGAACGGTTGACACATGGAAGCATGGCACAAGCTTTATAAAAGCGAGAGAAGGAAACCTTGCGAAGAGCACTTGGCTGACAAGTGGTGGCATTCGCAATGAGACTTGGCAAAAGAAGCCCAAAATAGCCCTTTTAAAAGAGAGTGTGGATGGTAATTAAGAAAAACAAAATCACCCAAAGGGACCTTGGTAATTTTGTGTTCATAGGTACCATGCAAGCTATCTAGGACACTAGATACAAGCCACTAGTGTCACATGGGGCTTCTCTCTTGACCATTTCTAGCTTGCTTCTAATGGGACCCATGCTACCCCACAATAACTTATTGTATAAAGGATAATATAACTATAAGATTGAGAATCTAGCATCTAATCTAGTTCCACCACCTTCTTCTACAATTTTCTTTCAACCTACTCTTGTGCAATAATGTGCTTTGTTCTCTAGGCCTTCTTCATCGGTGGCTAAATAAAAGCACTATCCCTTGAGTAGACCTCCTCATTCTTCCCCTTAGGTGATGAAAACTTGTGTTGTGAACACATGTGGAGGTCTTCAAAGATACTACACTGAAGGTGGGGTCCACCAAGGAATGTGTGTGGACTAATGTAATGTGGTGTGTGGTCGGGACCCAAAAGGAGAGCTATGCAAAGGGGCACCAAAGATTGTGAACGGTTGACACGTGGAAGCATGGCACAAGCTTTATAAAAGTGAGAGAAGGAAACCTTGTGAAGAGCGCTTGGCTGACAAGTGGCGTCATTCGCAATGAGACTTGGCGAAAGAAGCCCAAAATAGCCCTTTTAAAAGAGAGTGTGGATGGTACTTAAGAAAAACAAAATCACCCAAAGGGACCTTGGTAATTTTGTGTTCACAGGTACCATGCAAGCTATCTAGGACACTAGATACAAGCCACTAGTGTCACATGGGGCTTCTCTCTTGACCATTTCTAGCCTGCTTCTAATGGGACCCATGCTACCCCACAATAACTTGTTTTATAAAGGATAATATAAATATAAGATTGAGAATCTAGCATCCAATCTAGTTCCACCACCTTCTTCTATAATTTTCTTTCAACCTACTCTTGTGCAATAATGTGTTTTGTTCTCTAGGCCTTCTTCCTTGTGGGCTAAAGAAAAGCACTATCCCCTGAGTAGACCTCCCCATTCTTCCAAGACCTTTCAACCTCCAGTAGTGCCTTCTATTCCTTTGACTATGCCTATCACATGAAAAGAAAAGGCACCTACATTATTGAAGTCAAGATCCCATGTCTTTGAGTTTCCAATTCTTCCTAACATCCCTTACCCTACTATGTATGGTAAGGGTGATTAGTCTTCTTGGTTAGTCCTTCATGTGTGGATCCTACATCTCGAACCCCAAGGGTCCCTCTTGTTCCTCCTCCTACCCAAAAGGTACAAATAGGAAAGGCACGCATGGTCGAGGTTAAGGGTTTTGCACCCCTAACCTCTCTTTCCCCTCTTGTGGAATCTATCCTTCTGTTGGTAATGGCTACAAAGATAACTCCAACAGTTTCCCAACATCCTCTTAGGCTTTTGTTCATGGTCCCCATCTTTGTTGGAACCAGCTTGCACATGAGTACAAGTTCCATCAATGCATGATGGCAAGGGAATGTGATGTCACACAAAAGGTTGAGGATAACTGATGTAGAGAAAACACACACTCTTCCAATTTTCCCAAATACAGATTACAAAATAAAGACTCCATGACAATTAAACAAAATCAACAATAACCTATATCGATTTAAAATCAATAACAATTGTGCAACAAAAACATTAAGATTTGAAAACAAATAACTTTTATTTATTCTGATCTCATGAAGGTTACATTACACCTCTCAAACAATTTCATTGACTCTCTATCTTCCTTTTCTCATCCATACCACCTCATTATTTGGTTCTCCTATGCACATATTATCCCCACACATCAATTCCCTTCATCTATTGTTCTAGACTCACCACACCTTTCCATTCCTCTCTCGATCTTTCTACAATTTTGTTCAATAATAGGCATCTGCAAGCTGCTTCTTACCATGTGTAGCTCACACTCCAATCCAGGGACTTGAACCCCCTCTTTCAAGCCTCTATCGCATCCACTCATGAGCCAACTTTATCTCTTCCTTTTGCGTTCCTCCTATACGCGTCCTTATTCTATTTTTCATCATCCTTTATAATGTCTCTCCATCGATTTTTATCTACAATTAACTTTTACCTATAATGTAATAAAAAATACAAAGGCCCCTCATATCCTTTTGCGTTATCTCTCCATATCCTTTCAAACCTTAAATTTTCCATTGCTTTCGCCTGTGTCTTGTTTACTTGTAGCCAATATTGATTCAATTCACTTCACTGTGTGAGCATCTTCCTTTCCCATGCGGGCTCTTCTTCTAATCAAACGTTGCACACTGAGTCATCTTTTATTATTGCCACCAACCTGCTATATAAACTATAAATGATGTCTCGTATCTATGCATCAACTTTTAATTAACACAATGATCTGAACACCCCATGGTGCTAGATATTTTTCCTTCTCTAAGGCAGCACCCACTATGCCCTATGTAGGTCTTTCATCTCTCCCCATCATGTCGTTTTGACACCATATCTTTATGCTTCCTGCCAAAAACAATGTTCCTCACTCTTTGTAATGAATCGTCCTCCATTTATTTCTTTGTTATTTGCAATGAATGCCCCTCACACTGGACTTTATCCACTCTCGACCCATCAATGATGTCGCGTTTATTTAACTTCAAATGTGCATCTCCTCCCTTTACTTGGCTGTGTAGGGGCTTCTCTACCTTGACGTGGTTTTCTTCCACCACACAACCCCTCTTCTCTCCATTGTGTGCCCCTCACACTTGTTCTCTTTTGCATTTTAAAATAAAGAATAATGTAAAGAGTTCAAATATGAAACGTGCCTCCTTGGTTTCTTGGATCATCTTCTTCGTTAAATACAATTCCCTTCAAAGTTACATGCTCGTTGGAATTCCCAATTTCATTGAAAGATAATCATATTTTGCAAAGAAATGGTTTTACTTTTATCATCATGGTTTTTCGAAATCAACTCGAATACAAAATGTAGATGGCTACTCAATTGGAAACCAAGTTTTATAAAACCATTTGTGGAATTTGAATTTTGCCTAAAAGAGGGTTTTTCATGAAACGTTACCAAACTTCAAAACTGTTAAGGATCGAACATAATCAAACAGGTCTGATTATCTTTGTCAAAGACATTTTTCAGATTTCTTCTTTTGATGTCGAATGTGCTGATTGTTGAACATTAATAGATTTCTATGTTTGCATATCGATGACATAACTGTTATAAGTATAAGGAGACCCGCCTCTAAGAGACGTGTCTCATGAGAGGACATGTCTCCACAAGTGGAGATACGTCCGCTCATGGGACATGTCCCTTTGGGCGCACGGGCTTCTCTCATAGCCGATTAACACTCGATTAAATATCTTAACACATATGTGTGGTGCGTATATTTATTCATGAGTTCTGATTTAATATTTTGAATTTATTAGCTTGCATAAATTCAATTTACTTATTTTCTAGAATTGTATTAGAGACTAATATCGATCTTATATAATTTATGATAATGCTATATAGCAATCATCTATTATATTCTGACCGAAGCTATAATCATTAACACTCCCTCTTAGCTAGGGAAATAATTCAAATCAAATAAGTAGAGATATCACCTTAACACGTGATATCTAAGATATGGTATGGTTTCACAGTATTGTCAAGTCACATGACATTCTCCATAACACATCTTTATTATGCAATACTCCCTCTTTAACTAGGGAGGATAACTTCCATCAAGTAAACGTGATATCACCTAACTCGTGATATCAAAAGATATGGTATGCTTTTGAAAGTGTCAAGTCACATGACATTCTTCATAACACGTCTTCTTTAATCAACACTCCCTCTTCAACTGGAGAAGATAACTTCTATCAAGTAAAATTGATATCACCTAACTCATGATATCAAAAGATATGGTATGCTTCTGAAAGTCTCAAGTCACATGACATTCTTCATAACATATCTTCATTATGGTATGTGCACTGACATCAAGTCACATGATGTCTACCATAATTCATGGCATATCGACGGATATATAAATATCCACCATGATTATCTCTTTAAGGATCACAATGATCTTCAGATGACATCAAGTCCCATGATATCCATCAAAGTGTCCAAGAGATACTATCATGACATGTCCACAGATATCAAGTCACATGATATCTATCATGATAGTTTATCATTGTAGAGTCGTCACTTTACAATGTCAAATACAAGTGTTCATTATTAGAAAGATCGTCACCTTTCGATAATGTACACAGGAGGAGTGGGCCCATAAAGTCATGGAGTCACACACATGACAAAAGATTTTACACATTAAACATCTTTATATATTAGTACAACTTATAAACAAATTTGAATTTCAAACATAATATCAAATTACATACCAAGTTTTCTTCCCGAAGAGTTCAACCTTAACTCTAGAGAGAAGTTGTTGAGTATGTCTGCTGTTTAAACATTTGAACTAATATACTCCAATTGGATCACTTCCTTTCTACCATGTCTCATAATGGTAGGATCTCAATGTGCTTAGATCAAGGAGTCCCTCAAGCAATTTTACGAAGCCAAACTGCTTCTCTTGCCCCCATAGAGGCTGCAATGTAATCAGCTTTTGTCGAGCTTTGTGTTACAAAAGACTGTTTTCTGCACACCCAAGAGATCATAGCCCAATCTGAATTAAAGTTTATAGGTTGATCTAGTTGGTCTTTTCTGTAAAGAAGACCATATCCAATAGTGCTGTGAAGATATCTCAATATGTGTTTTACAGCCATAAGGTGAATTTCCTTAGGCTCACATCTAAACTAGTTTAGAGCATTCACTAGAACCTTCCATTTGTTGTTGGAGAGCTCTATCAACTGAGCTACTAGCCCCTTGTGGCTAGCCCATCATTAGTCCGGTTGTGGCTTATATCCAACACCCCCCTTTAAACCACACTGTGGGTGTTGGGAGCTCATCTGAAGTTAGATCCTAGGACTTGTCGTCATGGAGTCTCTCAACATGATGCCTTATCTCCGTCTCAGGGATGAACAAGGGCTTTCACCTCATATCTCTCTATCTCAGAGAATTATGCATTACAAGAAGTGAAGATGTGACTCCATCTGAAGCTCAAAGTACTTGCATCAACCTCCTGACCTCCTTGACAAAAAGTGTTTACAATACTTTAGAGAAATGGATTCCAACGCACACCTCTGTAGAGATTCAAGGTTGATCTTTTCAACCTCATCCTAGATCCCTCTATTATAAATAGGTTGGCAAAGGTACTAGTGTTAAATCCAGGTTGATTGACTTGAGCAATTATGATCTCAACTGCTGAAGAGGTACTTCAAGAATTTAGCATCTGTCCTTGCAACTTTGAATCATGGAACTCCCTCTGAAGGTTAATCTCCCTCTTCGAGGAGATGTCTTCAGCCAATCATTCAGTCTCATGGCTGCAAGCTATGTCTTCATTCTCTTCTTCTCTGAAAAGTAATTTCTTGATCCATCCTAATGCAAATTAAGAAGAGATTACTTAATAGTTCATATGAGTTAACTATTCGGAAGAGAAATATAAATGCTAGTAGCATACAAGATTTATTTATGCAATGTTATTTAATGACTACATAAAAAATCAAGGATATAGACATAAAATACTTATCTCTTTAATAGCACTCTTCAGATTTATTTCAAGTGTTTCTAGTTTGTCTTGTGCATCCTTATAGAGTGAAGATTCATCAACACTAATGACCATACACAGGTCATTCTTCATGCCCAAATCAAGTCCACGCATACAACATCAATAACATGTCTAAGCTTTTGCCTTCTACACACTGATATTGATGTCCTGGATGTTCCTTAGCAGCAAACCTGAATGCTCTTTCTTGTTGATGTCCCACCATCTATCAGTGCCTTTTGTGTCCTTATCTAAATATTATTTTATCTATCTTTGCATTGTATTCTCTGTTATGGAGCTCCCTATCAACCTGCTAGCTTTCAAAATTGAACAAGGTATTCCTAAAAAAAATGAAGCGCTTGTCTATCTCCACCAGCCTATCAAGCCCTTCAAGTGCAACAACATGGATGGTGAGGAGACTAACGCCAGCCGCTTGTCATGGATCAAAATTGATGGTCGAGGAATTGGACATTTTGTTGCCTTGATGCTCTTGCAACCCTGTAGAACTAAAAATTTAGATACTATTGATTCAATGATTTCCATCTTGAGTGTCAGCATCAAAGTATCGGTAGATGTGAAATAAAGAACATGCGGTTCCCTTCATAAGATGCGTCCTATATTAAATAGAAGCTCACAAAGCATATACCATCTGTCGAACTTTTAGCTAAGGCTTAGACCACCTGACAACTCAACAAATACTCCTTTCCTTCAACCAAGTATCGAATCACCACCTTTCAATAATTTATATTAGACACCCGACACCTCATAAGGAAACTCATTTATGATACGTGGCCCGAATTCAAGCTTCCAACATAACTGGGCCTTCCAACAAATGGCTTTTAAGACGAATACGATAGCCCCTTCAGAAGATTAAAGATTATTGAGAATACATTGATAAAACTGGCTTCTTCAAAGAGTAATGCCTCCATCCCTTTTAGCAACACGATAGTCCCCAAGTCATGCTTATTCTTTTAATTTTTCGTTCCTTCCTTTAATGCCTTTTGACTTGTCTATTCCCAATTCTGCACGTCGGATTCTAATCGGGTGAATACAAAAGGGATGACTTTTTTCTTTGAAGGAACTATTGTTCGGATGATGATCTTGTCACTAGCGCCTGGTCTCAGTTTCTCATCAGTGCAGAGCCTCTTGTTACCTCTTGGAGGAGTATTGTCCTCGCTTTCTGACTTCTTCGAGAGTTCGTCCTCCATTCTTTACTCCTTACCGATCTCCAAACAAACTAGACTTGGCGCTCAATGCAGGCCCTTGACTTTGATTGCTGACATCCTATGAAGCATAATCCAATATTGTTCATATCCGCGTCATTCCTGTGAAGATGAGGTCCTTTATGATGTAGCTGAAACTCGCAGGCTCTGGATGATGTAAACGCTATCTCCAAAAAATGTCGTTGTGAATGCAGACACTTAGCGTCTATGATATGTGTCTGATGGATGGCGCGATCTTTGTTCCGATGATGACTATATGCATAACCACTGGGAGTCGATAAATTTTCAAGGATCTCGCGGAAGTGAGGATGTGACTCCCAGTCTGGAGTGCGCGCCTGAAGGGGATATAGATCAAAAATTCAGACTTGTGAATTCTTAACTTGGCTCTGATACCATGTTAAGGATCAAACATAATCAAATAGGTCTAATTATCTTTGTCAAAGACGTTTTTCAGATTTCTTCTTTTGATGTCGAATGTGTTGATTGCAGAACATTAATAGATTTCTATGTTTGCATATCGATGACAGAACAGTTATAAGTATAAGGAGACCCACCTCTAAGAGACGTGTCTCATGAGAGGACGTGTCTCCACTCATGGGACGTGTCCCTTTGGGCACGCGGGCTTCTCTCATAGCCGATTAACACTCGATTAAATATCTTAACACATATGTGTGGTGTGTATATTTATTCATGAGTTCTGATTTAATATTTCGAATTTATTAGCTTGCATAAATTCGATTTACTTATTTTCTAGAATTGTGTTAGAGACTAATATCGATCTTACATAATTTATGATAATGCTATATAGCAATCATCTATTATATTCTGACCGAAGCTATAACCATTAACAAAAACAACATTTTATTTTCTGATGCCGATTGCACTGAACCCAGATGCTCCCACATCATACTCCCGAGGAAGAAAAGATTCAAGTTCCACTTGAATGGAAGGTAGCAACAGAAAATCCATGTTTGAAATCTTCTGTCATATGTCTTTAAGTCTTTGCACATTGTCTTCTTTGGAACAGTTCCATATTGCAATTGAACCTCGATTCTCACAAAGATTCCATTTCATTTGTTGTAATCTTCCTTCACACAACACTTTATCTCTCACACAACTACCCTCTACCCAACAAATATTTTGGAAGATGCTTCCTCTACCCACCTTCTCTCGGTGAAGGAACTCTACACCTTCTACCTAGCTTTATTTTTGCTAGAGGATAACAGTTGCAGTCTCTCTTTCAAGCCTGCAACAAACTTTCTCTCACAAATCTCTTGTCTTGGTGCATACCTTGCACTCTTCGGGTCTTCTAGCTCTCATACAAATCTGATGTAGAGAAAACACACACTCTTCCAATTTTCCCAAATATAGATTACAAAAAAATACTCCATGGCGATTAAACAAAATCGACAATAACCTATGTTGATTTAAAATCAATAAAAATTACGTAACAAAAAAAATCAGATTTGAAAACAAAATAACTTGTATTTATTCATATCTCATGAAGGTTATGTGAACATAAATTTCCCCAAGCTCCCTTCGGGTGATTTTTATTTTTGCTAAGTACTAGCCCACACTCCATCTGTTTGAGCATCATCGAGCTCCTTTTGCAGTGTCTTCATCTGATTGCTGCCACATGTCCGCCAGGTGCTCTTCAAAGGAATTTCTTCTTTTGTTCTTTTAAATAGCTTCACCATGCTTCCACATGTCGATAATTCACACCCTTTTGGTTTGCTTCACTTTTCTTTTCTATCGGGTTGCGTTCGAGTGCCACATATCATCGGTCTGCGTTCACTTTTGGCGGACCCCACCGACAGTGTCATTTGTAAGGGATGCCTCCATGTGTCTTCACCGCAAAAATTTTCATCGCAAGGAGGGAGGAATGAACCACAAGCCCTGACCTATCACCACGTGGCTCTTCTATGAACTTCATCAAGGAGAAGTAAGGAGCAAGTAACAACCTCGCCAAGATTGTCAAGTGTTCCAATGGTCGTCGTGAGTGAGTGACACATGTCGACACTATGTTCTACTGGGACCAATGCCATCATTCGTAGGGGATGCATCTAGTTCGAAGGTGTCCACATTCCATGCTTGAATCTTTTTTGTTGCAACGACCTAAAGGAAATAATTTCTCAAGGCATCATTTCTCATGATTCAAATCTTTTATGTTATCGACCCACCAAGTGGTGGGATTTCTACCTATAAATATTGCTTCTTCTTCAGAGGAAGGGGTTCAGAACCTACAGAGAAATTTGTGGAAAGACACCAGACCTCTTGTATTGTTTTAGCTTATTATATAAGATTCACAAATTGTGTCATTATTCGGCCTTTTTGTTTCTTGGCTATTTGATAAAGCTTTATACTATTTCATCATTGTATTGAGTAATTTGTTCATAGACTTCTGTAATTTCAATATAAGCTTACTGATTCAGACCATGTCTTTGACTCTTCTTTTCAGCAAATGTATGGAAGTTATTTTATGTCATTGATTGAGTTATTCAAGTTTCCATTTTGATTTTTGTTATTTTGGGACATAGCAGATTGTTGAACGGACCTTAAATCATATCTAACAGATATGTTTATTGTGCCCATATCTACTTCTTGGTGCATCACCTTAGATTAGATTTAATTTTACATTCATTTCCTTCTACCCTTTTCAACCCCCCAAATTATAGAATAAGCCATCTTCTTTAAAAACTCGGAGGTCACTCAATTTAGCGCAATAGATCCCCCCTTTAACTGACTTTCCCATAAAGGTTGTTACCTTGCCAATTTTGGCATCAACGGTTTTTTTTTTCTAGCACACCCGATGGGACAACTTAAATGTACCTAAATCAAAAGAGGGTGTATGAGCCATCGACCTGTTACTAGGTCTCAAACATCGAATAACCTTGGCTTGTTAGTGCCTCCACTAGTAACAACACAAACCCAAACTGGTCCAGTGAACTTTTTGATCCCTCCACCATCCATGTTGCAGGTTGCAAATAGAAATTATGTGGCATGAGATGTCAGAAGTCCCCTTGTAGCACTAGTTGCACCTACCATTTGGGCCCCTATCCCAATCTCTGCTCTAAAAGCTATACCTAAACTTATCGAAAATGGCTCAAGAACCCCATTTGAACATCTGCAAGATGTGGCGGACGTGTATTTGGTGCACAGAGTTACAAATCAAAGTATAACGATAAGGTTGCTCGTAGCCTCTTTCAGTGGTAAAGCGTTAGACTGGTACCACACTCTACAAGCTAACACCATCGGTACCTGGGATTAGTTCAAAGATCATTTCTATAAGATATTTTCAAATGACATGGATTGGTCTTGACTATACCATCATTTGGAAACTATAAAGTGGGCTCCTCATGAAGCCATGATTGACTTCAATGCCCGATTTCACACAACTTGGCAGAGAATTTAGGCTGTTATCTAGCCACCAGCCAAGTTGGCATTCATGTTCTACTTGAAACCCATCAATGTTGATATCTCAATGATGATTCAGCCTCTTGGAGGAACCGCTCTACCGGATGCATACAACGTAGCAGTCAAGGCGGAGAACAATTTGATCGACGCCGAGAAGTTGTTGCCTCAGCCCATCATGCCTATATTTCCTAAGGTATTAGTTCCCACCCCAGAGATGCCATCTACCAATGCACCTGCACCTCCTCAGTCCATGTACACATATCCGAGCGTGCCACAGAATGTTGCTTGTACATCCAGCTCTTCAAAGGATGAGATGAGCGACATAAAAGAATTATAGCAGAACCTAGCAAATGAAGTAACTACCATCAAGCGCAACCAGGTCGCTCCTCCAAGACCAGCCTACTAAAATTATCAAAGTGGAAAACCCTCCTACCAACAAAACCAATATCAAGGAGGCACGCACATAAATCCACAGGCTCAGACAGCTAACCAAATAGTACCAGTTCCCACCCCATTGGGAGCTGCTCAGCCAAGTACAAGCGGAGAGTTGACTGCAGGGAAAAACAACCTCGCCAAAGATATCAATCCTTGGTGCTTCCCCTGTGGTGATGTGCACATGCCCCTAAATTGTTTGAGAGGAAACTTACAACAAAAGGTTGCAGAACAGTGCAGCCAAGGTTTGGCGCCAAGTTTAGGAGGTTATACATATGCCTCTCCATAAATGGAAAATGTGGTACTCACCGCTCAAATGCAAGGAATATCCCTTGAACAAGAAAATGACATAGCTCCTGATCACGCGCTCTTCTCATGGATGGAAGGAAAGGAAGCGGTGTTCACATATCAAGAATCCACATCGGAGACTCTGCAGGTGCAAGCCGACTACAATACTCATTCAAAGAGGAGATTCACGGGCGAACCAATCACTCCATAGTCTAGAAGCATCCTCGGCCAATCCCTTGGTCCTTCCACAATTGCTCCATAGCCGCAGTTGCGCAAGGAGATTGTTATAACCAAGGCTAAAGAACAGAAGCCTTCAAATCCACCACCATTCAATGTGGTGGAACAATTAAAAAATTCTTCTGCTAACGTATCCCTTAGGGATATATTAGCTATTTCGAAGCAGAAGTCATTGTTGCAAAAGACCCTCCAGGAAGATGTAGTTATTAAATCTATAGAGCAATCGCTTAAAGAAAAGACCGTTGTCCCATCACCTCCGGCTAAAGTTCTCACAAATAGTGCAGAAGAGACCTCACTGAGGTTAGAGAGAAGCCAAAACCTGAGCCCTTTTTCTTAACTCTTATTGTGGGGAAGAAATTATTGCATAATGTCATGATTGACTCTGGCATTAGCACCACAGTAATTCCCAAGCAAATAGTTGAAGCCTTAGGACTTAGCTATGAACCTTTGAGAAGGGGGGTTATGCAGCTCAATGGAAACTGTATACACCTAAAAATGGTCACATTATAATAAGTCTGGTAATTAATTAAATACAAGTCATTTAATTAATCTTCTAAATTCAATATATATATAAATGAATTTAAATAATTTATTTATATTATTCATTTTCTGCATTCCTCTATCTTAATTAAATAAGTTTAGTTACTTATTTAATTTAATCACTTTTCCATTTCTTCTTAATTAATTAAATGAATTTTACAATTTATTTAATTTAATTATCACATTGCTTTATTTCAAATAAAGTAAATATTCTTCTTTTTTCAAAATCATCTTTTCCATTTCTTCTTAATTAATTAAATAAGTTTTACAATTTATTTAATTTAATTATCACATTGCTTTAATTTGACTTTTTAATTCAAATAAAGTAAATATTCTTCTTTTTCCAAAATCATCTTTTCCATTTCTTCTTAATTAATTAAATAAGTTTTACAATTTATTTAATTTAATTATCACATTTCTTAAATTTGACTTTTTAATTCAAATAAAGTAAATATTCTTCTTTTTCCAAAATCATCTTTTTCATTTCCTCTTAATTAATTAAATAAGTTTTACAATTTTTGTTAATTATCACATTGCTTTAATTTAACTTTTTAATTCAAATAAAGTAAATATTCTTCATTTTCCAAAATTATTTTTTCCATTTCTTCTTAATTAATTAAATAAATTTTATAATTTATTTAATTTAATTATCACATTGCTTTATTTAAAATAAAGGAAATGTTCTTCTTTCCAAAATCATAAAGTCGTCTTTAAATCTTCTAAATATTCTTCTTTCCAAAATCATAAAATCATCTTTAAATCTTCTAAAAAGTCATCTCACATATAATTAAATATTTTAAAATATTTAATTAGAAACTTCTTATCCACATCCCACTTATAATTAAATATTTTTAATATTTAATTAGAAGCTTCCAAATCCATATGTCACATGAAATTAAATAATTTTATTATTTAATTATCTTCAACCACTAAAACTAACTCATAACTAAACTTGACAAATGGCAAGTTGTCTCCATTTTTGAGTGAAAAAGTTTTTATGGGAAGGAAACATCTTCTTGCTTTCTTTCTATTTTCCATCTTTTTCTCCAACTTCTCCATCTCTCACCGTTCATCTTACTAGACTGAATCTCAACCATTGATCTTTGCCAACTAAGCTTTTGCCTTCGAAAATCTATAAATAAGACCTCTTGGCTCTTTGAAAATCCTAGAAGCTAGAAGTTGGAACTATTTGCATAGCATAAACATTATAGTCGAATAATCAAGCATTTAGCATTTTAATATCTTAGTTTCATAATCATAGCATAGCATCTTAGCTTTTATTATCGCAGCATAAATAATCATGGTAGAATAGCTTGCATAATCTGTTCTTAGTTTCATTTATCATAGTTTCATTATCTCAGCAACATATCTTAGTAGAGCTTTATCTCAGCATCAGTTAGCATAAGAATGCATTTTGCATATCCTCTCATTCTCTAGGTTTTCATTCTATTGAGATACAGCTTATACAATCTGAGAACAAACAGCTTAAAACGAATCCTTGGAGATAGAGGACAATGGAACGATTTTGAAGAATTTGTTGGTTTTGAAGTTTGTTTAATCTTTAAATTAGATTTTTTGATACAATGTTTCATTGGTGTGTTTTTTAACTTGTTTGTTGATTCCACATATTCACACACATATTTTTGGCACCCACCATGGGGCTCTTTCCCCATTTTAATATTTTATTGTAGGTTTTTCTGACAAGTCACGACTGGAGACTCGGATTAGCACATACGACACCCATTCTAGCGCATTTGAAGACTGTTCCAGTGCATCTAATGGATTCTCCAGTGCATTTGAATATTGTTCTAACACATCTGACTAATTCTCCAATGCATTTGAAGACTTTTTTAGCACATTTTACTGATTCTATAGCACATATGACTGTTTTTGCAGCGCATCTAATAGTCAATCTTAAAATGGTCATATCTTGGTCATATTTTGGTCTTTTTCGAAGCTTTTTTTTTTTGAAATAGGGTATAATTTCATAATCTATCCAATGGTGTAGATGTTTATCAACTTTTATAGAGTTAAATTTTCAAATTCTCACATATTCTCCAGCGCATATGACTTTTGTTCTAGTGCATTTGTAATTTGTATAATTTACTCTCTGGATCCAACGCGATCGTGGCCAATGGTTTTATTGTTGCTTTTGGATTAAAATGAACCAATCCTAGGGTAGCCATTTCGATTAAAATGAACCAATCCTAGGGTAGCCATTTGGATTAAAAAAAACCAATCTTAGGGTAGTCATCATACATTGCTATCTCGGTTAAAATGAACATCATGTATTTTGTGAAGCAATATCTTCAAGTAGAATAGAAAATCATCATTTAGGCTTTAAAACTGAACATTGTTTGTTGTGATTGGATGGTGATAGTCTTATGCTCTCCCCTTAACTGGGTGATCAAAATGTCAGACTCATCTTTTAATTTCATGCACTTTATGTTTTGTTAAAACCTTTAGCAGGCCTACTCTTGTGGGAAGAAGTACTCACCCAAGAGGAACGATCTAAGTGGGAATGCCTAAAGCCAAGGATTCCAACCCACTATAATCAAAAAAGTCAGTTGTTGATGAAAATCCACCCAACAGTAGTGTGCAAGATAACCATCCCCAAAGCCTTTATTCTAAAGGTTGGGAGGTCTTTTGAGGGATTTTATCATTTTCCACACCGAACGGAAGCCCTTACTATGAGCCTTAGTGTAGAAGCTAACTAATTCAGTAGCCAAACATTATAATACTCATAGTGCAAGGGGAGAGAAGAATATACCCTAAATATACTCACCATATAATTGTCAAGGACCGTTTGCTCAAGGGATCAACAAATCTAATTTTGAGTACACGCCTAGAAAAGACAAAAATATGGGCACCCTCTAGGGGGTGACATAGTTTTGTGAGTTGACACAATTCTAAGATGTGGGTTGTGATGATTATAATGACCTTTTTGACCATTAAGAGTGAGTCTGCTTGAAGTGTTTGTTTTGTTCAAATACCTGTGAAAATTTTAGAGAACATACACTTATTGTTCAGATTCTAGGGCTTAAAAACAACTGTCTTCCTACTGTATGTTGGTTTTTTCAAAATATTAATTCAGATAAGATCATCCAGAAAACACAAGGATTTGAAAAACCAAACTATGATATTTATGTTAAGGGATTGGAAATCAACAACCTTTGTCAAGAAATCCCTTGCTAGAAGAATCAAGAAACCAAAGAAGTCACTTAGCTACAAGAATATTCTAAAAAGGAGACACTTTTTATATCAAAGTAGGAAAGTCTTGCTTGAACATCAAACTTTCATCCATAGATATCATGACTTTGCTACGGGATTTACCGATGATTTTGTTTTAGAGCCTTTATATTCACAAGCTTATTTCAAACGAAGAGCTCTTTCACAAAAGCATAATCATAGTCAACCCATTCGCCATTCATACATTCCTCAACAGCAATACAATATTTCAACCGTCCAAATCAGTTGTTGCAATAGGGAAAAACTTGGAAACATTAGGCTTTTTTGCAAAAACCAACATTTTTCAAACTAAGATCAAAACATCTTAAAGTGCATCAATTTCTGATTTTTAGTGTAATTCCCATAACAGGATCTATCATCCTTCATCCAAGGAATCACAATCTAAAAATTAGAAATTTCTTAGTCATATCAATAGGATCCATCATTTTATTTGGCTAAGGCATCAATTATCCAACAAATTTTACTCCCATTTATGATCTAAGTCTAGTAAAAAATTTGATTCAAGCATATGCCAGTTGTCACAAGGTCCCAAAAAAGAGAAGAAGACGAAAGAGAGAATCCACCTTGCAACATGGGTGATAGGGATGAAAATCCTTTTCATAGGCTTCATGGATATAGTTCAAATGATGAAATAACCGAGGAAATACTTTAAGAAGCTTAACAAGATCCACAGTTTCACCTAGCCATGGAAAAGCTCTTAGAGCAGAATAAAGCAAGATACTCTCCTTTATTGGCAAACCAAGGTGCTAAATTGCCCTCTAATTATGATACAAAAAAATTAAAGAAGATCCTGAAAAGATTGAAACTCCCTTAAACGATCTTAGTGCTCTTACCCAACAAATAAGAGCACTACAAGGGAAAATCAAGGAAATACAAAGGGGTACAACTAAGAAGTATGCTTTGGAGGATATTTGTCCATATCCTTTTAATAGAAATCTCAACATGATCCCATTTCCCAAGCATTTTGAAATTCTAAAATTCAATAGATACAATGGGAAAACAGATCATATTGATCACGTGAGGGAATTTCAAAACATGAGCCTTGAATTTGCACACGAAGACACATACTTGATGAGATTATTCCCCCAAAGTTTAGGTGGGAAAACCATGGAATGGCTCTCTAAAATCACTCCACCCATCAGAACATTTGAGGAGTTGATCAACAAATTTATATGCCAATACTCGTACAACATTCAACATCAAATAACTATGCTTGATCTATGCAGAGCAAAGCAAAAGACTAGAGATCCCTTCATCACATTCCTACAAAGATGGATAATATTATTTGCACGATATTCTCATCTAGTTCCTGAAAAGGAAAAGATAGATATCTTTATAGACAGTCTTAATCAAGAAATGAGTTATAGGATCAAACTTCATTGTCCTCCATCATTTGAGAAGTTTATTGAGAATGCAATCACTATTGAAGGAGCCTTAGTCAAGAGAGGAGTGATAAAACTTGACAAAGATAGTCCAAATTCATACAATCATAACAACAACAATGAAAAATCAAGATTTTGGACTAGAAACAAGAATGTTGTCAATGATGGTGTGGTAGATGCAAAAAAGGTGAAAGAAAAACCATCCATCTTCAATCTATCAGGTACCCCACACAATAACACCAATCAAGAAAATTCAACCAATCAAGGCAATAGTAACACCAATCAAGGAAGCAACACCAAGCAAGGATATTTGACCAATCAGAACAATAGCAATAGTCATGATAACTTCAACAATAATCTCAGTAGCATTTAAAATGCAAATCCACCCAAGTCACATTTTTTATCAAATCGACGAAGTTTCACTCCTTTGGGCTAATCTCTTGAGTCGGCTTTAAAAGAGCTTCTAGATAAAAATGCCATCACTTCACCACCTCAAAGAGATTATGAGCCATGAGTCAAACCACCATTGTGGAATGAATCGTATTACTGTGACTACCATAGATGCAAGGGACATAGGAAAAATAATTGTCAAGGATTGAAAAATTTAATCCAAAATTTGATAGAAAATTGCACAATAACAGTTGAGGGACATCGTGCCAATGAAGATCATCAAGCATTTAAGGACCCTCTTCCAAACTATCAAAAAGGGGAATCTTCAAGTGACAAAGGCAAAAATGTAAACTATGTCTATGATACCACAATCAACCACATCTACACAAATGACCAATAGGTTAATGTTATCAAGGTCAAAGAAAAGTAGGAATATCAACAAGTCAATGTGACAACAAGGGGACAAGCTAAAGTTGTCTTAAAAGGGAGTTCATCCAAAACAAATGTCCCTCCTCCAAGATAGTATAATTTAGTCAATCAATTGCAAAAAATGTTGGCTCAAATCTCTATCTTAGAGCTTCTCAAGATATCCCCAGCAAATAAGAAAATTTTGGAGAAGGCTCTCATTGACACAACTGTATCCACTGATTTGTATATTAACAAGTTTCAAGCCATCTTGGGACACTTCTCCTCGCCCACTTGCCTATCATTTTCTGAAAAAGATGATGCCTCCATATCTCATCCGCATAACTCCTCACTTTATCTAGAAGTCATAGTCCATAAAACCCAAATTAGGCATGTCTTAATAGATGGAGGAGCCTATTTGAATATTTTTACTTTAAAGCTGGTCCTAGCCTTAGGATTTTCTGAAGATTCTATTGATCCAAGAAGGAAGATAACAATTAAAGCATATCATGATGAAGATCGAGCTTCCAAGGGTCTTATCATGTTGCCTATCAGAGTGGGACCTGTTATAAAGAATACTTCCTATCAAGTTTTGGATTGAGACCTTTCTTACAACATACTTTTGGGTCATCCTTGGATCCATGAGATGCAAGCAGTACCATCAACGTACCATCAATGTCTCAAATTTCCTTATGACAGACAAGAGATAACTATACTAGCAAATCATAACAACAGCCAAATTTGTTCTAATTTCAGAGCAACCTAAGACACTTTTGTACCACATAATAGAGAAGCTCTTGTTGTTTCCTCTTTAAATCAGAATGATCAATCAGAGGGATTGATAAAGAACTTTGGCACAAAATTGCAATTATAGGACAAAGGGGTGGGAGAATATTCATTATGTCTCTATAACTTACCTATCTCTCCAAGATCACATGGCCAACCCACAAAATACAGACAACAAGTTGCAGCAGCCTCCACATCAAGAGCACAATATTCAATACCCATCACACTGTTTGATGGAAAATTTATCAAAGCTAATACTCAAGAAGATGAAGCCAAAGATAGAGACATTCTCAAGTGGCTATATAAGGATGAAGATGAATTCGTTCAACATATCAAATTTCCTACTAAACAATATGGTAAAGGCTATGCTATAATGCAAAGGATGGGCTATGAAGGGACTGGTCCCATAGGTAAAAGAAAGGAAGGAATTGTAGAGCCCATTCAGCCCACAGTAACACATCCAAAAGATAAAACAAGACTTGGGTATGGTGAAGATACAAAAGAAGGAGCCACTTTAAATAAAACCCATGAAGAAGTAGCTTTAAAGAAATCTCATGAGGAAATAGCTTTGGCAATTCTTAGATTGCAGGATAACTCCAAAACTGATTCAAATGAGTATGAATGGGATACAATTTATGATGAGGAATTTTGGAGAGATAAGATGTTGATGTCATACACAAATATACACCCATACTTACACAAGGAGAAATTTCAAAGACTCAACCACTTGAATCTGAACCTCAATATGACTATGACTCGAGTGAGGATGATTCAGTTCAAAACGAGATTGATAATCGACAGGTGGATACCATCATAGACCTTCCCTATAGTGAGAATGTTAACCATGTCCATGTCATGACCTTAACAGCCCTTAACCTCACTCAACTAGATGATCCTTTGCCTTTAATCCATCCTGAACTTATTGATTGGGATCAAACTAAACCCATTGATATCCCTATATTCCAAGATGATGAAGTTGTGGTAATTTTCCTTTGCACTTCCAATCCTGAAACAAGTTCCACCAGTGAATATCATCATCAAGATTTAAATCAGGAGGGTGCCAAGTTTCTTAGCTGCAAAATCAATAATATAAAAGATCGATCTAATCATGAAAATTAAAAAATGGCAGTGTTAGATCATGAAAAAGGAAAAAGAAAGAGCGTATTCGACGGTGTAAACCTTTCAAAGGCATTTAAGGATGAGAAACTTGACACTCTCCCAGAACATTATCAAGAAAGATCTCCTATTTTGATTGAGCCAATGGAAGCAATTAAAATAGACACTGTAGAACAACCAAAGATCCTACAACTTGCTGCTTCATTAACAAAGGAAGAAATATCAAAGTTCACAGAATTATTGAAAGCCAATTAAATCATTTTTTTCTTGGTCATATGCAGATATGCCTAGATTGGACCCTAATCTTATCATGCATCATTTGTCTATAATGGGGGCAAAACTAGTAAATAAAAAACTTAGAAAGATGCATCTGCATGTTGCATTATTGGTCAAAGAATAATTGAAGAAAATATTGGAGGTAGGGTTCATTCGATCCATTGACTATGCAGCATGGATTTCTAACATAGTACCAGTATCAAAACTAGTTGGGCATATTAGAAATTGTATAGATTTTCAGGATCTGAATAAGGCATGTCTGAAAGATGGTTTTCTTCTACCTAGTATAGAAACAATTGTGGACTTGACAGTTGGCCACACCATGTATTCACTTATGGATGGATTCTTAGGATATAATCAGATCAATATTGCACCCAAGGATCAAGACAAGACTACTTTTACATGTCCCTAGGTACCTATTGCTGGAATGTGATGCCATTTGGACTCAAAAATGCAGGTGAGACCTATCAACGAGCAATGACCACTATTTTTCATGACATGATGCACACTTTAATGGAAGATTATGTGAATGATCTATTAGAAAAATCTTATACAATAAAGGGACATCTAGAAATCCTATCTAAAATCTTTGTCAATATGGAGAAATTCAAGGTTAGACTCAACCCAAAGAAGTGTGTCTTTGGGGTTAAATCTAGAAAGCTTTTAGGATATATTATTTCAGAAAAGAGAATAGAGGTAGATCCAACAAAGTTCAAAGCCATCATGGAGATGCCACCACCAAGAAATATCAGTCAACTTAAATTATTGCAAGGATGCCTACAATCTATCAGAAGGTTTATCGCACAACTAGCAGATAAGAGTTTGCCTTTCACGCATCTCTTGCACAAAAATGATCCTTTCAAATCGGAATAAAAGTGTGAAGCAACGTTCAACCAAATCAAGCAATATCTAACGAGTCCACCAGTCTTGGTTCCACCAGTACTAGAAGAGTCGCTCATACTTTATATTTCAGCCACAGAGGTATCCTTGGGGGCATTGTTGGCACAAGAGGATAGAATGGGAAAAGAGTGGGTTGTATACTACATCAGTAGGACCTTGACAAATCGTGAGCTCAACTACACTTTTATTGAAAAGGATTGTTTAACAGTAGTTTTTTCTTCCCAAAAATTGTGGCACTATATGTTAGCCCACATAGTTAAACTTGTCACCAAAATTGATCCATAAAAGTACCTTTTGAGCAAAGCTACCTTAACGGGTAGGCTAGCCAAATGGGTAATGATTTTAAGTGAGTTTGACATCCACTATGTAGATCAAAAATCCATCAAAGTGTAGTCATAGAAGATAAGTTGGTTGAAGCACCCTTACAATCAACTCATCAAATGCACATTGAATTTCCTGATGTAGATGTTTTCACAGCAACAACAAAGCAGTCATGGATACTATATTTTGAAAGATCCTATACACAACATGGCTCGGGGCCAGGAATTCTATTTGTCACACCTCAAGGGTATACCATTCCAAAATCCTATTGGTTAATGTTTTCTTGCACCAATAACATAGCCTAATATGAAGCACTGCTTACTGGAATGAGCGTAGCATTGAAATGGAGGATCATGAAACTGCAAGTCCATGGCGATTCACAACTCATCATTAACCTAATCAATGATGATTATCAGACCAAGTATGATAAATTAATGCCTTATAAGAAAATGGTTGATGATTTTAAGAAATATTTTGCTAAAATCAAGTTCACACATATTCTGATAATTGACAACAAAGTTGCAGATGCCATGGCTACAATTGCTTCGTTACTACAAATATCAAAAAATCAAAATCGATATGAATTCCTAGTGGAACAATTGTTTTCCCCTGCCTATGATAATCCTAAGACCCAAATCATTTATCATCTTGTTGGTTTTGATTCCCCTTTATAAAGAAAGATCTATACCTACTTGAAAGATAATATCTTACCCCCAGATTTGTCCTGAAATCAAAAGAGAAACTTTACATGCCAATCTTCTCGCTATACCTTAATCGTTGACACCCTTTACCAATGTGGTCTTGATGGTACACTCCTTAGATGTCTTGAACGTGATGAATCTGATAAAAGCCTTACAAGAGGTTCATGGTGGTATTTGTGGAACTCATTCAAGTGGGTTGACCTTAGCTAAGAAACTTGTTAGAATGGGTTATTATTGGCCAACTATGGAAAGGGAATCCTTTACTTTTGTCAAGAAATGTCCAAAATGTCATATACATGGAAACCTCATCCATGCTCCTACTTAAGAGTTGCAGCCTTTCACTATAATATGGCCCTTTTCTCAGTGGCGACTAGATCTGGTTGGCAAAATCCACCCCTCTTCATCAAATGGACACAAGTTTATAATCATGGTAGCTGAATATTTTACCATGTGGATTGAATTTGTTCCTTTGAAAACAGTAACCAGCAAGCAAATTTCTTCCTTTATCTTGAATTACATCATTTTTTGGTATGGCATTCCTAGCTCCATTATCACTGATAATGGGATACCTTTTAAGAATCAAGATGATGAACTTTGTGAAAGATTCCATATCAAACACAGGTTCTCTACACCTTATTATCCACAAGAAAATGGCCAAGTAGAGGCTTCAAATAAAACAATCCCGAAGATCCTAAAGAAGACAGTAAATTATGTTGATCATGATTGGCATGTTCAGTTGAATCCAGCTTTGTGGGCCTATAGAACTAACATTCACACACCAATAGGAGCTACCCCATACACCTTGGTATATGGAGCAGAAGAAATCTTGCCATTAGAAGTTGAAATACCCTACCTTTGAGTCTCACTGAAGGGAATCATAATTGATGAAGACTACAGAGTTTCTCGATAGCAAGAACTGGAACTGCTAGATGAGCGATGACAACATGCAACTGATCACTTGAAGGGCTATCAACAAATCATGTCCCATAGCTACAATCATAGATTCAAACCACACACATTTCAAGTGGGTGACTTGGTTCTAAAGGAAAACCCCCGCAATCAACAAGATAGGGAGAATAAATGAAAGTTTGAACCAAATTGGCTTGGTCCATTTGCCATTGTTGTAGTATATGGTTCTGGAGCTCATCAACTATCTACACTTGAAGGGGACCTGTTTGAAGATCCAATCAATAGCATTCATCTTAAAAAGTTCTATGTCTGAACATACAGCATAAAAAGTCCTGAAAAAAATCTAAAACAACATAAAAAGTCCTAAAAAAAATTCAAAACAACATGAAAAGTCCTGAAAAAAATCCAAAAACAGTAAAAAATGTCCTGAAAAAATAATCCAAAATAGCATAAAAAGTCTTGAAAAAAATCCAAAACAGCATGAAAAGTCTTGAAAAAATCCAAAAACAACAGCATGAAAAGTCCTAAAAAAATCTAAAAACAACATGAAAAGTTCTAAAAAAATCCAAAAACAGCATAAAAAGTCTTTAAAAAATCCAAAAACAGCATGAAAATGTCCTGAAAAAAATCAAAAAAATCTGAAAATCTGAAAAAGTGCAATAAAAACAAATGGTGAAAACCTAGCAATTGGGAGCTATTTATGAACAAGTTGGCTCTTCCATCTATTAGTTCATATCCTCCATCATATCAACATGATCATTTGCATCATATCCATCATTTGTGCATCATAGAGGCAATCATGTTTTATCATGGTTTGGTGAACTTTGTACATATCCATAATAATCGGTTGTGTCTAACTGGGAGAAAAATACATACTCAATGGGGGCAACTAACTTTTGAGCTATCACAACAAACAAATGACAGTACATAAAATGCATCAAACAAAACTAAAACACAATGACAAGACAACACTTAGCAACCAATCATACATGATCAAAACACTCATCAAAAAGTGCAACATTGGGTTTTCAAATCAAATTGGATGATCTAATTTGAATAATGACTGAAATACTTTAAGCAAAGGTTGAATTGTTGTTTTATGGATTTTTGTTATCATACCTCTGAAGCAACTCAATGATGTCATAAACTAGAGAAGCAAGGAAGGAGTATGATTTTTCTTTGTTTTTTGTATGTGAGTTGATCATTATTATTGTGCAAATTTGTCGTGAGACATGCTCTACAACATATCATTGATGAGATTTCAAAATTTGCATAGGAAAAAGATTAACTCTTGTCTATTTATGCAAGCAATACTCAGGTCATCTTGGGTCAATTATACCTTGATGCTTGTATTACCTTGCTATATCAAAAATCATGAAATTTATACTTAGGTCATCATCGGTGCAAATATCCCCTTTGATGCTTGTACTAACTTCCAACATTTCGAAAAGCTCAATGATGATAAACAAGCATAAAATAGCTCTTGAAATGACAACATTGCATAGTTAGATTTGCATGGTTAAGATAGATTGCATCCATATTAGTTTGTGCATGAGCATTATCATATCCATCACATCTCATCTGCATAATAAAATCCATCTCATATCATCATAAAGCATCATCCAATCTCATCTAAATCTATCCATCCAATCTAACACAAATCATGTAGAGATATCTTTGGTTTTTTTCCTAGCCTTACTGCAAGCCTTGATCATCATCGAGATGTATCCTTCCCTATCCTTGTGTTGTTTCGGGATGTATCCTTCCCTCATCAACAACACTCTCATCATCATCATCATCGGGATGTATCCTTCCCTATCCTTGTGTTGTTTCGGGATGTATCCTTCCCTCATCAACAACACTCTCATCATCATCATCATCGGGATGTATCCTTCCCTATCCTTGTGTTGTTTTGGGATGTATCATTCCCTCATCAACAAAACTCTCATCATCATCATCATCGAGATGTATCCTTCCCTCATCAACAACACTCTCATCATCATCATCATCATCGGGATGTATCCTTCCCTCATCAACAACACTCTCATCATCATCATGAATCCATCTCGGCTTGTAGTTTGACTGGGGCATAATCAAATCAAATCAAATCATCTTCATATCAATCTTTCAATAGCGGATTTCATCACATCATCTTTATCGACCGATGAATCAAACATCAAATCAATGCACATTTTCAAAAATCATAAAAAAATTTAAAAAAAAAAACAAAAATCATCAACAATTTCCAAAAAATAAAAAAATTTGAAAAATTCAAAATTTTATCTGATTCATTGCCCAAGAAGGCATGTAGGCATCAGTTTTCCAAAATTCACATCTGGGATAAATTTTTTAATTATTTGAAGCAATGAGTAAAACACATCACTTCAAAGAGGGAAAAAATGTATACACCTAAGAATGGTCACATTATAATAAGTCTGGTAATTAATTAAATAGAAGTTATTTAATTAATCTTCTAAATTCAATCTACATATAAATGAATTTAAATAATTTATTTATATTGTTCATTTTCTACATTCCTCTATCTTAATTAAATGAGTTTAGTTACTTATTTAATTTAATCACTTTTCCATTTCTTCTTAATTAATTAAATGAATTTTACAATTATTTAATTTAATTATCACATTGCTTTATTTCAAATAAAGTAAATATTCTTCTTTTTCCAAAATCATCTTTTCCATTTCTTTTTAATTAATTAAATAAGTTTTACAATTTATTTAATTTAATTATCACATTGCTTTAATTTGACTTTTTAATTCAAATAAAATAAATATTCTTTTTTATCCAAAATCATCTTTTTTCATTTCTTCTTAATTAATTAAATAAGTTTTACAATTTATTTAATTTAATTATCACATTTCTTTAATTTGAATTTTTAATTGAAATAAAATAAATATTCTTCTTTTTTCAAAATCATCTTTTTCATTTCTTCTTAATTAATTAAATAAGTTTTACAATTTAATTTAATTATCACATTGTTTTAATTTGACTTTTTAATTCAAATAAAGTAAATATTCTTCTTTTTCCAAAATCATCTTTTCCATTTCTTCTTAATTAATTAAATAAGTTTTACAATTTATTTAATTTAATTATCACATTGCTTTATTTCAAATAAAGTAAATATTCTTCTTTTTCCAAAATCATCTTTTCCATTTCTTTTTAATTAATTAAATAAGTTTTACAATTTATTTAATTTAATTATCACATTGCTTTAATTTGACTTTTTAATTCAAATAAAGTAAATATTCTTCTTTTTCCAAAATCATCTTTTTTCATTTCTTCTTAATTAATTAAATAAGTTTTACAATTTATTTAATTTAATTATCACATTTCTTTAATTTGACTTTTTAATTCAAATCAAATAAATATTCTTTTTTTTCCAAAATCATCTTTTTCATTTCTTCTTAATTAATTAAATAAGTTTTACAATTTAATTTAATTATCACATTGTTTTAATTTGACTTTTTAATTCAAATAAAGTAAATATTCTTCTTTTTCCAAAATCATCTTTTCCATTTCTTCTTAATTAATTAAATAAAATTTAGAATTTATTTAATTTAATTATCACATTGCTTTATTTCAAATAAAGTAAATATTATTCTTTCCAAAATCATAAAATCATCTTTAAATCTTTTAAAAAGTCATCACATAATTAAATATTTTTAAATATTTAATTAGAAACTTCTTATCCACATCCCACTTATAATTAAATATTTTTAGCTTCCAAATTCCACATGTCACGTGAAATTAAATAATTTAATTATTTAATTATCTTCAACCACTAAAACTAACTCATAACTAAACTTGACAAATGGCAAGTTGTCTCCATTTTTGAGTGAAAGGGTTTTTATGGGAAGGAAACATCTTCCTATTTTCTTTCTATTTTTTCTCTAACTTCTTCACCTCTCACTGTTCATCTTACCAAACTGAATCTCAACCGTTCATCTTTGCCAACTAAGATTTTGCCTTCGAAAATCTATAAATAAGACCTCTTGGCTCTTTGAAAATCCTAGAAGCTAGATGTTGGAACTGTTTGCATAGCATAAGTATTATAGTCGAATAATCAAGAATTTAACATTTTAATATCTTAGTTTCATAATCATAGCATAGCATCTTAGCTTTTATTATCTCAGCATAAATAATCATGGTAGAATAGCTTGCATAATTTGTTCTTAGTTTCATTTATCATAGTTTCATTATCTAAGCAACATATCTTAGCAGAGCTTTATCTCGGCATCATTTACAATAAGAATGCATTTTGCATATCATCTCATTCTCTAGGTTGTCATTCTATTGAGATGTTGCTTATACAATCTGAGAACAAATAGCTTAAAACAATCCTTGGAGATAGAGGACAATGGAATGATTTTGAAGAATTTGTTGGTTTTGAAGTTTGTTTAATCTTTAAATTAGATTTTTTGATACAATGTTTCATTAGTGTGTTGTTTAACTTGTTTGTTGATTCCATTTATTCACACACATAGGAACAAAGTCAAAACTATAAGTGTCATTAAATACCTCCCCTTGACCTTATTCGCCTACCCAAGCATCACAGTCCCACAAGATACTGTGATCATAGATGTTCCTCCCATGTTCGGCCTTTGCCTATCCAGGGAATTCACTTCAAAGATAGGTGGATGCCTTTCTTTGGATTGGTCGCACCTAATCCTTAGGATTGAACACAAAGCTAAAATGAAAATAGTTTCTGAATTTTGGCATTCATAACATGTGGCCGATGAAGCCATGATCAATTTTGAGGCCGCTCATACCTCTTTCACTAAAGAAGAATCATATGGTACCGAGCTATTGGAGGATGAGAACGTGATTGGAGACCAGACCGATCAAGAAGAGGTCCTCTTAAGTGAATACATGGATGGTGATTATTTTGACAACTATTGAGCAATCGGACTAGGCACCTATTTCATCTATGATGAAGATTAAGAGATTCTGAAGGTTATGAGGGACCTCGCGGTCGATCAAGCTCAGAGCTGTGGACATTGGACTTTGATGGTGCAAGGTGCAAATTTGGTGTTGGTGCTAGCATATGTTTGAAATCTCCAACCAATGAGGAAATTATCAGGTCTTTCTGCTTCCAGTTCGCTTGTTCGAACAACGAAGCCAAATATGAGGGCATTGTGCAAGGTCTAAGCCTCACATAGTGGATTGGTGTCAAGCAAATAATGGTGTTTGGAGACTCTGAGCTGATAGTTAATCAAGTCTGAAACATCTTTGTAGTGAAAAATGTATGTATGCGGTCTTATAGACACAGAGTTTGGGACCTCATTGAAGGTTTCGAGGCTTTTAACATCTAGGTGGTGTCTAGAGAGCAAAATTCAACCATAGATCGCAAGGCGACAATAGGATCTCAGTTTGATCCTATCTCTGACTTGATTAAGAATGTACACACTATGTGAGTGATTGTCCAACCCTCCATTCCAGATAATGATCAGAGCTGGAAGGTGTTCGAAAGTGATGAACACATTGCCTTGTTTATCCAACAATCAGGAGAATTTATCGATCAGCTTCAACCAAAATTTGAGGAAGCATATGAAGGGAAAATCATTCAGCTAAGGTCTAACAAGCTCCCAAAGGGATTGGTCACTCTCGAAAACTTGCTTGATTGTGATGATGCAAGAAATGACAAGAGAAGGTTTGTGGAAAACAAAAGTGACTATGCAGACCTGATTCAATTCAGAGATGGGAAGAAGCTCAAAGTCAGGAAGGATGTCCCACAACATGACAAGGACAAACTCATGCACTTTTTTTAAAAATATCAAAGGAGTAGTGACCTGGTCATATGATGACCTCAGAGGATATGATCCCGACATCATCTAACACATTATTGAACTAACGGAAGGTGCTAAACCTATCTGCCAAAAGCAGAGGCCAATAAATCCAAAGATTGAAGCCTTGATGGCATAGGAGCTAAGAAAGTTGATCCAGTCTAAGATTGTGTTTCCAATCAAGCATAGTACATGGGTGTCTAACCTTGTTCCGGTCTGAAACAAGAATGGAGACATTCATCTCTGTGTTGATTTCTAGGACCTAAACAGGGCATCACTAAAGGATCACTACCCATTGCCTTCCATGGAATAAATCTTGCAGATTATGGCTATTTTAGAGATGTTTTCTCTGTTAGATGGATTTTCGGGTTCCAATTAGATTCAACTCAAAGAAGAGGACCAACACAAGACAACATTCACTACCACGTGGGGAATGTTCACATATGCTAAAATGTCTTTCAGCCTCTCAAATGCGGGAGCCACTTTTTAGCAGGCAATGGATATCATTTTCAGCGAATCGATCAACAAGATTATCCTAATCTATTTAGATGATTTGATAGTGTTCTCTAAATCAAAAGATGATCATTTTAATCATCTAGAGGTGGTTTTCAAAAAATTCCAGGAGTTCGAGGTATCCTTGAACCCAAAAAAATGTGTCTTTGTAGTATTGCAAGGCAAATTATTGGGACATGTAATATCCAAAGAAGGAATCACACTTGATCCTAAGAGGGTAAAAGCAATCAGGGAACTTCCCTTACCAGTCAACAAAAAGGGAGTCCAGTATTTTTTGGGGGAGGTTAACTTTGTAAGGAAATTTATTTATGATTTTGCAAGAATAATTAAACCAATCACCTTGATGTTGAAAAAGGATCAATTATTCAAATAGACGAAAGAAGCTAGAGAAGCCTTCAATAAGGTTAAGGATGCTATTTCTTCAGCTCCCGTACTGGTAAATCTAGACCTATCAAAGGACTTCATAATGTATGTATTTAGTAGAGACAATCATCGCTACTATTTTGACTCAAAAGGATAATGAAGGAAAGGGAGAACATCCGATAACATTTCAATTCTAGACCTTAAAGGAATATGAGATGAACTACAACTTCATCAAGAGGCAAGCATTCGCAATTATAAAGGGACTCAAGAAGTTCTAGCATCTTATATCTTGCAATAAGGTGATTGTTTATGTCACGCATTCCAGTGTGCATGACTACATCATGGAGAGAGAAATCATCGAAAAAAGGGCCAATTAGATCACCAAGATCCTTGAATACGACATTAAGGTCAAGCCTACAAAGACCATCCGAGGAAGAGGGTTATGCGAATATTTGGCACACAATGAGGAAATGGCGATTGAAGAAGAGAAATTGGAGCTGGTTCTAACAAATCAATCTGAGCCCGAAGGTTGTTGGCTAGCAGATAGAGTGAGATTCATGCACACCGAAAAATATCCATCGGTACTTCCTTCTCATAAGAGACTATTCTACCGACTGTAAAATAGCAGATACTCCCTTGTTGAAGGGGTCCTCTTCAAGAGGAATTTCAATGGCATTTTAGTGTGGTGTGTCACCACAGAGCAAGCGAAGAGAATTCTCGACACCTTCAATAGTGGTCCTATAGGCGGACACTTCTCTGCGAATACCACTGCCATTAAAATCTTGTACGTTGGATACTTCTAGCCTATGCTATTTAATGACTCATACAAGGTGATTAAAGCCTGCAAAGAATGCCAATTCTTTGCAGGAAGAAGAATTTTTTTTGCAATGCCCCTTAGTTCGATAGTAGTGGATGAGTCATTCGCACAATGGGGGCTAGATTTCATTAGAATGATCAATCATGCCTTTAGTGTCGGCCACAAGTGGATTCTCACCACCACGGACTACTTCACCAGATGGATTGAAGCTATGCCCTTGAAGAATGCAACAGAGGCAGAGATTGTCGACTTTCTTGAGGGGCTAGTAATGAGATTCGACCCACCAAAGACCATCATTTTGGAAAATTCCAAGGCTTTCCTAGGCTCTAAGGTATGCCAATTCGCACTTGTGCATGACATATTCTTGAAAACATCATCAAATTACTACCCGCAAGGGAACGGTCTAGCCGACTCAACTATCAAAAATTTAGTTTGACTCATTAAAAATATTGGGGCAGACCATGAGAAGGAGTGGCACAAGAACCTTCAAGCAATGCTCTGGGCAGACTGCATAACTCCCAAGCCAGCCCTCAAAACTTCACCGTACAAATTGGTATACGAGAAGGAGGCACTATTGCCCATCTCTATGGAAATCCTAACATTACAACTACTTAAGTCCCTGAAAATTGAAGAAAATAGAGTTATAGACGTTCAGTTGGCTACGTTGTTGGAAGTGCAAGAATAAAGGGGAAAATCCATGATAGCCATATCTAACCACCAATAGGTGGTTAAGAGATGGTTTGACAAGAAAGCCTTGGACCAAGGTCTAAAGTCTGGAGACCTAGTATTAAAGTTCAATGAAAGGGTCGTGAAGCTTGGCCAACATGGAAAATTTGACATTCCATGGGAGGGCGCTTTCAAAATAATTCAATGTAAACAACACAATGCATTTGAATTAGAAAACATGGAACAAGAAGCGTTGGGTATTTCAGTTAATGAAATTCACCTAAAATTGTTTAATTAAGCTTCACCCGTGTAAATATGTAAGTATTGTAATTATTTCCTTCATGCTTTTTTCAGTCGATTTTTCAATAAATTTCACTGTGAAAGAGTAGAGAAAAGTGAATGCTACCCATAGTGCAGAAAAATAAACTCATGTGCAAAGAATTAAAGTGAGCCCATATTGCAAAACCACATGAAAAAGAGACTGGAAGTTTAATAAGCAAGTATATTCATTATATATATGCTTTGGTAAATACATTTTCAAAATGGCTCTGAGGCCATACATTTAAAATTATATCTATATATTATGCAGCTTCTTTATATGTAAGTACGAGAAAGCCTTTTCCAGGCATATATATAAAAAAAAGGGCAAAAAAGTGCTTGAAACTTTAATTGGCTGGAGGAGTAGGAGCATTATCATCAACAGAAGGATTTTTGTCACCAACAGGAAGTTTTTCATCAGCAACAATGGGGCCAGTAACAACAACATCATTAATAGCACCAAGAACAAGTGACAGAGGGAACACAAGGTTCCTGAAATCTGTGTACTAGTCCACGTTGTAAAATAACACCACATTGTAGTAACGCAACAAGAAGTGACATGCACGGGTGGCCCTCTCACGGTGCTCAATTTGTGAAAGAAGCTGAAACCCACTCAGAAATGGCACCCATGGTACCACGAAATCCTCTTCAATGTGCTTCAGTAGGTCGCTTGCCACTGGAAGGCCTAGGCCATATACAACATTAGTCACCACCTCTCCAAGGCCACCGAGGTATTTCTTCAGGAAAATTTGAAGTGTCAAATGCAAGATCATACCCTTGGGGACCTAGATGTTGAGCAAAGAAGCAATGAAGTAGGAGTATATGTCTATGTTCACTTTGTACTTATCTTCATATTCAATACAGTCCCTCCCCATAACCCATTTCATGGCTATGATAGCCAGAGAATGCTTATTCTTAGTCATCCTTTTTAGTCGCCTATTGGGAATCTCCCCTAATTACGATGTTTGGGACTTGTTACAAACTAGCCTAATGGGAGTATTCATGGCACCAAGCTCTTCTTAGCTACCTAAGTCTAGCTCTATGCAAATGCTAATCCTAACCAACTGCCTAAATGCTAATTCTTGCTAAACGCTAAGTGTGATTTTTCTACTGTCGTAGGGCCTATTTATAGAAATGTCCAAGGTAGTTGCATGCCATAAGCACGATGCTAATCGAGTGTTAACTCAAGAATCCCACCAAAGGCCAGCTCAAAATTCCCACCCAGTTGCGTCTATAGGTACGAATTGTTGTGTGTGGGATTAAGGAGCGATAATTAATCAACGCAAGTTGTTGGCAGTCCCAAGTGATAGCTCATACAGGCAGGCACTGAGTTGTCATGTTGTAGGAAATTTCAAGCTCTAAGGTAGGATGCAAATATTTTTAAGTACTCATTGTCTTTGGCTTAATTATTCCTTTTGGATATTAATTGTCAAAGCATGTGAAAGGTTAGCGAGCTTTCAATTGACAGCTCAATTCCCCAAGAAAATCATGCCAAAGGACGTGATCACTAATGCCATTATAAATTCTTGTCTTTTCAAAAGGGCAAGTAATTATTTTCGCATGGGCAGGAGAGCTCGCGGTGTATGCCGAATTTAATGCAAAAAATTAGTTGTTGTCTACCACTTTAAAGCAGAAAAATCAAAGGAAAAAGCTAAGTATTGCATACAAGAGTTAAACAAAGTAGAAATCTTCCTAAATATGCAATAGGATTTTGAGTGTAGAATTGCTGAGAAAACCTAAGCACGGTGCAGAATAACGGCAAAACAACTAAGTGTAGAGAAATAGCTATAGGAGATTCACTACTCTAGTGTGAATTGAACCCAAAGCAAAAGACAAGAATTTATCTAGGTTTGCGTTCAAAGCCTTGCATAGTGTTTTAGGTTCCATTCATATGGCTTCAATGTGCTTTCAAAGGAAAAACTTGCAAAAAATGGAAGCAGCCCAAAGTTCTCAAATAGAAATGCAAGGCGAAGAAACACAAAGTTTGTATGATGCCATACATGCAACACCCATTGCCTATATCTTTGAAAATGTCTCTTACGCTTTGCTTGGGATACTAGAGAAGCTAGTGTGGGGTGAATACAAAGGTTGCAGAAAAGCAGAAGACCCACAAAGACCATAGTCGAATAAAGGAAATATGGGATAACATATATGATCCCATCCTCGAGAAGAACCCTAAGACTCTTAGGGAGGTAGCCTGTGAAAGGATGAAGAAAAATAATGACCCAATTTCCTTGGCACAGAAGTGTTGGTTCAGTGGGCTTCCACAATATATGGTCTCATTCATGCACTACTGCTCGAAACTAGTCAACGAAGTCATCAAGCATTTCAACCCGGCTACCAACACCATCGAGGGTCAAGAGCTAAGAGTTAATGTCTATAAAGAGGCTATCTAGGACATGCTATGCATTCCAAAATGAAGCTCCAAAGTGGACATGATGGATCCATTCACTCCAGCAAGGGGAGAAAAAATATGGAAAACTAGAGATTTGGCTCTAGATTTTTATAACAAAGAAGCTAAAAGGTACAAAGATGATCAAAGAAAAATACCAATTCTGGAGACACATAATGCTTTCAATCCAGACATGAAGGATTCCTTCTCAATGATGGAATTTTTTTGTGGCCTAGAAACCGATAGGTATGTTCAAGAATTTCAACTAGGCTTGGGGTTCCAGTTGCATAGGCAACATTCTCTTTTCTGGTATGACTTCGCAGAATTCCTCGTCGAGGAGATGCTGAACTAGATAGCAGAGTACAAAACACACTAGAAGTTTAGGTTTCCTTCCTTCCTCACCCACATGTTTTTTCATCAAAACCCCGACTTCTTCAAAAAATATATGGGGTTGGCCATATTTAATGAAGACCAGAGGAGAAGGCCAATTTTTGTATGGAATCCTCTCCTCTCCACAACCTATGATTATTACATATTTTCGGATTATTTCTTGACTCTGATTCTACAAGATTTGAGGGAGGATGGTGGTATTTTATGGCTTAAATCGGACCAAACAGAGTACATCCAAAATTTCACCCTGAAATGCAATTGGTTTTTGGGAGAAGATTTCACATTCATCTGGATGCATGGCTTCATCGAGGAACCATTCCAGCTTCTGGCATGTCTCATAGATTGAGTGTTGGCCCTCAAAATGTTTCGGCTGGTATCAATTATTGACTCCACCTTTTGTGAAGGAAAATCCAAGAAGAGAGATTTTTTAGCTGCTCATTGAGCTTTAAGATGGTAATTATGGCCAAGAAGCAGATGCATGAACTACTAGAAGCAAAGTTGGCTCATTTGAGGTTGGTATGGATTTACGATAAATGGAATGACAACCCCGACAATGACTTACCGAATGAATATATCAGAGTAACACACATCCCCAGGCCTTATCGAATGAATATGTCAAAGTAACGCACATCCCCGGGCCTTACTAGGAGAAGTGACATAATCCACTAGAGGATGCAGATGACCTAATAGTGGACCTAGTCCATATTCGAATTGGAGATAGTCAGCCACCATGGCTCAAGTTCTATTTCCAGTCAGGGAAATATGATAAAACAAAATAAATTTGGGCTACTCTTCGCAATAATTTGATGAGAAATTCCAACTGGAGTGAAGAAAATATTAAGGATTTATGGATTTACTAACAAGAAATCCAACGCCCTAATGCCCCTTATGAAAGCATAGAGATGGATGATAGGTTTTATAAATTTTGGAATGATGAGCATCCTGATTCTAACACAAGTGATGAGGAAGATATCGACCCGAAGGAGGACAAAACACATATTGAGGAAGGAAGGGTGAAGGAAATGGAGGTCTAAACAGCCCCGATGCAACAAAAGGAGAAGGTGATGAAGGAACCTAGCAAGGTTTCTTCAAATGTGCAGGTGAACATACCATGTGTGAGGGCTTCGTTGACTCACACCTAGACTGCAAAGAGAACTAGAACAACCTAGCAGCAATAGTCGAAGACCGTAGTGGTGGAAGACTCGCCACCCGTTAAACAACAGCACACCAAAGCATCTTCTAGAGAGTTTTTGCAGGATCCTGACGTAGGCCAAGAGCCCGCAACGAGCCAAGTATGTAATCATTTGTACCACAAGTACCTTTTGTTCCCTCTTCTCTTGCTTCACAATATTTAGTAACTCCTGTTGTGTTCGCGATGCCCCTCACTCCAAGCGCTGGCCCTTCCTTTTCTGCTTTTGCTATAATGATCGTGGGAGGTTTTGCACAATTCTCCCAAATGGCACCATTTTCTTTTAGTCCACCTTGGACCTTCACACCTTTCACCTCGACCCATTTCATGTCTACTAGTGCTTCACATTTTTCCTCCACAACCGTTGTTGATACCTCTCTTTGTACCACTGTGTCAGCCCCAATCCAATCTACCAAGCTGATGGAATATGTCATGACTCCGCTCTAGCCACCACTTTCCTTAAGTCCTCTTGTTGGTTCACAAACTAGGCTTTGGCATGTCCCTCCTTTCTCCTCACAAATGATTAGTCTTTTGATAAAGAAATCACCCAAAACTACCACCCTCTCGTTCCCCTTTGCCCTTCCTCCCAGTTCATCTTTCGCACGTGGACTCATCTGGTCGCCAACATAATTTTTATCTGAGGGTGAAAAATGAAGAAGGCACGGGCTATCAGGGTCCAAAAATAAAGAGTTGAGGATGCTAAAAGGTCGATGGAGCCAAAGGTACAAACTATTTTCAATGAAGCTCAGCAATCGTTACATTTCACGACCATGTACCCAACTGTCATCAAACCGCAAAGAGAGATGCAACCCGACGATTACAATATGTATGCCATGGGACTTGATCCTAGCATAGCTTGATCACAAGATAAAGTTGAGCTCATGGATGAGACATAACGAGTGGTGACCACTGACTTCCTTAAGTCTAGTCGCCAGCTAAAGAAGACAGAAAAAGAGTTGAGAATTTTCAAGGAGAGGGTCAATGTCCTATTGGTGAAGGAAAAGGTGAGGGATGTTGAATTTGAGCACCTATCACAACAAGCGGAGACATAGCAAGCTAAATTCCAAGAGGAACTTTTGAAGTTCCAATCCTATGACCCGAACCTATTTGTTCAGTTGTAGTGAAAAAACCAAGGATATCAAGACCAGTTGGCACGGGTGGATCAGGAAATGCAATGAAAAAATGAGGAGATTCATCGCCAATACACCCAATTGGAGCAACACATGCAGCAGAAAGACATGAACTTTGAAGCCTGACAGACTCAACTAGAGAATGAGGTACAAGAAATTAAGTCTTCCCTTGAGAGGGAAGCAACAAACAAAGAATGAGCTAAAGCAACTTGGCTCACCGAATCAAGAGCCCTACAGGGACAACTTTCGATCGCAAACAAAAGGATTGTGGAGCTCACACAGGAAGTTGATTCAAAGGATGCAGAGATCAATGCTATGTAGAATCTTCCCCAACCCCATGCTACCCAATCAGACCTCCTTCAAGTATCCTAGCGGCTATATATTTCATATTGGGAAAAGGGTTAAATCCGTATGCCTGACTCTCCAGTTGATGCTCCAATTCATGGCAGAGGCAACAAGTTTAGGCAAGGAGGTTCATGAAGCAATTGAGCGGTTCCCTCAATCCATCATAGAGAGGGTTCCTGAGGTGGAAAAAATTGTTGGAGAAGTTATACATGGTCTGGGATGAAGAATTAACAAATGCAGGGATTGGAGACCAGAAGGTCATTGCCAAAGTAGCAAATAGGTTCATCCACTACCACGCAGCCATCCTCCATCCTAACGAGTGTTTCACCACATTGGGTCGAACCATGAATAACACATGGTCAAGGTTCTCCCACCTAACTTAGATGGGCTCACCCTCCCCATTTCTTTCAAATGAACTGGTGGCCACAACAAATTATATTGTGATGAAGATTGAAGAGAAGCAGCAGGATGCATCTACTTTTCATAGCTTTATTCAACCACTTATTGTAGAAGATATTGAGGGTGTCACCCATACGATAGCGCGGCTACTTTTCCAACTTGAGTCCTAGGTCGGTATATCGAAAATGTTTCCTTAAAAAGAAATGATTGATCTGCATGGAGCGCAGGAGAAGTTGCGCGACATATCGACACCATTCGAGGTCAATTAGTTGCCTTTGTAGTCCACCCTCTCCAAGATTTGATTGCGTCACCCAGTGGATAGGGCTCTGGTCTGTGAACTAGAAAGTTTTGGATTCCTCATTCTGTGGGTGAAATGCCCTTGGTAGTCACCAAAAGTTGTGAACATAAATTTCACCAAGCTCCCTTGGGGTGATTTTTATTTTTTCTAAGTATTGTCCCACACTCCATCTATTTGAGCATCATCGGGCTCCTTTTGCAGTGAATTCATCCAACTACTACCATGTGTCTGCCAAGCACTCTTCGAATGGATTTCTTCCTTCGCTCTTCTAAATGGCTTTGCCATGCTTCCACATGTCGGCAATTTACACCCTTTTATTTTGCTTCACTTTTCTTTTCTATCGAGTTGCATCTAAGTGCCATGTATCATTGGTCCATGTTCACTTTTGGTAGACCCCACCGACAGTGTCGTTTGTGAGGGATGCCTCCATGTGTCTTCACCACACAATTTTTCATCGCAAGGAGGGAGGAATGAACCATAGGCATTGACCTGTCACCACGTGGCTCTTCTATGAACTTCATCGAGGAGAAGTAAGGAGCAAGTAATAGCCTCACCAAGATTGCCAAGTGTTCTAACAACTGTCATGAGTGAGCGACACATGTCAGCACAATGTTTTGTTGGGACCACTTCCATCATTCATAGGGGATGCATCTGGTTCGAAGGCGACCACATTCCATGCTGGAATATTTTTTGTTGCAATGGCCTACAGAAAATCATTGCTCATGATTCGAATCTTTTATGTTATCGATCCACCAGGTGGTGGGATTTCTACCTATAAATATTGCTTCTTCTTCGAAGGAAGGGGTTCGAAACCTACAAATAAATTTATGAAAAGACACCGGGCCTCTTGTATTATTTTATCTTATTGTATAAGATTCATAAACTGTGCCATTGTTTGGCCTTTATGTTTCTTGGCTATTTGATAAAGCTTTATACTATGCCATCATTTTATTGAGTAATTCGTTCACACACTTCTATAATTTCAATATAAGCTTACTGATACAAACCATGTCTTTGACTCTTCTTTTCAATAAATGTATGAAAGTTAGTTTATGGACCATTGATTGAGTTATTCAGGTTTTCATTTTGATTTATGTTATTTTGGGACATAGCAGATTGATGAATGGACCTTAAATCATATCTAACAGATAGGTTTATTGTGCCCATATCTACTTCTTGGCGCATCGCCTTAGATTAGATTTAATTTTACATTCATTTCCTTCTACCCTTTTCAACCCCCCAAATTATAGAAGAAGTCAGCTTCTTTAAAAACCCAGAGGTCACCCAGTTTAGCACAATAGGTCCCCCCTTTAACTGAGTTTCCCATAAAGGTTGTTACCTTGCCAATTTTGGCATCAATAGGTTACATTACACCTCTCAAAAAAATTCATTGACTTTTGGTCTTCCACCTCTCTATCTTCCTTTTCTCATCCATACCACCTCATTCTCTAGTTCTCCTCTGCACATACTATCCCCACACATCAATTCCCTTCATTTTCTATTCTGGACTCACCACACCTTTCCATTCCTTTCTCTATATTTCTACAAGTCTATTTAATAATAGGCATCTTTAAGCTTCTTCTTACCATGTGTAGCTCACACTCCAATCTAGGGACTCAAACCCCCTCTTTAAAGCCTCTATCGCATCCACTCACGAGCCAACTTTACCTCTGCCTTTTGAATTCTTCCTATACTCGTCCTTATTCTATCTATCATCATCCTTTATAATGTCTCTCCATTGATTTTTATCTACAATTAACTTTTACCTGCAATGTAATCAAAAATACAAAGGCCCCTCATATCCTTTTGCACTATCTCTCCATATCCTTTCAAACCTTAAATTTTCCATTTCTTCCGCTTGTGTCTTGTTTTCTTGCAGCCAATATTGATTTGGTTTTCTTCACTGTGTGAGCACCTTCTTTTCCCACATGTGCTCTTCTTCCAATCAGACATTGCACATAGACTCATCTTTTTTTGTTACCACCGACCTGCTATATAAACTATAAACGATGTCTCTTATCTATGCATCAACTTTTAATAAACTCAATGGTCTGAACACCTCATGGCACTAGATATTTTTCCTTCTCTAAGGCAGTGCCCATTATGTCCTGCATGGGTCTTTTAGCTCTCCCCATCGTGTCATTTTGACACTAGATCTTTATGTTTCCCACCAGAAACAATGTTCCTCGCTCTTTGTAATGAATAATTGTCCATTGATTTATTTTTTATTTGCAGTGAACGCCCCTCACGCTGGACTTTATCCACTCTCGACCCACCAATGATGTCAAGTTTATTTAACTTCAAATATGCATCTCCTCCCTTTACTTGGCTATGCAAGGGCTTCTCTTCCTTGATGTGTTTTTCTTCCACCATGCAGCCCCTCTTCTCTCCACTGTGCACCCCTCACACTTGTTCTATTTTTCATTTGAAAATAAAAAAGAATGTAAAGAGTTGGAAGATGAAATGTCCCTCCTTGGTTTCTTGGATCAGCTTCTTCGTTAAATACAATTCCTTTCAAATGTTACATGCTCGTTAGAATTCCCAATTTCATTGAAAGATAATTATATTTTGCAAAGAAATGGTTTTACTTTTATCATCATGGTTTTTTGAAATCAACTTGAATACAAAATGCAGATGGTTGCTCAATTGAAAGCCAAATTTATGGAACCATTTGTGGAATTTGAATTTTTCCTGAAAGAGGGTTTTTCATGAAATGTTACCAAACTTCAAAACAACATTTTATTTTTGTGATGTCGATTGCACTGAACTCGGATGCTCTCACATCAATAAGTCTTCTATTTCAACTCCTCGGTCTTCTTCTCTTTCTACTACTATTTTTATCTTACTTCTGGTCCCTTCAAGAGATGTGGATGAACCTCACCCCAAAATGGTGTAGTTATTCATCGCCCCCTCTTTAGAAGCACCTCTTATCACTTCTCTACCCAATGTTCCTCGACTCATGCAACCCATAGATATGCCCCATACAAAGGTCATGTCTAGTGTGGCCCTATTTTCTCCTCATGCTTCTCAATGTTGAACATCCAAAATACGAAGAGGGGGTTTGAATCAGTATTCTCTGAAACCACTTCAACATGTATTCAATACATTTCATCAAATTTACAAAAATGAAAAGAAGCAATTATAAAATGCATCACATCACACAACATAAGAACACCAAATTTATATGGAAAACCCAAGAAGATAAAAACCAAAGTGAGTATTAGCTCACAATATATTATAAATGGTTAGAAGATATTACAAAAAGGCTCAGTACTAGGTGGACTCACTGTCCAGAGAATAAGAGAGAAAGAAGAAAGGGTGGATCACTGCCAAGATTTGAACTGATACAATGCATCTACAATATGTTGGAGAAAATTCCATTGAAGCTTAATATACTGACTTAACACACTTCATGTTTCTCAACACTTACACCCACTCTACTCTTCTTCACATCACATTCACACTCTATTTTTGGAATTCACATCCTCACTCTTTTTTAACTTCTTACAACACTGAAATAATCTTACATTTATATGCATTACATTCACAAACACCTACAACATTAATTAGATCAACCTAATTAGATGAAACATGTAATACAACAACTTGTTAGCTCAAGATCCAACCACACACCTCAAAAAATGTAACGCATCAAAATAATTCAAAAAGGACCTATAATTACCCCCTTAAGTTCTCTCAATTCATACTTTAACTCCACACAACCCTAGAATTTTTAGGTTTGCACTAGATAGCAAAGACTGATGACATGAACCATTTTTTCATTCACAACACAATGCAAAAACCACCAAAAAACTTCCCACTTGGAGCATAGACACTTCTAACACTGGTAAGCACTTCCTCAAAATCACATAACAAAATATTCATTCATGGTGGAATGTGGAGCATTCCAATCATGTACTTTGCATCAGTAACACTGTCACTATTGAGTCTAATACTCCGTGATCATTAAATTTGACACTGGAGGACATCAAGACATGAAAATTTGGATCTAGGTTCCTCCAACATACACTAAAATTTCCTTAGAACCACATAACTTGATTCTTCATAGCGGAGCAATGCGGACCTCAAAACTAAATCACTATACACTAAAAACTATACTCTAGGACTTAGACAAATATCCAACACATCTGATCTGCATCGAACCAACTCATTTGTACCTTTATACTGGATTGACATTACTGGCAATACTATATTCAATAATGCTCATCAATTGGCTATACATAATGTTAACTTCAATGTTGACATCAATGTCAACACTATACACTGCCATGCTCATGCCGCCAACAATATTTTCAATGACAAACAAAATCTCAACAATCTCCCCCTTTTTCATTGATGGCAACATGCCCAAAAACCTTCTCCCCTTTGACATCAAGGGTAAAGGGCTCATTGTACAAACATACATACTCACACACTCCCCCTAACTAATATATATATATATATATATATATATATATATATATATAAATATGAGAGTGGCTCCTCCTTACTAACATACTTCTCCAACACTTGGGGTAACTCCCCTTAATAATGATATTCATAAAAAATGACCAAAACTTGCATTGCTACACCATTCACAATTATCTGCATATATATAATGAAATCATAAACAAAATAAAAAAGTACACAATCAACTAGAAGAAGACAAAAAGATTTTGCAAGACACCTGCAATTTTGCAAGGTGTGCCTCCCAATCCTTTTTCCCAATTTCCCAGTACTTCTTGACTATGGCTAGCATGTTGCATCAAGTCTCAAACTGCATAAAGAGTTCTTCACCTTCATTCAGAGTATAGGGTACTAGATTCAATCTTACTGCCTTCTCCACATTAGCCAGAGCACTGGTCAGGGATGTAATTCTTGCACTTCCAGATCTTTGAGCCAATCATAATCCATAATGATCTTTTCTTTTTGTTCTTGCAGCTGGAAAAACTATCCATGCAAATCCTCTATTGCTAACCTTTTAGCTCCATCTGCATCATTAGCTAGATCATGTGCCCCAAAGGCCTTGTCAATTTGTGACTCAATTGAGTCCATTTCATCTCAGGATGGGACTCTGAAATGGGATAGGAGGATTGAGCTGGGACTTTGGGATGGGACTATCAGGCTAGTACATGACTCTAAGATGGGATTGTTAGGAGGTGACATCATAGATGGGACTCTGAGATGGGATGGGACTATCAAGACTGGATGATACGATACTATAGATGTAGGATAGGATTGGTTGGATGAGACTACATGAATGGTCATTGTGCCATCAATGTTTACTCCAAGATAGTGTGGTGACAAGATCATCACAATGCAATATAAGTGTGTTAGTGCAATGGATCCCATTAGAATTTTTTACTTAAGAATGCTTAGAATAAATTAGTATTGTGATGGATGACCTCTCAGGAAGTCTTGATATTGTATTCCTTTTAGTCTTTGGTCGCGCATTATGATCCTTGCACCACTCAATCATTTTATTCTTTGGTCAAGTGTTATAATATATACCACTTAGTCTTTGGTCTAGGCACCCCTATTCTCTAAGGTGGTCCAATTATAGACCTCGACCTTGACTATGGGGTGGGACTCAACTAGTTCTAAGATGAAACTTCTTGGATGAGACTCTAATACGAGACAAGATGGTTGAGATGGGGCTCTAGGACAAGACTTCGAGTTGGAACTTCCAAGATAGGATAAGTCGTCGAGACCTAGTCAAAAGGGACTCCGAGATAAAATAACACTAATGACATGGGATGGCCAAGATGGGACTCTAAGACATGATGAGATAGTTTATATGGGACTCAGGGATAGGATGGGATGGGACTATCAAGAGGTGATGTCATGGATGGGACCCCAAGACAATACTATAGATGTGAGATGGGATTTGTGGGACAAGATTGTATAGATGGTCAATGCTCCATCAAGGTTTAACCCAAGATAGCATGGAAATAAGCTCATCATGAGAGTGATCATACCAGTGTTGGTACACCAAATCCCATCAAAACTATGTAGCTAAGCATGCTTGGGCTGGAGTAATATTGGAATGGGTGACCTCACAGTAAGTCTAGTTGTTGCACCATTTTTAGTCTTTGGTTGGGAATTATGATACTTGCACCACTCTGTCCTTTTAGAATTTGGTCGAGCATTGTGATAATTACATCGCTTAGTATTTTTAGTCTTTTGTCTAGGCACCCTTATTCTATAAGGTGGCCCAATCATAGACTGTGACCCTGACTATGGGACAAGACTTGATGAGGGTTGGGATAGGACAACCTGGATGGTACTCCATTGTAGGAAGTGATGGTCAAGATAATATTATGGGATGAGACCTTGGGATGAAATTTCTAAGACAAGATAGGTTGTTGAGACCTAATGAGATGGGACTTTGAGGCAGGATGGTACTAACAACATGCGATGGTCAGGATGGGACTTCGAGATAGGATAGGATGGTCGAGGTGGGACTTTGGGATAAGATGGGATGGGACTGTTGAGTTGGGATAGGACTCCAAGATGGGATTGTTGGGAAGTGACATCATACATGGGACTTCTAGATGAGATGGGACTATTGAGATTGGATGGTATGGGATTGTAAATGAGAGACAAGATTGACAACACAAGAATAGGATGGTCATTGTGGAATTAATATTTACCCCAAGATAGCATGATGACAAGATCATCACATGTGTGATCATATCAACATTAGTGAACCAGATCCCATCATAATTTTATAGCTAAGCACCCTTGGGCTAGAGTAGTATCACGCTAGGTAACCTCTCGAGAAGTCCTGGTGTTGCACCCTTTTTTTCTTTGGTCGTGAATTGCGGTACTTGTATGAATTGGTCCTTTTATTTTTTGGTCTAGTGTTGTGATAATTACACCAATCAATATTTTTAGTCTTTGTTCTAGGAACCCCTATTATTTAAGGTGGCCTAGTCATAGACCTCAACCTCGACTATGGGACAAGACTACTTGGATGTGATTCAAATGTTGGATGGGATGGTCGAGATGAGACTTTGGGATGAGACCGTAGGATGGAACTGCTAGGACAAGAAAGTTTTTTGGGATCATATCAAATGGGACTCTAAGATAAGATGGTAGTGTCAAGATGAGATTTTTAGGAAAGGATGGGATGGTCGGGATGGGACTCCATGACAAGACAGGATGGTTGAGGTGGGAATCTAAGATAAAATGGGATGGGACTTTTGGGCTAGGATGGGATTCCACGATGGGATTTCCAAAATGTGATATCACACATGGTGCTTCAAGATGGGGTGGGATTATTGGGACAACACATGACATGATGAGATTGCAGATGCGGACATGGTGGGTGGGATGGGACTACATAGATGGTCAATATCTTGTCAATATTTACCCCAAGATAGTGTGGCAACAAGCTCATCACAAGTGTAATAATACATGTGAGTGCACCAGATCCATCAGAACTCTATAGTTAAGTGTGTGTGAGACAGAGTAGTACTAGGATGGGTGACCTCCTATTAAGTCTTGATGTTGTACCCTTTTTGGTCTTTGGTCAAGCATTGTGATACTTTCATCACTTGGTCCTTTTAGTTTTTGGTCGAGCATTGCGATACTTACACCACTCAGTCCTTTTAGTCTTTATTCCAAAAACCCTATTCTAAAGGTGGCCCAATCATGGACCTCAGGCCCAACCATGGGATTGGACTCAAAGAACGTTAGTATAGGATTGCTAGGATGAGACTCCAATGTAAGACAAAATGGTTGAAATGGGACTTTGGGATTAGACTCTAAGATGGAACTTTGAAGACAAGATAGGCCATTAGGAGTTGACCTAAAGGGACTCCAAGGTGGGATGGTACTAATGACATGGTATGGGACTCTCAAACGGGATGGGATGGTCGAGGTGATCTCTAAGATGGGATGGGATGGGATTGTCGAGCTGTCATAGGACTCCAAGATGGGACTCTGAGATGGGATGGGATTGTCAAGATGGAACTACATATGTGAGATATAATGGGAGAGACGAGATTGAACAGATGTTCATTGTACCATCAATTTTTACCCCAAGATAGTGTGACAACAAGCTCATCAGTGGTGCGATCATACCAACATTCATGCACTAGATCCCTTCAAAACTCCATAGTCAAGCACGCTTGGGCAGGAGTAGTATTAGGATGGGTGACATCCTGAGAAGTCTTGATGTTGCACCCTTTTTAGTATTTGTTCAGGAACTGTGATACTTGCACCACTTTGTACTACCTATAATCTACTAATATACCAACGTTTACTAAAACTATTGACTATGCAAAGTCACAAAATCTCCATGAAGTTCCATGATCTATATTTTTATGAGCACATATTAAGGAAACCTTTTCCATCCCAAAACATGCCAGATATTTAATTATGACTTCTTAGTCCTTTAATTGTCAATCACAATCAATAATCCACATTCTTCTCCTTAACAATCAAATTTTGTGATTCATCGATAAAATATTACAATGACTTAGTTTAACCCATTGATTTACAATTTTTACCAAAGTTGATCACATCACCCTTGATTTTTCCTTTGAAAAATAAAAATCATTCATCTTTGCCAACTATTCTTGTTGATGCATTCTAAATGCTTTGATGACCCAAAAAAGCATACTTGTTACTAATATTTTAGGGTAGATTTAAGACTAGATATAATTTTTTAATTATTTATACAATTTCAATGAATTGAGAGATTATTACATTACTAACTAGGTTGATCTACTAATTTATAAAATTCCAATAACTAGTCACATGACATGATTGATAAATCAATTAAGGGTGTTGAAATAATGAACCTACAAGTACAATAATATATCAGTAAAGTCACAAATCCTTCTACCAAATAGATTTACAATGAAGAATTTCTATATTCCAACTAAAATAAATAAATTAGAGTATATTATAATGCAATAATATGACCTTGCTATAAGGGTAAGGATAAATCCCTAAGATACACTAAGATCACACCATGTTCCTAAATCTTATGAAATGAGATAAAAAGGAATAAAAAACCCCAATAAGCTTAAGGGACAAGGTGTGAATAGGTAGTTGAGACTAACTAGTTAGATAAAGTACCTTGTTCACATCAACACCCCCCCTTAAGTATAACTCTGTGAGGCACAAAATAATCTCTGAAAGGAAAATGTGGGTCTTAGAAGCAAGCCTTGATGAGGTACTCATACATATGAAACATATCTTTATAAATGGAGAAAAAAAGAAAACCCTATAGAAGGAAAATAGTTCCCAAAAGAGAAACAAACATGAAATAAAAATAAGAAAAATGTGAAGGAAGGACTTAAGAAGATCCCCCAAGGATAACTTCTTTCACCCCAAGCATTTACTGTAATTGAAGATAATGAGGCAATATCAAAGGTTTTGGTGTGTTTGTAATCTACTCCTCTAGATAGGAAAATAATCCAAGTTGAGGAAACCCTCTTAGATGGGTTTTCATATGAAGTACTTGTGGATCTCAATATTCTTAGTCTATTGATGCTCCACTGTGTTGTAAGAAATGTGTATGGCACTCTAATAGTCATATTCCCCCATTATCTATGTATATCCTCTTAATATAAGTAACATATTGCTTCTCCATAAATTTTTGTGTCTTGAAAGTATTAAATACCTCACTCTTATACTTAAGAAAGTGTAACCATGTATATTTGGATAATTCCTCAATAAAATTGAGTGCATACTTGGCCTCTAAAAATGAACTAGTTGAAAATGACATGAGATCATCGTGTACCAACTCTAAAGGAACCTTTTCTCATGTGGCATTACCTTTAGAAAAAGAATCCTACTGATGTTTTCCAAGTACACAACCTTGACATGCTCCCTCAGTGCATGAAATCTTAGGTATACTTGTTACCAATTCCTATGTGCTCATTTATTATAGATACCTATAATTGAGATGATCAAAGGTTTGATAATAAAAGCTTGATCACGTAATTTGCATGTGCTATAACAGATGATATTAATGAACTCTCAAAACCATTAAACATATATAAGAAATATCTATGATCAACAATCTTTATATCCTTAATAATCTCAAGATCATGAAGCTCCTAAATAACATCATGAGGTGAGAAATCATCTATCATATCAATACTAGTATAACAAATTTGATACAAATAAAGGAGGATATCTAAAATATTAGGAGCCAAAGTACATCATGAATACAACCATCCTCTCTAAGCTAAATATATGATCTTAAAATTGAAAACTATATAGAATATTATATTGCAATATGTGAATTACTACAACTTTAAAGTGATGTGATAATGTCCTAATAATGTGTTATATGTTGAGAAGCTCCTTGGTCAAGTATCCAACTCATTGTAGAAGACATAGCCTATGCAGAAAGGGTTTGGCCTTTACTTGTAGTATTGGGAGGAGACTTAGAGGATGAAATATGATGGTGTTGCATGGCTTATTCTAAATCCTTTAGTTTCTTCCAACATCTAGTTATGTCATGACCAAATATGCCATAAAAGCTACGAGGATTTCTTAATTCTTCTTTGTTTTGGAGGAAGACACACTAAACTTGGAAGAATTGTCATTCTTAGAATGGGATTGTTTTTTTCTATTTTGAATTATATTTTGGCTTGGACCTATGCTCCCCACTTGATGAAGAATCTATCTTAGTCTTCTATTTATTCTTCCCTTCCACTTGATGAAGAATATATCTTGGATTTTTGAACTAGAAATAACATCTATCATACCAACTTATTTTGTTCCTATGTCAAATAATCACAAAAAGAATCACAAGTAGGCATTATAAAAGTATCACCCAATGCATCCATAGAATAAATTTAGAAGAGAAGACTTGAAACGATCTTATGATTTTAGCTAAAATAAAGAAAACATATTTTTTATTAGTATTTCCCTTTCCACAACCCTATAATAGTGATCTATGACTTAAACTTGACCAAAAATTCCTTAGGGAGGAGATGGAATCAAGTACCAGTGTAGTCAATTCTACCTCAATCTAAAGAACCTAAATCTCATTAACTATACCAAAAATCTCTTTATACTTATCCCAAAAAAAATTAGGATTTTTATAAGATTTAGTATAAAATAATAGGTTATTTGAAACATGTAGTGAAATTAGTCCCATGGCCTCATCCATATTATTAATTTACATAAATATCTTATTTCTTGAGTGAGCTCAAGCGGTGTATCACCCAAAGTGGACCATAACCCATTAGACATGAATAATATAGTCATTTGAGGTTTCCAAGTGTAATAATTATATAGTGTAAGATGCTTAAAGGAAGACGTACCTACCATTTTGTATTAAAATTTAAGTGTACAAAATTTGACTAATTATGTGGAATTAGATTTCAAACACCTATAAATTTATAAAATTCCATCCTTGTATTACAAAGATATGCTCATTTTCATGAAGCTACTCCTTTAAGACCATAAGGCAAAAAAATCCCCAAGTATATGCCCTAATAATGCACTTGACTAGGTGCTTGGGTGTAAAGGGCTAATGACTTAAGACTTGCCCTAATCACTAATATGACCATTGGCTAGTGATAGAGGGGCCTAAAGCAACAATGGTGCATCTTGGAAAAGCCATAAAGGTGATGATATATGTGTAAAACATCATTCATGTAAGGAAGCTAAGGTAGCATAACAACTTCCTACACTAATCTTGAGAGGATAATAATGCAAAACTTTACAGATTTTCAACAGTTACAAAAACTTAAATAGAAATAAACATAAATATCATGCATACCACAACATAGTGATTTACATGGGGAAAACCCTTTTACGAGAAAAAATCCACACTCCAAAATCCGCCCAATATATTATTCAAAAATCACAAAGATTATAATATACTTGCAAAACAAGCTTCTCACAGGAGTATCACCAACTAGAGATCTAGAGACAACACGACCGCTATCAGACTCTCAAAATACATCGCCGTCTACAATCATAGTACAAATCCCTCATAAAATAGGGTTACCTTCTAGGGCAAGATAGGCCAACAAAATATTTCCCATTAAATCTAAAAGCTAATAATTAATGGTTTAGATTTACAATATATCATTTATTTAATGTATGACAACCATTTAGGAGTTTTCTGTTTTTTTTTAACAAAAATTGTTTACATGCATCCCACTCCTCCCCTCCACCTCATGCTCTCGTTGTATATTACACCTATCGATGCAAATAAGAAATATATATATATATTCATATATATCTTATCAATAATAACCTTTATATAATTATAAGGTTGAGACACAATTTCCCAAAAAATCTTCTACTTTTCGAACACCTTGCAAGAGCAACAGGAGGGAGTAAACATTGTCTCTTAATTGCTAGGGGTCGAAAGGCCCATAGTCTCTAAACACCATATGAACTTATTTGTGCTCACATGCTTAGTTAAATAATCAACAACATTCATCAAAGTACATCAATGTGCTTGGTCCTGGCATGAAATGTGGGGTTCTTGACTAGACATATCACACTCTAACTATCACAATAAATTGTCACAACACCTTGTTTTATTCCAATATCTAAACATAATCTCTTAAGTCAAATGGCTTATTTACAAGTATGAGTAGCTACCATATACTCAGCTTTAGTAGTGGACAAAGCAACCATAGCCTGTTGCTTACTCATCCAACTAATTGCACCACCGAATAATGTTAAGACATAAGCATTGGTGGATTATCTACTATCACCATGAATATTAAGGGAAATATCATTTTCATTCAAATTACTATGATAACACAAGGAATACTCTGAGGTATTTTTCAAATACCTTAAGACTCTTTTAACTACATCCCAATGAACTCTACTAGGATTAGACATATATCTGGAAAGAACTCCCACTGCTTGGGAAATTTTTGGTCTAGTACAAACCATGACATACATCAAACTTCCAACTGCACTCTGGTAAGGTACTATGCTCGTGTATTCCATCTCTAATGGAGATGTTGGACAATCTAAAATAGATAACTTTGTTCCAATCGAAAAGGGAACACACAATGGTCTATAATCCTACATGTTAAATCTCTATAAAATTGAATTGACATACTTACTTTTGCCAAGCCATAGCTTTATATTCACTCCATCTCTTTTAATTTCCATCCCAAGAATGTGTCTAGCTACATCAAGGTCTTTCATTTCAAATTTAGCAACAAGTTGAGATTTCAGTTATGAAATCATACCTTTCCCTTTGGCAATAAATAATATATCATCAACATATAATGCAAAAAATAGGAAAATATCACCATCAGTTTTATAATAAACACAATGATCTGATTTAGAATTTTCAAATCCCAAACTCAATACATATGTATCAAATTTGTGGTACCACATCCTTGGACTTTGTTTTAAGCCATATAAAGATTTCTTCAATTTGCAAACCAACTTACTTTTACCTTTCACCACATAGTGCTTTGGTTGTGTCATATAGATATCCTCCTCCAAGTCACCATGAAGGAAAGAGTTTTCACATCCATTTGCTCAACCTCTAAATCATAAGCAGTAGCAATAGAAAACAAAAATCTAATGGATGTAATTTTTTCAATAGGAGAAAATATCTCACCATAATCAACACTCTCAACTTGAGAGCAACCTTTCACAACCAACCTTGCTTTGTACTTCTCAATGCTTCCATTTGAACCAATCTTTTTCTTGAATGCCCATTTATAACCAACAGGTTTTCATCCTTTAGGCAATGTTACCAAATCCCATGTATCATTATTTTTTAAATATGCCATTTCTTCATCCATAACTATCTTCTAGGATTCTACATCATTCATACCTAATGCCTCTTCTACAAATCTAGGTTCATCCATGTTAGTATTCAAAGAAAAAATACATCTCCAATTATCAGGTGAATACCTTTCAGGTGGTTGTCTATGCCTTGTAGATCTACAAACAAGTTGAGTTGGAGGTTCTTCCTCCTCTTCTGAATATTTAGAGCTAGATGAGCTCTCCTTAACTTCTTGTCTATCCATGGGCCTCGATTCAACTTTCTCAGGTGTAGAAGGAAATTGAATCACATCTTCCTATTTACTTTGTTATGGCTGCAATGTAACAAAAGAAGGCTTAGTTTCTCTAAAAATAACACTTCTACTATATATTACCTTTTTTTCAACAGGAACCCAAAGCTTGTTTCCTTTCACACCATAACTATATCCGATGAAGATATATTTCATAACCTTGTGCTCTAACTTTGTTCACTTCTCCTTTAGCACGTGTGCATATGCATTGCAACCAAAAAATCTAAGATGTTTTAATGAAGGCTTGTGACCCAACCATGCCTTTATAGGAATCTTATCAATAAGAGTTGATGTAGGAGACCTATTAATCAGGTAACAGGCAGTAACAATAGATTCAACACAAAACATTTGTTCTAGACCAACACCACTCAACATACTCTTAGCCTTCTCCATCAGTGTCATGTTCATTCTTTCTACAACTCCATTCTGTTGTGGAGAATACAGAGTTGTCTTTTATCTATGAATACCACAATCTTTACAAAATCTATCAAAATTGTTAGAGAAAAATTCATTGCCATTATCAGTCCTCAAACATTTTATTTTCTTTCCAGTCTGCAACTCAACCATTGCTTTAAATTCTTTAAATCGACTGAAACCTTCAGATTTACTCTTTATAAAATATACCCATGTCCTTCTACTATAATCATCAATAAATGAAACATAACATGTGGATTTACCAATCAAAAGAACATCTATAGGACCAAACACATTAGAATGAATAAGATCCAATACACTACAATATTTATGAGAAGTCGAGTAAAATTGAATGTGGTTTTGTTTTCCAAAAATGCAATGCTCACAAAAATAAAATTCAAGATTACAATCAGACAAACCTTCAACAATGTTTTTTATTTTTCAAGGTCCTTAGACCCTTTTCTCCAATGTGGTCAAGTCTCTAGTTCCATAACATAGTTTTCTTTGTAGGTAAAATAGAACCTCTAACCATCTTACATCCTGCATCAGTAAATACTACCTACACACCCACATCTATTAGTTTTCTCACAGATAATAGATTTTGTGCTAATCCAGGGATATGCAACACACCATTAATTATTTTTATTCTACCATAAGGAAACTTGATTTTAACTTTACCTTGAACAACAATATTTAAATAAGAATCATCACCAAAGTATACCTTAGCTCCATCAAATTCTTCATATTCAGAAAACCAATCTCTATTAAAGGTCATGTGAATTTAAATGAACATGAGTTTCCAAAGATGCAATGAATGAATCACCATCTTCCTTCTCAGACTTAGAATCAAAATCAAATCTCTTTCTTCTTCTTCTTTGCATTCCTTACGAATATGTCTAGGCTTATCGTAGTTCCAACAAATAACTTTGGACTTTCCAGGAGATTTATATCTCCCCTTGGACTTAGATTTATCATGCTTCTCATTCTTCTTTCCTTTTTCCTTAGGTCTTCCACGAATATTTAGGGCCTCCTTGGAAGTGATGGATACCTTCCTCCTCATCTCTTTAGAAAGAAAATAACCCACCACATCTTCAATCTTCAAAATAATAGAAGTACTCACAATAGCCACAACATGAGAATCCCACGAATCAGGAAAAGAACAAATCAAGATTTGGCATTTCTCCTCCTCATCCATTTTGACACCAACTGATGCCAATTGAGCCACCAACATATTGAATGCTTCTAGGTGGTTTTTAATTCATCCACCCTCTTCCATTCTCAAGGAATACAATTTCTTCCTCAAGAAAATCTTATTCACTAAAGATTTGGCTTGATACATCTCTCCAAGCTTCTTCCATAGTTTCTGTGTAGAGGTCTCCTCATGTACTTTGATTAAAATAGTATGCTAAGCACAATCTGATTAATTCCTTGGATTTACAGTCTATAACATCATATTGAGTAGCCTAAGTAGAATTTGTAGGCCTTGAAACATTCTCATCAACAATATCCCATTGATCTCGATCTATCAACAGATCACCCATCTTCAACTTCCACATCTCAAAATTATTTCCAAAAAAATTATCCACCTCTATTCTATCTGATGAACTTGCCATCTAAAAATTTATGCAACAAGATCACAAAGTATCTTCTGCACAAGCTCCCACACAAATTTGGATTAGTTAAAAAAAAACCCAAAAACCCACAACTGAAACCAAAGGTAATTAGGCTTTGATACCACTTGTAAGGAAGCTAAGGTAGTGAAACAACTTCTTACACTAATCTTGAGAGGAGAATAATGCAAAAAATTTACAGATCTTCAACAGTTACATAAAATTAAATAGAAATAGAAATAAATATCATGCATACCACAACACAGTGATTTATGTGGGGAAAACCCTTTCAGGGGAAAAACCCCACACTCCAAAATCTGCCCAATATATAATTCAAAAATCACAAAGATTACAATATACTTACAGAGCAAGCTTCTCATAGAAGTATCATCAACCAGAGATCCAGAGACAACACAACTGCTATCAGAATCTCAGAATACATCACCATCTACAATCGTAGTATAACACCCTCATAAAATAGGGTTACCTTATAGGGCAAGATAGTCCAAAAAAATATCCACCATTAGATCTAAAACCTAATAATTAATGGTCTAGATTTACAATATATCATTTATTTAATGTATGTCGACCATTTAGGAGTTTTTTTGAAAAAATTAAGAAAAATTATTTATATGCATCCCACTCCTCCCCCCATGATCCCATTTTATTTTATACCTATCAGTGTAACTAGGATATATATATATATTATTAATAATAACCTTTATATAATTGCAAGGTTGAGACACAATTTCCCAACAATTGAGGTAGTGGCATACCCTAGACAAAGAGTAGTCAAACATTGACAACCTGATTGAACATATCCAAATGGTGGTGGGTAGGAAATGACAAAATTTTAATCATTGGAAAAAACAATCGTTGAATAAAAACAAATCTAAAGTGAAAACTATCATATGAAAGAATGAATTGTTATGCAAAAATAAAAACCATTGAATAAACCAGTGCACCTCTAAAAAGTGTAGAAGACTTGAAGACCTGCCAAAAATGTAGGACTACATAGTGACACCATAGGATGTGTGCGATTGCACAAATTCATATGAATATATATATATATTGTATATGTTTTTACACAAAAAATGAGAACACCAAAAAACACCTCAAATGTTTTTTTATCGTTGATTTCAACATTTGGACAAGCAATGTTAAGGTTTTGATGCCTTTTGAATGCAACAATGAGGTCCACTTTTGTCCAAGAGGCTTCCTATAAAAGTTAGTAGCAAAAAAAAACCCTTGAAAAATGATAAAGTGTTTGCCAATTTAGAGCTCTAATACCACGTTAATAATGGATATACCCACATGCACAACAATATATTAGCAAAGCCATAAAACCTTCTACCAAAGAGAGTTACAATAAATAATTACTATAGCCACTAAATAAAAAGAAATATAGTACATTATAATGTACTAAGATGACCTAGCTATAAAGGCAAGGATAAAGCTATACAACATACTAAGATCACACATGTGCCTAGATCTTATGAAATGAGACAAAAATAAAAAAAATAAGCTTAAGGGACAAGGTGTGAATAGGTCTGCAAGTCTAACTAGCTAGATGAAGTACCTTGTTCACACCAACAAAGGAAATACTAACTACTATTAGCCAATTAGTAACTAAACATGACAACAAAGGTATAATATAAAGTAGGCTATTTTATTACTTGAATGTTGATACATAAGTCCATCATAAAGGTAAAATGAAGAAATGACCATGGGAAATAATGAAAACAAGCTCGATTTAGTGAACATGACCAAGGAACCAATAATGCAGGTTAACATAAGAAATAGACAAAGTCATAAAAGATAATCTTATATATGGTCAATAAGGCCTAATTTTGTATTAATCCTCGTTCAAGTGGTTAATAAGATCAATGTATTTTTTTTACTTGATCTTATTTTAGGATGTAACTATTCCAAACACTTCTATAATGGAGGCAGAGAGATTCAATGAAATAAATGTTGAGCTCTAGATGCTCAAGACGAAGTATTTTCTAAATGAATGTAATGAATGGATTTTGTCATACTATTGGAGTTAATCACATGATAACTCAAAGATCTTGTTTGATGGTATGTGACATATCACTAGTCATGTGGAGATTTTAGAGTTGGTCATATGGTTATTTGCAACTCTTATTTATTCCCCAATCCTTTTGATGAATGTAGGTAATGGAAGTTGTGGAATTGATCAATGGTTATCTACAACTCATTTTTAATCCTTAGTACTTTATATTCATGTACTTGGATGTTGTGGATTCATGATATGTTGGATCTACACATTTCAAACTTATGATATTCAATCATCTAAAATGTAAATCTTAAGGTTGTTAATTTATGGCATTTTAGACGTGTTTTAGTATATTCATATTTTCATAGTTGTTTTGTATGACTTGTTGCTACATGAAAGGCATTTATTTTTATTGAGTGTGTCTTTTATAGATTTTATGTTTAAAGTCTAGTATTTTTAAAGATTGTGGAATAATTTATTTAGATTGTAATTTTTGAGAGTTTTTTGAATGATAAAGTTTTAGGTTTGTTTGCTTGCTTTGAAGTGTGATTGGAGGCTTGTTCATTAATCTCTAGTTTGTGACTTAAAATTTTCTTATAGTAAAAATTTTTAAGAAATTTGGATCTAAGGGTGTTTTAGATTTTATTTCTATGTCATGAGAAGAAATTATAAGAAGGATTGGCCTTCTTGTCACTAGCAAAGGTTTCAATTCACATGTTTTGAGGTATAAATGTTTTAGTGGTTCCAACTTGTATTAGTTTTGGGAATCTATGAGTTTTTTAATTTACTTTGGTTTCAATTTTTGACTTATGGAAATGCTTCCATCACCTTTATTTTAACTTTCATGTGTGTAGAATGAGGCTATGATGCTATGTTATCTTAGCTACATGTTGCATAAATAACTTGAGAATATATTTGTGTAATAGCGGTGTTTTGTATGTAGCAAAAAGATCCACCACAAAAAGTATGGTGGCGATTTCTAGTCTTTTTTATAACATATTTTTCATTTATTGTAGATTGTTTGGATGTAGTGGGTAATCATAGTCTGCTAGGAGTGTGTTGTAGTTTTAAATTTTTTTGCTTATGGCCATAAACAAGCATTGTAATTTTGAGTAATATAAGGATAGTGTGATGGAACATTGAGAATTTAAGGTATTTTAGGCCACATAGAAAGAAGAGATGTGTTTAGGGTTTTGAGGATGTAAATTATGTTGTTATGGGAAGCTTTGGATCATGATTTTATGGGAGATTTGTGTAGGAGCATAGTTATTTGTGACAACTTATCTTCTAGGTTGAAGATGCTTACCACAATGTTATGGGAAGCTCCTAAGTGCATAGTTTGTGTTTTGGAATGACATAATTGTGCTTCTAAAATTGCCACAAATTTGTTGATATTTTTGTTGTGGGAGGATCTTAGTAAGTATGTAGCAAGAGTTTAGGTATAAATTTAGTCACTTGTGATGTTTAAGGTTTTGAGGGTCTTTAATCGTGATGTCGTCAAAAGATTTGGATCACTTTAGTGGGAGTTTTAGTGGTGATGTGGATATGTTAGTTAGATATAAATAATATTTTTTTGTAAAGATGTAAGTCATGGTACCATAAGGGAATTCTTGGAGTCTATATTGATTGTGCATTCAAACATTGACCATGATTTAGAGTTAATGTTCTAGTATTGAGTAAAATGAGCATTTTAAATTAAAAGTGACACTCTTGGATATTGCAATATTATAGTTGGATTTTAGTTGGTATGAGATGATAAAAGTTTACCTTTTGTTACTAAAAACCATGTTCTAAGGATAAGTGCATTTTGGTTGTTGGAGATGATGTGTTGGAATGGATTAATTCAATTAAATATTTCAATAGAAAGATTAGGGAGCCAACACCAAGGGTTGGAGATAGTTTTCTCGTCATGGACCTAATGAGGAGATTATTTAGAGAGTGAATCAAACTAATATACATGAGGAAGAACAATATGATATTCCACACTTGAGGAGGTCATCTTGGCAAAAAATACAACTTAATAGTTATAACCCACCTATATTTTAGATGTATTCTTGTTTTTATTGATGTTCTGGTGTATGGGTATAAGAGTATGGAGAAGTTAGCTTTGATAAGTTTGAGAAGTATAGGGCATGATTAGTGGGTGAGACTTGATGCCTTGGATGCGGTAATCAATGTTGGTCAAATTTTCTCTCCTATTGTAAAGCTTCCATATTTTAGATCTTTGGTTTGTTGTTATTGTGTTTTAACCTTAAGATTAAATGGTTGGGTGTGGAGAGAAAAAAAGTATGGGGATTTGAAGGAGGAGATTTATTGTAATGTCCCCTTCCTAACCCATTCAACAGTTTAGTAGAGTTAGCCTATTTAGTAGTCTTCGTAGGCTAATGAGGTTATGTTTAGGGTACTTTGGTGATACTTTATCTAGCACGATATGGTTAAGAGTTATGTAACACCCTTTTCTAGAGTATTTTTGGTAATTTCTCTCATACTTACTATTTTTAGACATGTTGGTGGGGGTTATTGATATCAATATTTTAATATTTAAATGATCCGGTGCTTTTATTTTAAATAAGATAAAAATATTAAAGTTGAATTAAATATTTAACTTATGCTATTTATTTTATAAAGTTGCTTTATTAAAGGGGGTCAAGGGAGACATACGGGAAAAATATTAAAAATACAAATATTTGTGCAACTTAAGTGGGACCTAAATTTATTTAAAAAGTGCTTTTTCAAAAAAGCAATGAAAAAGCAAAAAAAAAACTTTTTAAAAAAACAACAAAAAAGCAAAAAAATGTTTTTTGAAAAAATTACGAAAAAGATATAAAAAAGGGTGTGGGGCTCTCATTTGGTTTACGTTGGTATTGGATATTTGGGTTTTCTTCAAGTTGGAGAAGACATTTCTTTAGGAGGGTTTGTGAGGACGAAATCCCTTGTAGGCGACATTCTCTACATTGGTGAAAGATCCAATCTAGAGGATTTCTTGGTGGTTTCACACAAGAATCATAGGTGAGCCATATTGTTGAAGATTTTCAATAGTTACAGGTCTGATTTTAGTGAGAAAATTACATAAGGTGAACAATAGATTGAAGATCATTACTTTCACCTGAGATATTCCTTTCCCTTGTTGGTTGTACACTTCCAATTGGGTCGTACAACTACATAGGGAGGCGTGCGAGATAAGAAGCCTAGTGTAGGGTTTTTTGAGCTACATATTGATCAATTTGGGGTGCCATAAGTTGGGAAACACTTAGGAATATCAATAGGAGGCATGACAACAAGATTGGAGGTGGTTTCTATCCATTTTTGGAGGTCCCAGCTAGCTAGTTGCAGCTACAACCCTTTGTCAAAGTTGCCAACTCTTTTTGGGTATGTTGGATTTAGATATGTAGTGACATTTTATGATCTGGGTTGTTGTAATTTAAAAAAACTCAATATTCTGATTGTAATTGAAATTTGGAATTTTATGTGCATTATAATTTCAAAAATTACAATTAATGAGTTGTTATTCATTGTTGCAAGTTAATTTATTTTCTTCACTTTATTTATCATCTAAAACCATTACAAAATACATTTCAAACACATCAGAAAGCACACAAAAAAGCAAGGGTAGGTTGAGGGTGTATGGGTATAAGAGTATGGAGAAGTTAGCTTTGATGATAAGTTTGAGAAGTCTAGGGCATGATAGTGGTTGAGGCTTGACGCCTTGGATGAGGTAATGAATGTTGGTCAAATATTCTCTCCTATTGTAAAGCTTCCAAATTTTAGATCTTTGGTATGTTGTTATTGTGTTTTAACCTTAAGATTAAATGATTGGATGTGGAGAGAAAAAAAGTATGGGGATTTGAAGGAGGAAATTTATATTACATGACTAGTGAAATTTTTAGTGTTAATTGATGAGTATATTGGTATTTACCATTTCCCAATAGCCTTGGGATAAAATACCTCCTCAAAAATGGTGAATTTACCTTTATTGAATGCCAAAATTTCAAAATATGTGTAGCATTTAAACTTTACAATTATTTTAAGTAAGGTTTTGGAATGCTTACATAACTATTTTTTTTTAAAAAATGATACAATGATATGTGAATCAAATTAAATAGAGCATAAAGATTGATTTAATTTAACTTGGGTAAGTGTGAGATTTTTGTGAAAATGACAAATGGAATTTTTAGTAGATTTTGAAATGAAATATTCCATAAATGATAATTTTTAGGAGACATAAGAATGGTGCAAACCAAAAAAAACACATATAGACAAATTTCTTGTATGATTTCATTCATTTCCTAAAAACAACATCCAAAACATTTTTCTTTTATTTGCAATCTCAACCAAAATTCTTCAAAAGTTGTAGATAATGATTAAGCTTTACAATAAATAGGTGAAAGTTGTCCATCTTTCCAAATAGCCACTTAACTACTCACTTTAGAATTTATAAATATCAAAAGTAAAATATAAAATCCTAAAATGAGGTTATAATTGATCTCATTAAATGTTAAATTGCAAAAATTAATAAAATTGACTATATAATAAAATCTTATATGTCAAAATGAAATTGATGGTCATTTGAATGTCCTGAGCATTTCTTCAATGAGCACCTTCTTCTTGATTATCTTCAACATTGAAATTTTATTTTAAAGGTTATACTATTGCTAATATATTATAAATCTATCTACTCCTACCTTGACTTCTTTTAGATTTGGACCATTAGAATATTTGTATTGTATGTTAGAATATATGTGAATATCCTACAACTTAGAAGTCATCTTGTGATGTTTTCTTAGAAGGCATCTTGTGATGTTTGTTTAATTTCTTCTCAATTTTTTTTTTTCATAGGATCTATAATTTCAAGAGTTTATCGATTAATGTAGCATCAAATCTTAATTCCTTAGATGAATCACCTTTTATTTCTTTTTCTAGTTTTTCTTTTAAGACACCTTCTAAGTTAAGGCTTCAAAGCCACATGGAATATTTTCAATAAATCCTCAAATACCATCTAAGGCATTATGAGCTAGAGTATTATTCTCCTTGAATCTATCATTTCCTTATTTTAGACTTTCAATCCTCCATTTAACAACCTTTTTACATTCAATATGAAAATTGAGCTTTTTCAATCCCAAAATCCTTCTAAAATGAGAACATCAAAATTAATTTTAATCATTTCTTAGATTTGAGAAAACTTTTGTTCCAATGCTTGCAACTCTTCATTAAATTTTTCTTCTAAATAATTTATGGAATTTAATTCTTTGGATATGATACAAAACAAAGATCTCATCAATGAGTTATGATCCAATAAAATCACATCTTCAATTGAAGATTCAATAGCTTTTAATGTATTGCCAATTTAATTAGTGGGTGGCATATCTTTGTATACAATATTAATAAATGAAGGTTCTAACATTATAGACCTAGATTGGACAAGGCCCACTAAATACTTCACATAGGAAGTTAGTTGCTCCACCTTTTAATTTAGTTGCTCTTTAGTGTCTTTATCTTTATTAACACTTTGAAAAACAAGTTATTGCAAATTTTACATTTTTTTTTTACCTTCTCTTGTTTATTTTTTGAGTGCTACTTTAGAGACATGATAATCAAATATTTTCATTTCTCCTTTATCACACAAGGAAGTAGCATTTTTTTCACCTATGGTATTGTGAGCATTAATGATAGTGGAAGATCTCAAAAATTCTTTGTGGGTGGAGGTGGATGAGTAAAGAGAGATACTAGCTTTAAAAAATATTCTACCATTAGTGTAGTGACCCTTTTAATTTTCTTAGAGCTTAGTTAAACCATAGTGGAGCACCAAGGGTATAAGACTCTACTTGTGTATCTACCTCAATTTCAAATTGTTCCTTTAGAGGGATCTACCTTAGAGGGGACTTTGGTGATTAATAGGATATCTGGGAAGGAGTTGATTTTGGAGAATTTTGAGGTGGAGGAGATGGAGATTCTAAAGAGGTGGATTATGAGAAGGGGATGGTTGCCTTGAAAGAGAAGGAGAATCCTTTGGATGGATGGTTGCCCTGAAAGTGAAATTTTGTATGGATGAGAGTTTTATGTGAGGAAAAGAGGGTTGACCTCTAGAAGATGAGGTTTTTTGAGGATGAGATGAAGGTGAATTTTATGGATATGAGGAAAAATAAATTAGGTTTTAGGCATATAAATTCTCTCTTGCATGTTACCAAAAAACTTAATCTTGATTTTGGTTTTCTTCTTCCTTACTAGTATTTGTATAACATCAAATTGACTCATATTTTAAAACTTCAACAAGTATTGTTCTATCCAAATCTACTTGAGAAAATTAATTTGTAGAGATGGAAGAAACTTACTTCCATGTAATGGGCTCTTTTAGCTTTTTCTTCTTTTTGAGTGACTCTTCTATTATTTTATTTTTCTCCTTGATATTCTTTCCTAACCATGTCAAACTACTTTTAAGGTCATATCCTAGACTAATTTATATTCTAGAAATGACCAATTAATCCTTGAGATGGGTTTATCTAAAAATTTTTAGTCTTCATATTCTAGATCTAAAAAATTACCATGATCTAATACTTCTTTTATTTCAAGATCCCGAACCTAAATAATTGTGAGCTTGAAAAAGTATCTCTTGTGAACTTTGTGCTCATGATTAGTGTCAACCTAGAAGTTTACAAGACTTGGCTTGTGTGCAAATGCTAACCTTAGTATCTTCTCTATAAATTCTCATGAATCAAATACTTGTCTTGGTTCAAAAGGATGAAGATTTATCACAAATAGCTCCATTTTTATGCTCTTAGCATTAATGAAGGATGGACACAAATACTTGTCTTGGTTCAAAAGGATGAAGATTTATCACAAATAACTCCATTTTTATGCTCTTAGCATTAATGAAGGATGGACAAGTGTATTGGTATTTGTAATGATGGTAGATTTTGTGACATATTTCCTTGTATAATTAAGTATTAATTATTTCATGTTTCCTTGAAATGGTCCTCCTTGTTTGTTCATGTATTTACCTTCTACGTCCTTATAGTTTGGCCCCTTTGTATGCTTGATTTGTTTCAACTTTTCTACTCTCATTTGACCTTCTATATTATGAATCACAACTTATTTCCCTCACTTGAAGGGCAACTTTCTTATGTTAATTTTCATGACTATATCCTATGCTTTATTGTTATTTCCTAGCTTACTTATTTTCCCTTGTATACCTTACTTCACTCTTGTGTTTGATCATGTTTAGCACCTTGATTTTTTCTCTTTACTATTTCCTACTTTAAAGATTTTTTTTACCTTATACATATGCATGCTTCTCTTTTGCATGAAAATTGTTTATTTGTGCTCCTTATTCTATCTACCTATGGTTTCATATTTATGCCTCATTTTTACATTATCCACAATTCTTTCATGTTCACCCATAGTTATATGGTTTGTAACTTATCATCTTAATCACATTCTTACAATCGTTATCATGCTTATAGAATCATCTTACTAAATAAAGGTCACCATGCATATCCCCATACCATTTTGTAACTGTATGTAATATAATATATCTCAGTCTAATATGATTACATTGGGAGCATCATGCCTTTTGCATATCATTTTATGCTCAAATATCTTATCATGTTTCATGAATTATATTCTTATATTAGGGAAACCATGCCTTCCCTATGCTATACATGCTTACATATTCCCTATCTAGCCTTTAGGGACATCCTTTATTATTTTCTTATAATGTGGGTAACCTTATATCATGTTGGACTTGATGGTTAATTCCTACGTGCCTATATATTATATCATACCTATATTGACATTTTCCTATATTGGGGAAAACCTTATCTACCATGATGATTACTCTATTTTATGCGTCATATGTTCCTCTCTTTTGATATTTTACCAATTTTTTGTTAGATGATGTTATCTATGAAATTAACTACTTTACATTATCTACATGCTTACATTTAATTGGCTTACCATTATTTTCCATGCATCATTTTCTATCTCCTCCAATTCCTTTTACACTTTGTAAGAAACCAATTGGAGGGGGGACATACTATCACTAAAATTCCTATGTTGATATTTTAGAGAATGCCTTATGCTATAAAAAGATGTATTACCATACCTAGACAACTCTTGATCATATCACTACCACGAGCATACCATATGATACTAAAACATAGAAAAAGAGCGTAGGTTCACCAAAACATAAAAAAATGGGGGTTTATTACCAATTTTCTATAAATAGAAAGGGGAAAAGTGGGGTGTGATGAACCTACCTTCTTCTATTTCATTTAGGAAATGAGATCATCTAAGATAGAATTAACTTCTAGCCCTTAGGTGAGTCAATTCTATGGAAGATCTAATAATTTCCTTCATGTGTGTGTGGATGGGGTAGATCTGCTAAGACAACACTTTTGGGAGAAAGACTAAAAATAGTAAATCAACTCAGAAATGAAAAGTAACACATGGAATCACGAGATTAAACCTCAATCTAACAAAATCAACAACTTTCAAATATATCTAACAGGGTTTAGTATTTTTGCACCTGCCATCTAAATGTTGTTGCTGAGTGTCCAAAACCATTGCAAAGTGTCCTAATGGTGAATGTGTCATGGGAGCAATATTTTGAGCTGAATTTTTGGGAGCCTCTGAAGATGGATTTAAGATGAAAGTTTCCACAAGTTCAATTGTAATTTAAATGTTGAAAATAAATCCGAGATTTGAGTTTCCATGACCTTGACAACTTTTCTTGCAACTTTGACAACTTTTGCAACTTTTGCAATTTTGCTCTTTAGAGATCTTCAATATTTAATTTTCCTTCAACCTAAGACCTACAAAATACACAAGAGAGATTTTTTTAAATTTTTGGTGAATGGGGGTTTGCCTTGGTCAAACCCTATTTTGTTAATTAAACCTTGAATTGAAACAATGAAACATAGAAGGAATGATGAATGAATAAGTGCTAAAATGCAACTTGCCAAACCCTTGATTTGAAACCTTTGAAGGACTAAAACTTAGTAGATATTGCATGAAATGGCTTGATTGTTGATGTGATGATGAATTCCTAGCTTGAAGATTGTAATCAATCAATCAAGAATATAACTCCCAAAGACTTTATCTCTTCTCATGTGGTTTACTCTCTTCATGGTGTTTAAGGTTCTAATTTAAGGAGTCAACAATAAATTCTCCTCTAACCCCCTCCATTTGTGACACCATTCAACCATGAACCAATGCAAGCAGGTAGTCCAATTATAATCTCACAAAGTCATCAAGAAGAGTGTATACAATATGCTCCAAACAAGACAACTTATCCATAGATAGGTACCTCAATATAGACATATAAACACAAATAAAGATAAATAATACATTAAATAATAATGACATGTAAAAGATCCACTGCCCCAAACACCCTTATGAGAAATTGTAATTATTTAGCTTCCACTAAGTGTCATAAACAACTGAATAAATCACAAAGGTGATCTCCAGGGATTCCATCCAAATGGAAAGGAAAAAAATAAATGTAAATATTGTAATAGGACTAATTTTCTCCTACACTTGGAAACATAATGGTTACACCACAAAAATCTAAAATTATAGTAAAATATATTTTTGGTTGATATTAATGGCATGACCCCTAAGATACTCCCGCATCCCCATATGACTACCATTAAGCAGGTCATCTTTGTCAACCCTGAGGATAATTGCATCATGTTAACACATTGGGTGGAATATCATAGTATCAATTTCCACATAAGTGGAATTTATAACCCCCCTCTCTCTACTTCTTATTTTCACAAACAAGTGAATTAACTTGTAGCTATGCTTATTTTTACATGCATGCCATATTCTACTCATTGAGCATTTTATGTTTATTTTATAAGTTCCTATGAACCACTCATGCCAAAGAGAGGAACACACAAATAATTCAATATTAGTCCATAATTTTATTGGACCCCATATGATTTTATTTCTAAATATTTACTTTTCATGTTGGTTGAAGATGCCCATATACTTTGATATACATGTTCATGCTATATTTGCACACACTTTAAATTGGGGGTAATAGGTTATGGTAGATTTTGCATACCTTTGCCAATCCTCATTTAGTTTTGGGCCCCTTTTGATGGAATGGCTTAATACATTTAGATATCAACAAGTGACACACTCTTGTGCTAACATGACTCATTTCCCAATCCTTATTCGTCCCCATTTTTTATTCATTTATGCTTATTCTTGTACATCCAACTTTATTTCTCTATTTCCTTGACTTGGGTCAATCTCACGGGCCTTGAGATTGTTCCCAAAATTCAAAATTTCAAATTTGAATTCTAAAGTTTTCACTCTTTTCTATTCGCCATTATGGGTGGACTTTGTACAAGTTTGTGTGACATGTTGTTCTATTTTGGTATTTAAAGACATTTGATGTGTAATTAATTCAAAGTGACTATAAGGAGAAATTATTAGAACACACTTAGTTTTTCTAAGGGTCAAATAACAACTCTACATATAGGCCATCTACATCCTTGAGAATGTTGCCTTTGATTCCTTGCTCCAAGTTGTAAAGCAACCTACATAGGGGGTTGACCTAGGATAACTTGATCTTAGTGATCTAGCAACTTTCCCAAATGTATTTTTAAATATTAGTCTTTATATAAATTCATAGTTTAGAGGTTACATTGAATTAGGTTGTAGATGTTTGCTATCTATGATATTAGATCGATGCATTATAAGGCAAATCCAAATTACTTAGGATCAACTTTGAGTTGCTTAAGAATGAACCACAAAATATTTTAGATATGCACAAATTTGAGATAACAAGCACAACAACAACATCACTTTCTATACTACGACAAATTAATTCTACCCATCACTACTATCTTTCAAAATTGTCTTATAAATAGACAAAAAAATACATAATTGAATCCAATCTACACACTAACTTCGTAACCTAAAAATAATATTTCAATTAATCATAATTCCTAATTCTAATTAATTTAGATTAATTATACTTTATTTGCTTACATTATTTAATTAACCTGAATTAGTCCATGTCAAGCCTTTTTACCTGTACACAAATGAGTATTTGAATTTGTTTTGAACTTCGGTTTTAAGCCTGGAAAATGATATCCGTCCTGGAAAATTTGAAGTGACGGAGCAGCAGAGGCAGTGGGGGTTAGCAATGGCTTACGCTGGGAAAGGCAAATGGAAATGGAAGTGTTTGAGATATCTTGCCTTGATCTTTCTAATGACATTACTCTTTTCAGGTATTCATCGCCCACTTTCTCTTTTGCTATTACATGTATTTAGTAATTGTCTGAATCTCATCCTTATATGTTATTGATTGCAGGTTTTGAGCTCTCGTGGATAGGGAATTCAAAGAGGGGAGTAAGGGAGCAGAAATTCCATTATCTAGTGTTAGGCCCTGCTGCCGGACAGGGCTTACCTCATCGCATCCAATGTCAAGGTCACAACCTTCCTTTCCCTTGCCTCCACACTTTCAGTAATGATTTTAATGTATATGTGATGATTTATCAGGAGTCAATTTTTTATTTATTTTCTGGGATGGTTTAGGCAGTTAATCTCAAGGACTCGCTGTATCACACATATTACATATGTATACGACTTTTCTCATTCATTTATTGTTCACATGATTTCACCATAACTTCTGTGCTTAAGCATAAAAGATTTAGACCTATTCCAAACCAAAACCAACAAGGAAGTTCAGATAAAAGCAGAAGTTTTCCTGTTTTCAGTAGTTACATTAATCTCCCAGATTTTCAGGTTTCATTGTTTTCAAGGAGTTTGTTTTTTGAAACTATTAAGCTATTTCAGTTTTCAGTAGCTACAGTTCTAATTGCAGGAGACTGTTTTGTTGTTTCTGTAGAATTCACTTTTTTTTTTCCCTCAGTTTTTCAGTCCCAAATCTCAGAATGTTACACGGTCACAACAGTTATCTGTTTAGGGTCACAACAATGGCATGAGAGCCACTTATTGGGCCTTGTGGGCAGATGACATCCATGAATTTATACGTAGTTACTCATGGAGAAGATAGCTTCAGTTCTGAAATTGCGCTACCAGAGGAGGAAGTCCTAGGAGCTCTGTTGGAAAATTTAGATAATACCATGAAATGGCTGAGATCTGCAATCACTTATGTTGGGGGCCGACCTTTTTAAGTCGAAGTTCCTTGTAGACATTCATAGCGCACAAAGAATAGGTCTGCCAACATATTGTCCGCTCGTATTCGAGTAGTGTTCAACCGAGGCACCATACAAGAGCATTGAGCATCCTCGCACAAATGCTAACCATAGAAGCATTCAAAACAGTTGCCTGCATAAGCAGAAAGGTACCTATCTTTTACGTGCATGATGTAAACCATAAATATTGTACATACTTTCTGTTAACTATCAACGTAGCATTGTGCACAAACAATAAGCATAGACATCAAAGATAACTAACTACTCATCTTTCACTTCAAAAGAGGCAATAGCTGTAATATAGGTTGAACGAACAACTACTTTATACTACTCATTCCCACAAATAATATGTAGGACTAATACCTTTGCAATTACTAGGAGTGCCAAAGTAACCCTTCTAGCTATATCGACACAATAATCCTGAATATGGTCAAGTTATCAGCAACAAAAAGCTCTTTCATAATGAGGCATGGACTCTATATAGACCAGGACTCAAGTCTGTTACAAAATAGTTTGTGAATCATGGGGCACAGATGAAAACAGCTATGCTAACTCTCCATGATTCGTAGAGGGAATCTTGGTCGTTGACGACAGATCTTCAGTGCGCTACTGCTGTGTTTCCTCGCACTTGTTAGCATTTTAATTTATCTGTTGTTAGACAACACAAAACATAACAGCACATACGGTAGAAACCTTCTTCAAATTATAATGGAAAACTCCCTTAGACATAACTAAACCTAAAACCTAAAACTATAAATAGAATTTACAAGTATGCACATTGTACAAGATTTCAATGGGGTTTTTTAATTTCCGAATGAACACTTGGAGTTGAACCTGCAGTAGCATTACAATCAGGTATAAAAAGATTTTTCTGATGTATAATCAATTGATACATTTTATGTGAAGAGCCCAACTGGCTCCAACTCAAACCCTATAGTTTTCTGCTTATCTTTTTATATTTTGATTGATTTTAAGAAGAATTCTAGACAGAAGTAGAAGGGGCGTCCAGCATATAAATGTACATAAAACTGAAATTTAAGCTAGATCTGAGAAACTGCATATGTATTAAGTGTTAAACAACTACTACAAATAGATCATGAACAATAGACATACCTGAAACCCTCCAGATTATTTAAATAAAAAATTTTTGCACTTGCTAGGCAAAAATGGCTGAAACTGGTGAAATAGCACGCTTGGAGCTTGGATCTACTTTCTCCAACGCAAAATCTGTAGAAAATGTGCTGAGGGGTGTAGGCGCCCAAGAAGGAACAAAGAGATGGCCAAAAAGAGAGGCGTTTCAGCCTCTTGAAGAAACACGCCACCCAAAGAGAGGTACGGCCAGCAAGAGGAATGTACGGCCAGCAAGGTGAATGTAGATTCTTTATTGAAAACAACAAAAGGTGAAGATGGTGTCCCAGATCTGTAAGCCCTCTTCTTATTAACCTGTAAACTTTTGAATAGAATAGCTTTGTAAGCACAGATGAACTCCTGAATTGAAGCTCCCACAGTTGCAATCATTCAATTGGTATTCCACAGTCTCACAATCACACATCAAAGAAGAATTTTCGCTCTCCAATGAAGAAGTTTCCTGAAACCCTTGTCTTCAGACAAAAACCACAGAGAAGAAAATATCAAGCAATGTCAAATGATCAAAAGTGAGTTTGAATTGCCTTTCCTTCCTTATATCTCCCAGAAAGGCACGCACTTCAAAAAGCCACACACTTTTGCTTTTAAAATACATTAAAATGTATTTAATTTCCTTTTAATAGTTTTTATCCCACTTTATGAAGTGAGCGCACCTTTAATTTGACTTAAGTGATTTATTTTATCACTTTATAATCCTTAAGTCACCATTTAAATATATTTAAGTGGCTTTTAACTTTTATAAAGTCAATTTGACTTTATAATTTACCATTAAGTTAAATAATTAACTTAACCACCAATATATTTATAACTCCCTCCAAACTCAGTATTTTTCTGTGCCGTCAGAAGTTGGCAAACACTGCTATAGATGCTTGCACTGAATCCACAACTGGAATGAAGGAGTGGGAATGACAATACCCACCAAAAACGGCCACTGACCCCCTAACCAGTTCCTGTTAGCCTACGAGGGTCCAAGAAATAGGCTAACTCAACTGCTCCTGAAAACTGACTTGAGTGGGGACATTACATTTTATATACTAGCAATTTGGCAGCTGACAATTACAGCTGCATAAAAGTTATACTTTTGAGTAAAGTTTTAATTGTCACAATTGTAATTTAATATTTACCCTCATCTTATCATTAACCGAGATAACTAAAGTAGGCATTTTTTGGTTGGGAGTTCACATAAACACTTGTCTAGGAATTTCATGGCAGAGCAGTAATAGTCCTTCACCATCGATCATATCTTTCCCCAAAACAGTCAAATGGTTGGATTAGTCTCATCTATTTTACTCTTATCTTAGAGAATTTGTTTTAAAACTGACAAGATTAATAGAGTTAGTGATCTTTTGAAATTATATTAACAATTGCTTGAAATGATAAAGCCATAATTTCTTAGCTAATTAATTAATTTGGAATGCAATATTGACAGTGTGTTTAGTGTAAAGTGTAAGGCCATGCACAGAACATGCTATTGTAATGGGAACTTGTATATTTTGTTGTTGATATTGATTGGGGCGACCAGTTCCATAAAAGTTATCATTTCCATTTGTGCAGGTCTCAGTGCCATCAAAAAGCGGCCACTGCCATCATTATCTGGCTTGCCTCTTGTGAATGGAAAAATTTCCTTTGTCTCTGTCTTTGCAATCTACAGCCAGTCTCTACAGACTTCTGTGCAGAGAGTATCAACAAATGTGACAGTGGGGAACACTACATATGACAAGACAGGAAGGTCCATGGAAATTCTAAATGTGTTTGCAAATTTCATCAAGGTACTTGGATCTTTTAGAGGATTGCTCTTTATAGGGAAATACATTTCTGTACTTGAAAGGAAAAATGAACTGCACAAGACTGATCTGGATTTCATCCCTTTTTCCCAAATTGAACTATATAACAATCCAATCAATGTGTTAAGGCATAGCACTGAAAACATGCTTTAAATGTGTATTCTGTTTAAGAGTAATGAAGCTTTGGTGTCTTGGTAAGGTAAGGTATACAAGATAAGGTTTTGCAGTGACATCTTTGGTTGTTTTGAAATTTTTCTTGAGAAGAGTATTGGTTACCACATTTATCCAAAGCAGATACTTACATCAATTATTTATGTTTAGATTGTTACAGGTATCAATGCCTAAAAGTAATATCTTCATTTTGACTGATCCCACAAGCAATTTTCCAGCTGTTCCTAGCAATGCTGCTGTGATGCATATTCCAGGAAATTACTCACGGAATAACTTGATGCTTCAGAGGATCAAATCTTACATTGTAAGCTGGCCATCATTTACAAATCTCAAATATTATAGACATTAGATAATTTGTCATTGATTACCTTTTCATGCCATAGAAAAATAACATAATGTTTATGAGCAATACTCTTCAGTTACGATATATTTCATTAGCTTGATGATTAACTAGATTCAAATTGATAATTTGATTTTAATTCTTTGTTGAAGGAAGATTCTGCAAATACTCTCTGCATGTTATTGAGTATTATTGAGCTTGCTAGATATAGCATGCTGTAAGAGACCAGGTGTCTCTCAACCCAAAACCCTGACTGCAAATTCTGATTTTTGATCGTTTTGTATTTTTTTGTGTTTTTGAGGTTTTTTGACAATAAACAAGAAGCTGCGATTTTGCTCTAAAAATGCTTTAAAAATTCATAATAAATCAAAAGACAGTAAATATGCTTTGATAATGCTCAGAAGATGTAGGCGCATATATTTATTAAGTTTCCAGAGCTCATACAATATATAAAATTGAACATATGAAGGAAATATGACTTTATTTCAATGGAACCTGATTTTCTTGCAGCCACCAGAGAATAGATAAGAAATGTACGGCCCAAGTCAAAAGGCAATCTCCAGACTCCAGATCCCACGCCCAAAGCTTCAGAATACTTAGGCGCCCATACTACAGTAGGCAGAAGGCCAAAGATGAAGGCGTATCCTCCAGATGAAGAAGTACGGCCCTAGCTGGTACAAGAAAGTACGGCCAACCAACAGCATTCAATATGGTACGGATTTAATAAGGAAGTGCCAGATCTCTGTGTAATAATCTCAAATGATGCGCCACCAATAACTGATGAATAACCTCTGATAGAATCTTCCTGAATCGATCAATAAAGCTCAACTGCAACCTCTGTATGAAGTCATTGAGTGCGACAAGCTTCAACTGGTATTTCATAGTCTCAGTATGCCAGATCTTGAAGAGGTATCGTTCTTCAAAATCAAACGTCTGTTGAAACCCTAGGTTTTGCAAACTTCAATGCTCAGAGCAAAAAGAAGACAAATTGAATAATCATCACATAAGAGTTCGATTTGTCTTGACAGTCAATATATACCCCCTCTTGAAAAATTCGACCAAACCCTCTTTTTAATAATCATTTAAATAAATGATTAAATTCGCCTGTTTGGACTTAGGAAAAATCTTTAATAATTGGCGCCCCCATCATTAATGAATAAATACTTATTCATTATATTAATTATGCCACTTTATTATAAAGTATTAAAAATACTTTGTAATACGCCATTATCATAATATTTAAATACATTAATAAAGTGACTTTATAATATAAAGTCAAAATATTAATTATTTAATAAATCATTAAATACTCCGTTATTTTTCCATCTGACCAACAAACTGATGCACTGGGTCGAATCTGAGTTGACCAGCTGAACCAGGTGCCCTGCCAAAAATAGCAGCTTCCGCCTGCCTGACTTACTAAAAATAGTAAGTATCTGAAAAACCTCTCCGAACGACTCTGCGAAGGCCCAACCTGAATCAACTGAAAGAATGAAGCTCCTGAACATCGGGTAACTGCCTCAATTGATCCTCTACACATATCTGTCAGCCTACGAGGACCAGGATGATAGGCTAACCACATATCCAGCTGCACTGACTAGGATGGGGACATCACAGTCCGCCCTCCCTGAAATTGCTTGTCCTTAAGCAATCTCAACTCTGGATGCTGTAAAATCTCCTCGGACTCCCATGTAGCATCCTCAACTGGCAAATCTCTCCACTTGATTAGATATTCCCTGATCACCCGCCTCCGAAGGTGTCTCTCTCTCATCTCGAGGATGGCCTCAGGTACTAGTATCAATTTCCCTTTGTCATCAAGGGGTGGCAGAACTGAAGAGGGTATCACATGCTGACCCAATGCCTTCTTCAGGCGAGAAACGTGAAACACGTTGTGAACCCTGCTATCTGCTGGTAAGTCCAACTCATAAGCAACCTTGCCCACTCGTCTGACAACACGAAATGGACCATAGTAACGAGGCTTCAGCTTCTCTGCACCACTCTTCCGCAGAGTAGACTGATGATACGGCTATAACATAAGATACACCATATCATCCACATCAAAGGAATGCTCAACCCTCTTTTGGTCAACATACTGCTTCTGTTGATTCTGTGCCCGCTGGATATTGTCTCTGAGAGACCTCAAAATGTCCTGCTGACTCTGCATCATATCCCCTGCATTCGGCACTCTGCTATCACTCAATATCAGATCCAAAAGGTTGGGCGCCTCATAACCATACAAAGCCATGAAGGGTGTCATCTGTATCGTCATGTGGTGAGTCGAGTTATAACAATACTCGCAGAGGTATATCCACCTCACCCAAGCTCTCTGCTGTCCAGCTATGTAATTGCGCAAGTAACCTTCCACCCACTTATTGACAATTTCTGTCTGCCCATTTGTCTGCGGATGGTAGTTGGTACTCAGTGTCAGTTCGGTCCCACAGAGCCTGAACAACTCCTGCCAAAAGTTGCTCATGAACCGACTGTCTCTATCGTTGACTATTGTTCGAGGCAACCCATGTAACCGAAATACCTCTCTGAAGAAGAGCTCTGCAGTCTGCGATGCTGTGAATGTAGTGGTAATCGGGAAGAAGTGTGCATATTTAGTCAACCGATCAACCACTACGTAGATGCAATCTTTACCTTGGGCTTTCGGCAAACCCGATAAAGTCCATCGATAAACACTCCCACTTCTTGTCAGGTATCGGAAGTGGCTGGAGCAATCCAGCAGGATATGTGTGTTCCTGCTTGTTCTGCTGGCAAACAAAACACTCTCGAACATACTGTAGAACATCAGTTTTCAGCCCTTTCCAAGTAAACCGCTCTCGAACCATCTTATATGTCTTGTAGTACCCGGGATGGCCCGCCATAGGAAGATCATGAAAAGCTCTCAAAACTATGTTCCTCACCTCAGAACTAGGAACCAGAAAAATCCGCCCCTTGTAAATGATCAAGTCATCTACAATGGTGTACCTACTATCCTGCTTTGTCCCATCAACAATGCTAGAAACCCATGGGTTCTTAGCATACTCTGCAATAATCCGATGCCTCCAATCCTCTGAGATCTGTGCCATGGCATTCAACTGAGGTCTACGAGACAAGGCGTCAGCTACAACATTCTGCTTCCCCTTAATGAAAGTAATATCAAAATCATATGATTGTAGTTTGCTGACCCATTTCTGCTGCCTCTCATTTAGGTCTCGCTGTCCAAGGAAGTGTTTCAGGCTATTGTGGTCTGTGTGCACACTGAACTTGCTGCCTACCAAGTATTGCTTGAACTTAGCCAAAGCATGCATAATGGCAAACATCTCCTTGTCGTAAATGCTGTAGAACCTCTCAGGACCCCTAAGCTTCCTGCTCTCAAAAACAATAGGGTGCCTCTCCTGCATCAAAACCGCACCAATGCCCTCTCCTGAAGCATCGCAAAACAAATCAAATGACTTCGTAAAGTCAGGCAATGCTAGCACTGGACATGAAGTCATGATCACCTTAAACCTGTCAAAGCACTCCTGCGCTTGTGGTGACCAAGTAAAAGCCCCCTTCTTTGTCAAATCAGTAAGGGGTGCGGTGTGACGTGAGAACCCACTAACAAATCTCTTGTAAAAAGCACACAACCCAATGAAGCCTCTAAGCTGCATAAGGTTCTCAGGTACTGGCCACTCAACTATAGATCGGACCTTCTTAGGGTCCATACTCACTCCCTTGGCACTGATGATGTGCCCCAGATACAACAACTCCTCCATACCTAGCTCACACTTGGATTCCTTGGCGAAAAAGGACTCCTTAGCCAAGATACCCAAAACTATGTCTAAGTGGGCTAGATGCTCCTCCCATGACCTACTGTAAACCAGAATGTCGTCGAAGAAGACCAATACAAATCTCCGCAGCTGAGAACTGAAGACCCTGTTCATGGTAGCCTGAAAGGTGGCAGGTGCATTGGTTAGACCGAACGGCATAACCAAGAACTCGAAGTGACCGCAATGGCACCTGAAAGCGGTTTTCTCAATGTCCTGCTCCCTCATCTGAATCTGGTGGTACCCTGATCTCAAATCAATCTTCGTAAAGAAGATAGCACCGTGCAACTCATCAATCAGCTAATCAACGCGTGGTATCGGGTACCTGTTCTTAATCGTCCTCTTGTTTAGCTGGCGGTAGTCTATGCACATCCGAAGTGACCCATCCTTCTTCTTCACCAATACAACCGATGAAGCAAAAGGTGACTTGCTAGGTCTAATGTGTCCCATGGCCAATAACTCATTGATGGTCTTCTCAATCTCATCCTTGAGTCGTTTCGGATGCCTGTAGGGTGTAATCATAATGGGCTTTGTGCCCTCCTCCAACTCAATGATATGCTCAGTGCCTCTGTCTGGAGGTCTACCAGGTGGAATGTTGCTAAACACTTTGGAGTGTTTAGTCCTCAATATCTGGATGTTTGGATGATACTCACTCTTCTGCTGCTCCTGTTGTGCTGGCAATAACATACACTCCGTAGCCCAATCAACCATATCATGACGAATGAGTCTCTCCATCCGCCTGTACGAAACCATCCTCAGATTACTGTCTCTAATGGCTTTGATGACATGAGGTCTCCCATTAACCTTGAACTTCATCTCCATGTCTCGTAGATTGAGTGTGAACTCACCCAAATCGTGAAGCCATGCCATCCCTAACACCACATCAGTATCTCCCATATTAACAACATAGAATTCAGTTTTGAACTCATAGTTGTTCAACCGCATCGGAAGATCAGTAATCTTTCTGTCACATTTGAGGGTGTACCCATCAGCCACCTTAACTCAGATACCCTCAAACTCCTCTGTCTATATACCACGTTTCTCTACCAACTGTGCATCAATGAAATTATGAGTGGCACCAATGTCGAGTAGAGTGATTACCTTCTGACCGGCTAGGAGCCCGCGAAGTCTAAACGACCCATCTCTCTGAAGGCTAGTCAAATGTGCCTCCTGTAGCTTCCTTCCTCCTTCGTTTTCACCCTTATTTTCGGACCTGTCATCATCTGAATGCTCAGAATCAGCTTGCTGGTCTGACAGATCAGATTGCTCTTCCCCCTCATAAAACCATTCCATCTGATTGTTTTTAAACTTGGGACGAAGAGGACATACATGTTTTTCATCATAGGGTGCCTTGCACCAGAAACACAATTTTTTCTTCCATAGATCATTCAGTGTTTCTTTGTCAAAGGGTGGTGCATTTTGTCTCTTAGGATCGGGTGGATCCCTCTTCCTATCAAAGGGTCTATCTCTATCGAAAGATCTATTCGGCCTTGGGTTTGGCGTGGAACCCGAAGAGAACCTGCTGCGAGGTGCTGCATGCTCCATACTGCATGCCTTTCTCATTGCCTCCTGAAGGGTGGGAGGATCAAATGCCTTGACCCAACCTCTCATCGGCTCATATAACCCCTCGGTGAAAAGAATGACAAGTTTCCTCTCCGAAATACCTGTCACCATGACTGCCGTTTTCTGAAACTCCCCAATGTAAGCATCCAAACTGCCTGTCTGTCTGAGCTGTGCTAGCTATCTAAAGTAAAGTTCTGGATCTTTTTTATCAAATCGCTCAATAAGCCTGCCAGTGAAATCCTGGTAAGTAGTAACCCGATGATGACCCAGTGTGTACATGCCGTGATGCCACCAATTATGCGCCAATCCATCAAGGTGTAGTGTGGCAAATTTAATGGCTCGTCCTCTTGCATAGGTCTCAAAGATAGGTAATTGTCTAACTTCTGAACCCACGACCTCGCTGAATTCTTATCCGAGCCATCAAAATAAGGCAAGACAATCTTGCTCACTGCATGCTGAAGATCTCTCTGTTCACCTGTGGTGGTTGTTGGTACTGATGAGCTCTGCGCTCAAATCTACCTCCACCTCTGGGCTTATGCACATCCATAAACTCATGAAATGTCAACGACTGTCTAATCTCGGGAGTCAGTGTAGAATACTCTCCAAACAGTCTGGTCACGTCTGCCACTGAAGTACCATGTTGTGGCTGAAACTCTGTATGGTGACCCTGTTGCTCCGTCTCCGGAGTTGGTGGTGCCTCTCTACTGATAAAGGTAGGTTGTCCAGGCCTACGCTCGTGAACAACCGGTGACAGTTGCGGTCGTGTAGACATCTGTGGCTGGTCTATGCCTCCCGAACCACTGGACTGCCCTATCTGAATGTAATGTTGGTGAGGCGGAGTATACTATCTTATGGTACCTATCAGCTGTGACATCATGTCCATCATGTTGTCATGTCTACTCCTGTATTCTGCCTCAGTCATATCAGCATTTTCTTTCTCTTTCCCTGAATCTCTAGGAATTTCTTGATCTGCCATGAGTGTAGTCACACTGTTTTCACTGCTGCAAGGGCTAGACCTGTGTATACCAAGAATCCCTGATACTGTCTCACCTTCTGGAATAGGTGGACCTGTCCAATCCTCAACTCTGCGTGTTCCTCTACCCTTACTGTAAAATAAAATGTCTCTACTCATGAAAAAGCATCTAAAAAGCAAACTTCTGAATGAAAAAGCACAGGCTGGCAGGACAACTTGGCTCTGATACCACTGTAAGAGACCAGGTGTCTCTCAACCCAAAACCCTGACTGCAAATTCTGATTTTTGATCGTTTTGTATTTTTTTGTGTTTTTGAGGTTTTTTGACAATAAACAAGAAGCTGCGATTTTGCTCTAAAAATGCTTTAAAAATTCCTAATAAATCAAAAGACAGTAAATATGCTTTGATAATGCTCAGAAGATGTAGGCGCATATATTTATTAAGTTTCCAGAGCTCATACAATATATAAAATTGAACATATGAAGGAAATATGATTTTATTTCAATGGATCTGATTTTCTTGCAGCCACCAGAGAATAGATAAGAAATGTACGGCCCAAGTCAAAAGGCAATCTCTAGACTCCAGATCCCACGCCCAAAGCTTCAGAATACTTAGGCGCCCATACTACAGCAGGCAGAAGGCCAAAGATGAAGGCGTATCCTCCAGATGAAGAAGTACGGCCCTAGCTGGTACAAGAAAGTACGGCCAACCAACAGCATTCAATATGGTACGGATTTAATAAGGAAGTGCCAGATCTCTGTGTAATAATCTCAAATGATGCGCCACCAATAACTGATGAATAACCTTTGATAGAATCTTCCTGAATCGATCAATAAAGCTCAACTGCAACCTCTGTATGAAGTCACCGAGTGTGACAAGCTACAACTGGTATTTCATAGTCTCAGTATGCCAGATCTTGAAGAGGTATCGTTCTTCAAAATCAAACGTCTGCTGAAACCCTAGGTTTTGCAAACTTCAATGCTTAGAGCAAAAAGAAGACAAATTGAATAATCATCACATAAGAGTTCGATTTGTCTTGGCAATCAATATATACCCCCTCTTGAGAAATTCGACCAAACCCTCTTTTTAATAATCATTTAAATAAATGATTAAATTCGCCTGTTTGGACTTAGGAAAAATCTTTAATAATTGGCGCCCCCATCATTAATGAATAAATACTTATTCATTATATTAATTATGCCACTTTATTATAAAGTATAAAAAATACTTTGTAATACGCCATTATCATAATATTTAAATACATTAATAAAGTGACTTTATAATATAAAGTCAAAATATTAATTATTTAATAAATCATTAAATACTCCGTTATTTTTCCATCTGACCAACAAATTGATGCACTGGGTCGAATCTGAGCCGACTAGCTGAACTAGGTGCCTTGCCAAAAATAGTAGCTTCCGCCTGCCTGACTTACTAAAAATAGTAAGTATCTGAAAAACCTCTCCGAACGACTCTGCGAAGGCCCAACCTGAATCAACTGAAAGAATGAAGCTCCTGAACATCGGGTAACTGCCTCAATTGATCCTCTACACATATCTGTCAGCCTACGAGGACTTGGATGATAGGCTAACCACATATCCAGCTGCGCTGACTAGGATGGGGACATCACACATGCTGAGGGTGAGTATTGGCATATTGCCATTGAATTTTGAAACTGCAGTTTCAACATATTGTATTTAAAAGGTTATTAATTCCATGGCTGTAGACAAAAGAAAAAAATCATTTTAGACAATGGTCTGTGTTGTACCCAGTCTTAAACTCGATAGTGTTACATAAAACTTCTTTGTCGTCACCAAGTTTTGTGTCAAAATTGTCTTGTAGTCAAGAAAGTTTTGTCAATCCTCCTCCCCCCTAGTTGCTTTACAAAAGAAGAAGAAGAAGAGAGAGTCGAATAGCTAAATTTTTGTAATTTGTCCATCTATTGTAACTTTAATTATTAATAAGTAATCTATGTACTACAGGGACACATCCCCCCACCACCTCCCCCCCAAAAAAAATAAAAATAAAAATTCCCACATTCTTGGGATGGCGACATCTCCAAGATGTGGGGACTTGGAGGGGATATCCCCTTCCATCCCACCACCATAGCCACTGTCCTAGGGACTTTTAGGGGATGCCGTCCCTTTTTGAAGACTTCAATGGGATGTCCCTGAGATGTCTAGGGGATTCCCAAGAGTCCCTTGAGAATCCCCTGTAGTGCAAACTTCAAAAGAGTAATTATAAAAAATCAAATATTTTTGGATTTCGTGCCCTAGGCTTGAACCCTAAACACTCAAAAACTTATAAATAGGCCTTTAAGCCTCATTTCAACTCACTACAAATTTTCAACAGCAAGTTGTAAGAGTGAGAGTGAAGAGCAAGAGGATTGAGGAAGAGCAAGAGGAAGAGTTACACCATCCACCATTGACTAAAAGAATTGAAAGCATTGTTCATGCCTCAAGGTAGGCTTCTAGTTCTTCCATGACTGGTTTTAAAACTTTTTTTAATTGGTTTCTTTGATTGCAAATGCTAGTTTATATTGTTGCAAATTTCAATTTTAAATTTTAAATTCATTATTTTAGTTTTGCAAATGATTCAATGAATAATATTTCTGAATCATGATCAAGTTTTAAATTTTTTAATTATATAGTAACAAGCTGTAATATTTTATTTTTTAACTTTTAGATGCTCAATTGAAAGATCCCTTACCAATTCAACCCTGAATTTTTCAGTTTTGCCCTCTTGCCATAATGTCAAATAGTTGTCTTGCATGGTCTGATTTGGTTTTGCTGATTGTTTGTTTGAGTTTCATTGCTTGTTTTTCATTGCAAAATCATGGAGGAAAGCATAGAAATGAAAGAGAACTATTGCATAAGTGAAAGACAACAATTGCAACTCAATAGAATCCCTTTTATTCAACTATATCAGATCTGATTACAAATTTCCAAGGTTTGATATACATTATATCAGTCTGTAACAACAGTCTAAAACCCTTATATAATGCAATATTTGACTACCCAAAATGATAAACACATACCCGGACGTATAGCTCTAATTGTAGCTTGATTATTGAAGTCAAATCATGAATCACTTTGTTGTTACAACTTCAAATGGTATAGCTGAGTATGATGATGAAATAAGTGTTGTAGAGGATCACCAATATGTTGGAAATAATGATAAAAATCAGGAACATCAACCTTTTACCAAACCCTAGGTGCCTCCCAAAATACCCAACAAGCAGCCTTGATCAAAACTCCACGAATAAGGTACCAAATCGAAGATAAATTGTTGCCATGGAAGAATATGCAATAAAATCAAATACCCATGTGCCTTAGCTGCCATAAACTATCAAAATCTGCAAAATATATATTTGAAACTCATTCAAATAAGCCTAAATGAAGACCCAAGGTAGGCCCTCCCCAAAGGTGAACTGGGTTCTCGTCCAATCCACGATAGCCTTTGAGAGTTTTCGTTCCCAGAAGGCTGAAGCAATGCTGAAACCCTTCTCCAGAGCTCAAACCTGCAAAGTGTTTTGTAAAAATGAAAGTAGAATGCTCAAAAAAGAGCCCAACATTTTGCTTTATAACCTCTCATGGATTTTTTAAAATAAAAGTCAATAAAATAATTTTCTTGAGGGTCTTTCCTCATCCAAAGAAAAGGGCCACTTTTTAAAAACAACTTGAGTTGCTAGGATGGGGGTACTTTTCACTATTCAGCTTATGATTTTCAGTTACTATTCACCTTTTACTATTCCATTAAAGCAAACCTTAATATTTTCACTTTAACCCTGGATTCATCAATTGAACTCCAAACTGAAAAACTCATAAGGCTCCGAGCTAAACTCCACAGCCCTCGGTTGGGTCCCCTAACCATTCTGTTAACCTACGAGAACCCTAATAGTAGGCTAACCATCGCTATAGTCTGAGCTGCCTAAGGAAGGGACATTACATCAATTTTCTTATTTTGTCAAATTAGGATTGTAAATTTTGTGTATCCTTTGCTTTTGCACTTCATTTGGCTTGAAGTAAGAACAAAAAGTGAAATTCTTGTTTGACAAAGGTTAAGATCAAGGATTTCTATTTGTGTATCCTCTACTTCTGCACTTTGTGTGACTTGAAGTAAGAAAAACAAAAAGAAAACCTTTGTGTCTTAATCCCTTACATTATGCATAGTTTGGATTTTAATTTAAAACTATAAACTTATAAATTTAGAATCATTTATTGTAGTGTCACTATGAGTATGAGTTCTCATAGTGTGAGTGAGGATGAGGTTGAGCCTCAACAAGTTGAAGAAGTTCAAAGTGAAAGTGAACTCAATTATGCACTTGATGAAAGTACAAAAGCAGAGAGGGGTGAAACCGTTAGTTCCATTGGGAGTGCGAATGTGAGTTGCCCTTCCAAAGTACTGGCGAAATAATGTAAGGGTCCCTTTGATCCTAAGTCTTCTCTTAAACAATTTGCAACAAAGTTATAAATGAAGCCTGGGGCATCTAGGGGCACTAGGTTGTGGAAGTGCCACTTTTTTAGCTTGAATTTCAGGTCAACATTACTAGAGCTAATGCCCACCTCCTTCATATCTGAGGCAAAGGTGTAGATATATGTGAGAAGTTGGCACACAAACTCAACTATAGGGCTGAGATAAGTAAGTTATGGGGTGGTAATGAAGAAAATGCACCTACATCTATTTCTTTGTCACTAAGGTTGAGGGGTTATTAGAGACAAGGTTCTATTTCTACTACTTTGCAAAGGCTAGTTGCACATATTTCGATTTCTTCTACTTTAGGGGTAGCAGAGGCTAAGGGGAAGTGCAGGTTGACAAGTGATGCTCCAAAGCCACTAGTAGAATTATTCATTGTGCAGTTGAAGGATGGTAGATGATGCCAATGACATTCCATTCCATGTGGCTCGCTTTCCTTATTATAAGGAGGCGGTGGTAAAGATAGCAAGGACAAGACTATATATTTGCCACTAGGGGAGACTAAATTGAGGACCACAATCTAAGATAAGAATTATTCCAGGATTAATATTTTAAGGGAGAAAATGAAGGAATCTTGGGTCGCAAGTGGATGCAACATAGTCATGGATGGGTGGATGGACATTAGGCATTGTCCATTCATCAATATAATGGTTAGATGTATAGAGGGCCCTTATTTTCTTAGGGCTGTTGATTGTTTAGGGCATCTCAAGGATGCCGATCTTTAGTTTCAGATCTTCAAAGATGCTATAGAGGAGACAAGGCCACAAAATGTGGTCCAAGTAGTGACAAATGCGACCCATGTGTGCATTGTGTTGTACCCCAAATTAAATTTTTTGCTACACTTAGACTTTTTGAAGAAATGAGTCAAAATCTTGTTGAATCTGTCAAAAAGGTCAAAATTGGGGTTTGTATGTCTTGCATGGGGGTCAATAACTTGAAATTTTCAAAATTTGACAATCTGGGTCGGTTCAGAATGTCCAAATCAACAAAACCCAGATTTCAGTTTCTCAACCCTAAATTTTAGGAAAATTTCTATTATTAGCAATTTTCTAAAAATAGAAACTTTTTCTGGGTTTCTTTTGAAAAGGATACTGGCAAAATTTTCAAAAAATAGAAAGTTTGGCTTCTAGGGTTAAGACTGATTTTGATTGGCTCAAAATATTTCCTCATCAGGCTGGTGCAATCAGAATCACGAAAAGGTTAGTTTTACCCTAGTGGGTCTATTTTGCTTTTTCAAAAGCTTTTTCTGGAGATCCAAGGTCATCAATGGAGGTCAGTTAGCTACCAGGTGCCAGAGTCAGATATGCAAACATTGAATAGAAGCTGTCAATGATGAATGTGCACAAAGAACGAAGAACGGAGAGAGGAAGTTGAAAAAGTTGAAATGAGAAATTTTGTCTAACACTGGAGACACCAGGCGCCCCTGCTCAGTTTGGGCGCCCAAACACCCATGCCTTAGAAAAATTTCATATCCGGCAGTCGAGACCAAGGCAAACATGCCAAACAAGGAAGAAACTTGAAAAGTTTAGAAATTTTTCCAACTCTACTAGCCATGGGCGCCCTAGAAGGAAAGAGGCGCCCAACTTTTCAAAGGATCAGATGATGGAATCAGAGTTCATGCTCCCAAGCAATTTTGTTTAGGATCTTCTGAGCTCCGCAGTGAGCCCGATAGCACAGTCATTTGATCATTCAGTCACTCGGAATTGAAGAACGAACGAAGGAGTTTTCAATTGAAAGGCAGAATGCAAATATGAAAATGATCAAAAATATTCTAAGTCTGGGAACTTTGGGCGCCCTAGGTGGCCAGGGGCACCCGGTCTTTTGGAGGACCTAATCCAACAATTAGGGTTTGCAGATAGGCTCAATCTCTTCAATTTCCTGTCAACTTCGCAGTGGATGTCTTCGTTAGCTCATCAGGTTACTTAGTCGTTGGCAAACTTAGATCAAACAGGGGCCATGACAAGAGGTTTTCAACTTTGAAATTGAAAACAAATGAAAAATGGTTTAAGTCTGGAGGAGATGGGCGCCCCAGAAGGAGATACGTGCCTAGGGTTTTGAGGCCTCAGATGGCAGTTTCTAGAAATATAGTATCCAGGAGACCCCTTCCAGAGTCTTCTCAGCTATCCAGTGAACTTGACAGCTAGTTGATCTGATCAGTATAACTCCCAGAATCATGAATTCATCTGAAGGTCAGAATACAAGCAAGAACTGAAAGCTCATAAAAATGGCTAACACTGGTAAAGATGGGCGCCCCTGGAAGAGATAGGCACCCGACATTTTGAAGGGTCAAATGAAGTTTTCATTAGAAGTTGCCACCAAACAAATTTTGTCAGATTCGATCAAGCTCCACGATGAATCATTCAACTCGTTCGTTAGATCAACCCGGTTCCCGAGAGATAGGATCAAACTGGAGATGAAAATTGAGTAAAAGTTGAAAATGCTGAGAAAATGGCTAAGTCTAAGTGAGATAGGTGCCTCTAGCCAAGAAGGGCGCCCAACCTCACCTGCCTTAGTCAAATTTTGGAAGATTTCAAAATTTGAAGATGAAGAAAAACGTCCAAGTTCATTGCACAAATTCAGATTAGGGTTTTGAAGAATTAGGGCAAACGAAATCTATTTTACTCAAATGGTGAAAACAAATGAAAAATGGTTTAAGTTTGGAGGAGATGGGCGCCCCAAAAGGAGATAGGCGCCTAGGGTTTTGAGGCCTCAGATGGCAGTTTCTAGAAATGCAGTATCCAGGAGACCCGTTCCAGAGTCTTCTCAGCTATCCAGTGAACTTGGCAGCCAGTCGATCTGATCAGTATAACTCCTAGAATCATGAATTCATCTGAATGTTAGAATACAAGCAAGAACTGAAAGCTCATAAAAGTGGCCAACACTGGTAAAGATGGGCGCCCCCGGAGGAGATAGGCACCCGACATTTTGAAGGGTCAAATGAAGTTTTCATCAGAAGTTGCCACCAAACAAATTTTGTCAGATTCGATCAAGCTCCGCGATGAATCATTCAACTCGTTCGTCAGATCAATCTGGAAGTCAAGAGATAGGATCAAACTGGAGATGAAAATTGAGTAAAAGTTGAAAATGCTGAGAAAATGGCTAAGTCTAGGTGAGATAGGCGCCTCTAGCCAAGAAGGGCACCCAACCTCACCTGCCTTAGTCAAATTTTTGAAGATTTCAAAATTTGAAGATGAAGAAAATCGTCCAAGTTCATTGCACAAATTCAGATTAGGGTTTTGAAGAATTAGGGCAAAAAGAATCTATTTTTCTCAAGATAGCTTATTTAAGGCACCTTTGTATTTCATTTTTCATATTTTCTTGCAGGTGGCATCCAAGGAGAAATAGAGCAGCAACTTCAAACCTTTCTTTTCAAGATTCAAGAACTTAAACTTGTTGGTTTTTCATAAATTTTCAGATCAGCACACAAGAAGGCTTGCTTTTTCATGCTTTTTTCATCCAGAACACCAAATCTTTCAAGAAGGAGGTTATTGTTTTCAATTTTCAGCAAGCTGGGTTATACTAGTTCTATCTTTTGGATAATTTTTGAAGAGTTTTCTTAAGGTTGCAGCAGTTGCTTTTTCTTCGCATGTCAGAGAAAACTTCAAAACATACAACTTCTAATCTTCTGGGTTCATCTTAAACATTCTTCTGGACAAAACCCATATCACAGCTTTTTCAGAGAAATTTCAAATGACTGCTTTTTCGATCAGACCTCAAGGTTTTCAACATCTGATCAATTGGGTTCATCCAGAATATGCCTATGAACAATACCTAGATGCCAGCTTTTTCTATTTTTTTGGGAGAAAATTAGGGTTTGCTGCTTTTTCAGCCTACACTCAAAATTTTCAAAAACAAACGATTTGGGTTGGCTTGTAACGAAATTATGAAGAAAACCCATATCTCAGATTTTTTTTGAAAATTTTCATCCATTTGACGAAGAAAATCAGCAAGCTAAAAATAGAAAGTTGTGCAAAACTTGTCAGAACATAGGCGAGTTTACAGTCAATCTTCGAGTTTTGTAGAATAGAGTACACTCCCACTGAGTTTAAGACCAAATCAACACTGTATCACGACTTCATTGAAATAGCTGAAATTGACTTATAACATTAAGCTAGTGTTCAATCTGCGTGCTTTAGAAGACGCAGGCAATGTCACCACTAGGCACTTTGGCCATTCAGGTCTTCTTGCAGCAGCATTCATCCTGTTTTCAGTTCAAAGCTTAGAATTCGTAATTGCTTGCATTAAGCATTACAATCTTGCAGCGAGGGAGATTCAATCAGTGGACGGGAGAACTATTTGCAGCCTAAAGCCTGATATGATAGAAAAATGTTTCTCAATTCCACCTTGGCCTGGAAGTGTTACTATCTCTCGAGATGAATGTGAAAGTGTATGGGAAATGCATAAAGAGAAGTACAACAAGAAGATTGCAACAAAATGGATGAAAGAAAAACATAAAGACATTGCCAAAGAATGTTGGGAGAGGCGAGTTTAAGGACGAAATTGCCATAATAATCACCTTGCTCAATCAGATTACAGGCCAAGTAGATGCAACTAAGTTTCAGCCCTCGATGTTTTACGTGATACCTCATATCATGAAGAAAACGGAGTTCTATGATTGGCTTACATTAATCAGTGACTGCCTTCATCATCAGATAATTGAGTATTTTAATAGGCATGAATTCCACATGATCTCCTACCTAGTCTACCTAGTTGCCTTCCAAGGCAAATTCAGAGGGTTAAACATTGAGGGATCTTTAAATATACATGTCTACAATTACTACACTCAGCTGGAGTTTGTTGCATCATCACATCACTACAAAAGAGTGAATGAAGTATTCCTAATGTATATAGTGCGTGACTTGGACAATGAGCTACATATACGCATTTCATCTATTGCCAGGGCAGCAATGTCAGAATGGGCAGATTGGTATATTTAGTTTGCTACTTTCACTTACTTAAAGGTTTATGGCTCTTTTGGTGATCCTCTCATGTTACCAAGGTATTCGTTAGATGAAGTTGTGTGTATGGAGTTTCTTAGGCAAGTATTAGATGTTCACATTTGCTTTCGAAACAAAAAGAAACCAGCCTTCAATTTCCCTTTTGAATTAGGAATTTACAGGTGCAGGTCATCAACAGATGCCAAAATAATGGGTAACAAGTTAACTAAACTTGGTCTCAAGCCTTTCAGCGAGAGACGATCTTATGATCCACATGGTGTCTATGCGTCCAAACTTGGTCAAAACTTCGCTCATGTGTCTGCACTTGAGGATTTTTGGGCCAACTGCAGAGATGAGTTCGAGGTCCGAAGGCATAGCAATAGTAGTGTAATGTCCCCATTTTAGCCATTCGCTCTTCAATAGCTCATTAGCTTATTCTAGAAGTCCGTAGGCTTGTTGAGGTGAAATTAAGATTTCCATTATTTGGAGGTTTTTGGCATTTCTCAGAATTTACTATTTTTAGTAAGTTCTAATTTTGGCAATGGTCCTATTGACAACATCTCAGTAAGTTTACCATTTTAGTTGGAGCAGTTGAGTATGTTTGGTTTTAGCTTTCGAGGTGAAATATTGGAGAAATAAGCTATTTCAAGTCATTAATGTTATATTTTTGAATTGACCCCTTGGCCTAGTGTTATGACTTGAAGTTGTTTTAAAAGGTGGTCATAAAGGGTGGACGCCTCATGGAGGGAATAATTGATGTTTTATAAGGTTTATTGTGCCATGAAGTTTGGACGCCTAAATAAGATGGAATGAAGTGTTTTTTAAATTTGAATATTTAAAAAAGGTGAAGGGGCATCCCTTTCTTGGAGGAGTTATGGAATTTGAAAAGTCACCTTCAATTCTATAAAAGAGAGTGTTTGCTCTAGCATTTCTCATCCATTGTTTATGCTAATGTTATGCTGTCGGAATGATTTCATGTAATTGGTTTCAAGGAATGCTTACCTCCTAGCATTTGTCCAATTTCATATTTGAAAGATAACACCTAGTTGGTTTTAAGACTGCTTCTCATCCAGACTAGCAGATTGAGCTTCATGGTTGATGAATTTTGGTGATATCTTCAGTTTTTGGATTGCTGGTTTCATCATGGCTGAAGGTCGATTTCATTTACAGCTTTAAGAGTGATTTTTATTTTGTTATGGGTGTTTGATCTTTTCATTTCTAGACTCATGGCGACCATTCTTGGAGAAAATCAGATTTAAATTTGAAGTGCCTGATTTTATTTAGTAAAATCACCCTTTCAAGGAGGCCGTACCATTTCAAGAGGGCATTGGAATTCGTGCTAAATCATATGTTGAGTTTTGATGCAGTTTTGGTATTGTAAATTGGGCGCCAACCTTCTAGAGAGCATCTGCAATTCATATCAGCTCATTCGGAGGTATTTTGGAAGAGTTGTGAGCATTTCATTGATTTACAGTTTGTTGGTTTGTCATTTTCAATTTGCTGGTTCTTGTTATCAAACTTCAATAAGTTCAGATTTTGGCTTCAATTTCAGTATTTGAGAGGTTTAAAACTTGAAAGATTCATCCTCCATATATTTGCATTGATTATATCATTGTAACACTTGTAAATTGCAGATTTCTTTCATTGTAAGGTTATGAATTAGTAGTACTAATCCAGTCGTTGTAATTACTGCATTTACTTGTGAATTCTAATGCAAACACTTTAACCCCTGGATGGTTTACCGCCAGTGTGGAGGAATTTACTTTGTACTCTCATTTATCACCCACTGTTAAGTGGAGAATTCCCACTATTGAGTGGATGCTTGCCGCAACGGATGAATTAGTTTTAAACTGTACTATTGTTCCCCCCATTGTTTGAGTGGTAGCGTGGAAACCTCTCATGGATGGTTCATCGCCTCTTTCAGCTTTCAATTGTAATTACTTTCAGTTATAATTCAGTTTCCTCCGTCATATGTTAGCACCTCACCCACATCGGGTCTTGTGTGCACATTCTTGGTGTTGAGTGCTTTCAATTTGATTGTCCTTTTGAAGCTAACGCTAATCAATTGGCATAGTGTTAGTTTGTGTTGTGAAAATTCCAAGAAAAAATTGGTTGGCACATTACAAGTAGACTCACTCTTCATTAGATGAAGGATTGCTTGTCTGAGGATATTGAGGGGTTATTAGATGATGACGAAGACGTTCTTCTCCGAGCTTACACTCGAAAGCAGATTGAGCAACAACCTCTTCCACAAGTTAATTGGGCTAATAAAGAATGCATCTCAGTGGAAGAAAGGACTTGCCAAGTTGTTGAATACAACAAAACTTTCTTGGTTCTCAAAAGGAAGAAGTCCATTCCAATAGCAGAGCTGCCAAGGATACATTCATCTCTTCCTTCTTCTTCCAAAGCTTAGTCGAAGATGAAAGAAAAAATTCAGGAGGTTGTAAAAGGTAGTAGGTCAACAAAGAATGCAAAAAAGAGGTTGGACTTCACGGGTATAGTCATACAGGAGCAGCCAATGGTTGAAAAAGAAGCCCCTCCACACAAGCCCATACCTCAAGAGGAAACATAAGATGTGCCCTTGACACAAGATCCTTTGCCATCCTCGAGGTCTTCACCAATTCACATTGACTTGGAAGACGAGGAGGTGGAAGAAGATGTTGCAGTCGTACCTCCCATGGATGTTAGCAGATATACCACATCTTGGCTTGAGAGCTCCTTGGGAAGGACAAGAAGAGGGCCTTCATATCAGGTAAATTTTGATGACCTCAATGTGTATCAGGAAGCACCCAAGAAGAAGGCAAAGAAACAAATCCACTTTGAGAGAAATCTTGATGGTGAGATGGTCATGGAGACGGCTACACCTCCTGAAGATAGAAACAGGGATGAGGTGGATATGGATGATTTTGTGATGGTGAAAACCAATCTTGGCAAGAGCACTAGGCATGCTGACATGAGTTTGTTCAAGATGGTATCTGAAAACATTCAAGAAAGAGTGCTAAAAGATGGAGAAGACAAGGCAACCCTCAAGGCTGAAAACCGTTAACTCCGTTTGTACATCTCAAACCTCATTCATGGCACTTCACAAATAGCATAGTTGCTGCCCCAAGTTCTAGAGACACCAGCTGATTAGCAACAATTGAGATAGTTGGTAATTTGTGGGAAACAGACTTAGGAATGGATTGAGGAAATCATCACTAAGGGCCCAAAAATTATAGCACATATATTTTAGTTGAGATATAAGGCCCATGATTTATGTCAAGGCATCCAGGGATTTGAGTAGTTGATTGCAGAAGTCAAGCCTATGCATGAAATCATTATTGCAGATTTAGACACAACATATGGCTCAACTATTGCTAGAGAACATAAAAGACAAATTCTTGCATGGAAGGAATATCACTTCTTCAAAGTGAAAACTTACGAAGGGATATCTGAGGAGTTTATTGTGTACAAGCAAAGGGTTGTCGATGCTGTCAAATTCATAAGGGAGTTTGTCACATGAATTCCTTGCCGGTATTGTCATGATGATGGTTGCTATGCTGGGCTTGCTGAAATCCAAACAGAGTTTCAGAGTGTTGTTCGTAGCAGCAATGGCAGTGACAGAAGAAGGAGTCAACTTTCGATGATGTTAGCAAAGTTCGAGAAAGCGGCTAAGGAGAATCAAGATTTCCTAAGATCTATTGCAGATGGCGAAGAAATCTTAGAAAAGCGAAACTTTGCTATTGATAGTATTGATGCACCTGATCGAGATACAGTTTCCCGCTTTTTAGCGGATGTGCTTGAGATATAAAATCAGCTTTCATCTAGAAGCTTTCTTTCTAATCTCATCTTAATTCTTATCCATTCTTTTGAGAAGAGAAAAAAAACAATTGTAATGAGTTGGCATTTCCTATTTTTTGATGCTTTCTTAGTTGTAGATGCTTATCTTCTTTAGGTTTAGAAATAAAACATGCATGTTGGCAAGTATAAGTTGTAAAAGCAAGGAGATTTTAGGGTCCTTTGCTTAGCTATAAATAAGAGCAGTGTTTGCTCATTTTTTTTTTTAACTGTGCTTGTGATAACAAATTGCTGAGCCTATGCCTTCAAGTTTGTTATTGATTAGTTTCAGTTCACTTCGTGTTAAGAGCAAGTTTGCATGCCTCTTTTAGCTGCAAATCCTTGTTTAGTGCATATGTTTTGTGTCAAGTGTTAATCTGGTTTGATCGCATGTTGCATGTATTTTGCTACAACTTGCTGTCCTAGAACTGTAATCTCTTGTGCTTGAAGTTTGAGGAAATAAAATCTTGTGCTTGCTTTGCTGCTCCAATATAAAGTCTCAGATTTCCGTTTATTGTGTTTTGCTTATATGATCTCCTTTTTCGCATTGCATTGAAATTCAGTAGATGTATGTTGGAAGAAGGTTTATCTAAGTATCTGTGTCAGAGAATCAAATCATGTTCATTTCTAAACTCTCTTGCTCTGCGTTTACTTGAGAGGCTAGAAACGTCTTTAGCGTAGGTTAGTTGTAGTTGATAGTTTTTATTAAAGAGAAAAACCTCAGCTGCAGTGCTAAGAGTTCTATAACCTTGTGTTTTTGTAGCTGAAACAAAAAGATAGGCAAATTAGCTTTAGTTTACTTTCTTTTAGCAAACTTAGCAAAAGAGGGAGCTTCCCCTCTGAATTTGAAGAGCAGGTTACTGCACATAGCTGTTCGTTTCTAAACTGCATTCTAGAGGTGCGATTTGAAATGCCAACACATTGTTGCAAAGAAGTTAATTGAGGCAATTTATAGACATATTTGGTGGACTTGTTGTGTGCATGCCATGAGTAATGCACTCAAGGACATGGGGAAAATTGGTTGGATAAAATTTTTTGTTAACGATGCTAGAAATCTGCAAATGTTTATCTACAACCACCACATTTCACATGCAATTTTAGGACCTTCTCTAAGAAGGAATTCTTGAAACCTGTAGAGACTAGATATGCATCGCATTTCATTCTCTTGGAGAGGATGCTTGAGTTGCAAGGGGCATTGCAACTAATGGTTATGATACAATAATGGAATTGGTGGCTTGAGTCCAAGATAGAGTAGGGGAAGAGGGTGAAGGATGTGGTGAAGAGTGATGTTTTTTGGGGTGTTGCAAAATATATAGTCTCCATCATTGTGCCAATATTCAAAATGATTAGATATGGGGATGCCAATGCACCCAACCTTGGAGAGGTGTACGAGTGCATTGATTTTATGCTTGACCAAATTAAGGCTGTAGTGCGATAGAAATACGGGCCACATTGCAATTCTACAATGAACACATTCAGCTAATCATTCATTAGAGATGAGAGAAGCTCAACGCTCCCTTACACATGGCTGCCTATGCATTGAACCTAAAGTGGTATGTGCAAAGGCCTGGTAGAATTATACCCATATATGATGTTCAGGTGAAGGCAAGGTTCATGAAGGCTATCCAAAAGATGTATGATTCTTTAGGTGCCAACATCATTTGTATTGAGTGGACAAAATTTTCCACTCTTAGGGGTTATTCTGAGGAGGTCAAGATAAATAGGGAGACTATGGCATAAGAGGAGTCAATTTTGTGGTGGAATATGCATGGGCCTACTTCTTTGACTACCTCTCTAGCCATTCGTTTGCTATCCTGGATTTCTAGTTCTTATGTTGTTGAGAGGCACTGGTCTACTTATAGATTCATCCACTCCATTAAGAGGAACATGCTTACCTCTAGGAGGGTAAAGAAGCTTGTGGCTATATATAGTGCCTTGCGTCTCATTGATTGCAACACATTTACATACAAGGAGAGTCCAACATCGTGATGCGATGTAGAGCTAGAGGAGCTAGCACAAGTTGATAATGATGCTACAGAGACAAGGCTGGTTGGTATTAGTTTGGAGGAGCTTGAGCATGGGGAGTCCAATGGTTCTAGTGATAAGGGGTTTGGGGATGATTAGAGGCATCACTTTAGGCCATTTTGTTATTTTGAACATTTGTCATTGTAATCATCATTATGAAATTTTGAATATAATATAAATTTCAAATTTGAAGTTTTCATTGTTAATGTTCACTTCAGAATTCAAATGTTTAATGCGATCAATGCAATGTGTTTACTACTTTATTGTTTAGTAGTTTTACTAGTTTGCCAAAGTTCCATTTGAAATTCTTATACTTATTCCTTATACATCTTTTTATAACTAATTTTTCTAGTACTATATGTATTTGTGCTGCCCACTTGCCATCCCCTTGCCGCAACCCCACCATTGTCCCCTCCTTGTCCCCTTGCCATCCCCAAAATTGGGCCCTTGGTGCCCCCATCCCTGAAACATGTCCCCTCGTCCTACCATTAGTAAACTCCGTGGAACTATGTAAATAATCGATAACTTATTATTAAGTAACTAAAATTAAAATTATTGTTAATAATATTAATTTTTATTAATAATTTATTAAATATTATTATTTTTGATCAGTGAAAATGGCCCGGGGGCATATCCAATATATTAAAAGCTTAGAAATGTACAGAAGGCGTGCTCCAAAAGGAGGGCTTGCAAAATATGTAGCTTAACCACCATATATAGAGGAAAATTCCAACTATCTTGCTACATTTTAGTATTTTTCTAAAGAGATTGCCAACATCTAACTAGAGGAAACAAGAGGTTGGCACAAACTATAGATTGCTATTAACTATATGCATGATAGAAAACCAAAACATCTCCCTAACATTGGCATCTTACTCATTCATATTACTATCCTCGTCAATATCATCCTCTAAGAATTCATACGACCAATTAATTCCTTCTGAAGGAGCAACATTTATGGCACATTGGAGGAAATTAATCCCATACCTAGCTTGGTTCCTACGAAGGTTCTTGTTGTGGTCTATAGAAGGGATGATGAAGGGAAGCCATGGTCCTGCGATGATATTTCCATTCACTAGCCATGTGGCTTCTCGTAGAGGAAGTCTTACCTCTATTATCGCTGAGTCTAGGACCATTTTCATTCCCAAATGCCATTGTGGTTTGATTGGTGCCAGAGCCATTGATCTAATGATCTCCTTTATTTCCCTTGCATCCTTGAGAACTGCCATGAACATGGAAGAAATGTTGGTATTGACTTTGTACCTATGGTCTGTGAAAAAAAATAGCTCACCCAAATCCAACTTGATGGCATACAAAACAATTATAGAGTTAGTTTTTAACACCTTGAGTTGTAGGTAAAAAATAATGCCTATGAAGGCTGCTCACCTTTTCATTGCCACTAATCAAACATTTGTGTCCATGGTAGAAATTGGGGATGAATGATCCAAAAGCCAAGATATAACAGTGTATATCCTTTGATAGATCTGGAAGTCCTTTCCATAATCATTAACAGGACTTTCTTTGTACTCAGCAAGACATGGGATGATAAATTTTGCATGCTTGGGGATCCTCAACCCATTTTCACCATAATGGTAATTAGGGCAAAATGGAAATTTGGTGTGCTGCCATCAATAGAGTATGTGGTTGGAAAAATCTCCTTAAGGAAGAATATCATATCATATCAACCTTCCAAGAACTTTTCACGAACAAAGTGAATCACTTATGATTTGTTCCTTATGCATTTCTACTCCATGGTTTGCAAGGAAATTTGTAGTCTAATTAGCTTCCCTATAGATATGTTTGATGGAAAAATCTTCCAAGGTGTCCAATAGTGGCTAAATATGCAACAAAATATTGTTGATTTTCAAAGTAGGTGAGCCACTATTTCTTGTGGTGTTTATTATTAGCATTGAATCTTGTTCAATTTGCACCTTCTTGACACCGTAGTGAGCACAAACCTGTAAACCAAGCAATTAAACCCGTGCTTTGGCTTCATTGTTGGTTCCTTCCATGTGTTTCTTTGTATGCAACTTCCACTAGTTTTCCCTTTTGAATCTCTAATAAAATTAGCTAGCATTGGAGAGGCCAAGAATTTCTTTATATGCTCCATCAATGTTGATCTCAAACCATTCATCTCGTGGCGGGTTCCATTTGACTCTTGTCTTGGGATTTATAAAATAAACAACTCTAAAATCCCCATTAATGAGGGGAACTTTAAGCCCCAACCAGTGCTTTCGAAGCTCATTGTCCCAACAATTAAACGATTTATTTTTCATTGATTGAGAGAGGATTCTATAACCACTTACACTATTATATTCTCTAGTTTATTCAAGATTATATCCAAGGGCATCTCTTTTTCTCAGAATATTTGTCTATTCCATTTTTTCTATAGGTTCAAGAAAAATAAGGATGGTTGACGATCCATATAAATGAGAAGATCATGTGTTTATAAATAATAGGCCAAGAAGTAAAAGACTTCACATCTTTTGGGAGGGCATTTAACTGAGTCTAGCACAAAGCCACTGCCAACATCTAGCTACAAAGGGGCAACCCACCATTAAATGATCCACTATGTCTTCATTACATTTGCACATGAAACATTTGGAAGGGCCTTGATAGTTGAGCTTCTGGAATCTATTCCTTATTAAGATTCTCTTCTAGATGGTGGCCCAAGTGAAGGTTCTTGTCTTCGGTAGACATAGTTTATGCGAATGGAGGTATATTGGCTAGTTCAACTTTCAAGTGGAGGCTTCCTCTATTATGTAACCAACCATCATTGAGTAGGTTCTCGATTGTGCACCACACCATTGGATGATATCTAGAGAATTTGAGATGAAGGCTCGCCTATTTGAAAATTCCTTCTTAAGTGTTGTGATTTGATCTTGCAAGATGTTCAAAGTTTCAAAATCTTTCCATTTTCAACCGGCTACCACATTCTCCTTCTTGCTCTCCAAGTTGTCTTGAACCTTGTTACCCCATAAAATTTTGGTGATTCTCTAGGCCACAACCAAATTCGCAACATCCTTTATTGCTAGGAAACCATTCCATGAATCTTTCTCAAAAAGCGTTGATCTCCATCCCTAACTTCCCATGTATATATTTGGTGATGATGTCTCTACAAGAGATATGGAGGTCCCATATATGCGATCCACTTATTGGGTTGGTATTGATAGAATCGTTGAGGGCACCATTAAATTGAAATATTATTTAGCAAGATCTTTGCCCATTTAAGGTGTCGTGTGGTGTACATGCCACATTAACTTTTCTCCCAATGCTTTGCACTTGATGTGCCAACACCTCAATCTAGCACCACCTACATCTTTAGGGCTACAAATTGCATACCAACCTATTAAAGGAAATTTTGTTAACCTCAAAATTTTCTTTCTAGAAAAAGCTTGACTTACCCTGGTGAGGTCTTGTTGCATTTTGTGGCAACTTGAGACATGACATGAAGAAGATGGGTATGGTATAAATGAGTCCTTTTAGCATTATGATTTTTCTAGTCATGGACAATCACTCGCCCTTCCAATAAGTTATTTTGGTAGTACAAGTACTAAGGAGAGGTTCCCACGATAAGAGTTTGCTCCATCCTTTGAATAGGGGAATACCTAGCTATTTGCTTGGTAAAACACCCATCTTGAAGCCCAAAATATTTGCAATCTCCCTTTGCTTCTTCAAATTTGTATTGAAAAAGAAAATTTCTAATTTTGATAAGTTGATCACTGTCCTCCGATAGAGGAATATGTTTCCAATATGGCATTCATTGTCTTTGCTTCCTTAGCTTTGGAGAGCTCAAATAAAAAGTGTTGTCTATGTATTGTTGGTGAGATGTACAAAGGACTCCATGAGAAATTTTGATGCCTTTCCGACATCCATTATTGCAAAAGGCTTGATGGATCTCCTAGGGCCTTAGCCATTATGATATAGATGAATGGGGAAATTGAGTCACATTGCCTCAATCCCCTTGAAGGCTTGGAAAAACCCCACGGATATTCATTAACTAGCATCAAATATCTTGGGGTGGCAATGCAATTAAAAATCCAGTCCATCTACCTTGAATAGAATCTGAAACTTTCCATAACTTTGATAAAAAAATGCCGATCTACTTGATCGTAAGCCTTGTGAAAAAGGAGAGAATGCTGGAGATTTTGACTCCACACTTGTTTTTAATGACAATTGCTTGTAGGACCATACCCAATGATGAGAAAAAAGGAAAACTTTGAGTGGAAGATTAAAAATTTACTAACCTGCCAATGTTGCCTAGAAAGAATATTTTCCATTGAAGTAGTTAAGGAACTCTAGAGAAGTCCCAAACCTCTAAATGACTCTTTCATCTAGAGGCACCCTTGTTATTGATCTTAGTTTCTTGTAATAGAAATATATCAGCCTTGGATATATCCATTTGATGCTTTACCAAGCGTCTTTTGTTAAGAGCATTTAAGCCCCTAACACTCCATGATATGATTCTCATTGATTGCTAGGAAGGGAAATGCCCTTCCCACACCTTAGAACCATACTTTCACCCTTACAATTTATCTTTGATTGGCATTCAACCATGTCCTCAATTTCTATGAGCTCCTTGATTGATTTCTTGCCTCTTTTTTTCTATTCACCATATTTTGGATTTTCCAACAATGACTATATTTGGCTTACCCTTCTTTCCTGTAGAATGCCCAATTCATTGTCCTCTTTTACACATTCTTCTTCTGAATCCTTTGGTAGGTTTTTTGATCTCCGTTGTTTGATGTCCTATCAACGATGCTTCTAGGAGGATCGAGGGGCCACTACATTCTTTTGGATACCAAAGAGATCTAAAGTGATTTCAAAAGTTGATCTATTTGTGGGAATGCTTGAAACATCAAAATAGTTATGTAGATTGCGAATCATGTCCTCCAATGTCCTCTCCTTTTGGTTAGGATCAAGATATATGACTAACCTCTTCGTGATTTGGTTCTCTAAGAACGGTTGAAGTGGAGGTACTTTCTTTGGAGTAGGGAGCATTGAGATTTTCTTGTCCCGCTTCATCCCTCATTGACCTTTGGTAGTTATCTAATTGGATTTGAATTCTTGCTGCCAAGGATTTTGTGTATTCTTTATTTGAGTGGCTTGTCTTGTAGGAACTTGAACACTTAATTTTAGGATTTTCAATCTTGATCTTTTGCATCCAAGGTCATCAAAGGTCTTGAGTCAAAGTATAATTTGATAATAGGGGTGAGAGGGCTAGGCATATCTATAATTACATAGATTATTGCATACATCCCTACTTACTCTTCTTTCAAATTTTCATTTTTTTTTGATGAGTGTGCTCATGATATTTTCTTTTAGAGAGAACATCCTTGTGCTGATACTTAGAGGGAAGATTTAATAATCTAATCCACATGGGAGTGTTAGATATTTCATGATTAAGCGGATTGAAGTTTGGTTCCCAATCTCATAAGTATAGTCTAACTTCATCCATCATTTAGGGGCCTACCTTTAGTATCTCTTGTTTAGTCTCCTTTGATGGATGCTCAATCAAGAAGAATCCCCTTGGTAGTGACTTTACCTTGAGATTTTCTCCCCAATGCTTGCTGCCCCATTGTTGAAAGTGAGGATAGATGGCCTATAATGCTACTTTTCTTCGAGTATAAAATTGGATAATTTTAATATATGTTTGGCGACAAATTTATTAGTGTTATTAATTAAGTTTAAAGATTATAAATTATTTCTATAAATTAGATACAAATGCACAAAAATGCTAATTAATCAATGTTATCTAGTTGAAGACTTAAGTGTAATGTCCCCTTTTTAGCCCTATGTTTTTCAGTGGCCGATAACCTATTTTCGGAGTCTCATAGGCTACTCGGAGACAATTTTAGGGTTTCCAAGATTCTTGGAGGTTTCTTGTCAAATTTTTAGAGGTTTGTTGCTTGGGTCTTTCTGGGTTTTCTAAGAACCTTGGTGGGTAGTCACTGCTATTTTTAGTAAGTCATGACTGCTGCTCGAAATGTGCTTATTTTGAGTTCGGAGTCACTATTTTTAGCAGTATGCTATTTTTAGTAAGTGCTATTTTTGGTAGTGGTCTTGGCAGAATTTCAAGGTTTCTAGATTTAGTAGTGGTGACAGTTGCAATGGTTGGCGTCTTGGTATTTTAAGCAATTGGCTTCTCCACCATCTGTGGGGTTCAAAAATAGAAGGTTGGCAACTTAAGTTGTTTTATATTTTCAAGTTGCCTTTTGACCCCCACGCCTAAGAAACATCAACTTAAGTTGTTTTAAAAATAGGGGGAATAAGTTGGACGCCAAGTTTGAGGGGCTTAAGCATTTTAAAAGATAAATTTATGCATATTCATAAGTGGACGCTCAAGAAAGCGGGTTAAAGTGATTTTATTTAAATATTATATTTCTCCAAAAGTGGTGTCCCTTTATGAAGTGAAAGGCATTTCAAATTCTTGGGTCTCAAAAGCTATTTATATGCCCTCAGTTGCTCTCATTTGTTATGTTGATTGATGATAGAAATGCTGTCGGAGTGAGGACTGAATCCCCCCAACCAATAACCTTCAAAGTTGCTCTAGTTTCGGAGTTGAGAGATACTCCCTAGCTGGACATTGGAGTGGCTTCACTGCAAGAGTCACCATTGGAGTTATTGGTGAAAGCTTTTAGTTTGTTTTCAATTATGGATTGTTCTAATGCTTTCTAGCTATAGGTTTTGGTGTGTTAACTCTTGTAGCAGCGTTTGGAAGCATTTTGGAGGTGATTTTAGAAGATTTCAGTTTGCTGGTTGTCTTTTCCTGCCCTAGGCCATACCCCTTGGTTGGCATTTGCAGGTTGGATGATTTCATATCAATTTGTGGGTATTAGTGCACTAGTTTCTACTACCTTGGGCGCCCCCCTCTACCAAATTGCAGATCTTTTGAAGAAGATTTGGAATTTTTCCTAGCTGGTCGCCCGTCTAGCTAGGCCGTACCATTGAGCTGTTGAGGGTTTGTTGATGGTGCTGCTGTTCACTCGCATTTGGGTTGCAAACTTTCCTTCATTTGGACACCTAGACTTCACTAGGCCTTGGTTGACGAATCTATGATACTTGGGGGTGTTTTGGAGTGCTTGGATTGAAGTTGTGTTCTTTTGTGACTTGCTGTTTGGAGGTGTTTCAGACCTGTCATTACATATCAGACCTGAACGTGCTGCTGTTCAGTTTATATTTCAGACTTCCGGGGTCCTTGATGAGGTATACATTGTTCATTGGTATCAAGAGCTATTGTACTTTGGTGTTGGCTTCATTTGAGTTATCATTTCCATGTATCTAACTCATTGCAGTAGTATTGTATTAGCAAACTCCATTTCTAATGAGATCACATTGTAACACCTTTGGTAGTACCATCAGTGACCAGCTCTTGTACTTATTTGCTACTTACCAGTGGTTGCTCTTGTTGAATAAGTGGTTGAGCCTTTGCTTTAAGTACTTCTCACTCCCGCTGAATAAGTGGTTGAGTTTCTTATTTCCTTTCTTGTTTGCCCGCTGAAAAGTGGAAGTGGCCGGCTTGCCGCCAAGTGCATTACTTTCTTGTACTTCCCACTGAATAAGCGGATGTTTACTTTCATGCATTTGGCTTTCTTACTCACCCTATCGAAGAAGTGGTAGTATAGAAGAATTCAATTGTAAGCCTTTCTCACCATATGCTCTCACCTTGCCCACACCGGGATTTGGGTGATCAAAAAGTGGAAGGTGTCTACTTTCAGTTAGCTTGTTCTTTCCATGTAATGCAAGATCCCCTTTCCATCATATGCTCTCACCTTGCCCACACTGAGATCTGGATGATTAGAAGTGAAGGGTTGCTTATCCCGTGTTTACTATTGCATTTGGCTAACTCTAATGGGTGCAAGTTGTGAGGCTTTTGAAAAAAATTTAAGGGCGGGTTATTACATGAAGCACATAAAAAACATCATCAATAATACATAAATTAGCATTCAACAATATAAATATGATTAAAAGAGAATAAATGACATCATTAAAGAATTCAATTAAATCAACTCCATCTCATTTATAATTAAAAATATCTTGGAATTGAGTTTAGTACTTATTTGAATCATAGGTCTTGGAAAGGTCACTCTCACCCCAGGAAGATATCAGTGGTATTGACTCTTGCTATGGAACAATCTAGGAGGAAACAGTTCCTTTCGGAACACAACGGACTATTGCGCTCTACACAAGTGCTGGTTCAACAAAACAATGCTCAACACAAGTGTACACCTTGCTCCAGAGTAATTACTCAACATGTATACAACATGCTCCAGAGTAATTGCTCAACATGCATACAACATGCTTCATAATAACTACTCAACATGTACAATAGCCTTGGCGAGGACAATCTTGGGTGTACTCTGTACCCCGAGTTGGACACACTTTGTGTGCCCCCTTCTCCAATGCCCATAGCTCACCAAACCACTTTCTTCTTCTTTCAATGTTTTTCATGCCCTTTGCAAGTCTCACATAAATGCTTTATATAAGCCTTAAGGTGTGGTTTCCAAACCATCACACCCTTTCATAAAAGGTTGCCTTCAATTAATTATTTTTTAAATAATTATTCCTAACTCTTTTAAAAAAGCTTTTATACATATTCTTTCTTAATCACTCTTTTAACCAAAGGATCATAATATCCTTTATTTTTCTATCTCCTTTTTAATTCTAAAGGGTCATTTCATTGTTTTCTCTTCTCTTGGGGAAAAAGTCTAACATGGCCAATGGCCAACCTTTTTGGCAAAAAAAGTATTTTTTGTAATCTCGATGTTGTCTTCCCTAGATCCCATTTGTTAATGTTGATGACCATTCCATGTGCTTCTAGCTTCTTGGTATTTTGGGCCATTGGAAATTTTCTTGCCTTGGTGGCGACTGATGAATTAGGTAGTGTACTCCACTGGTTGTGAGTTTTCTCCTTATGAGGATTAGGACTCCTCCATTTCCTGTGTTCTTTTTCCCGATAGAGTGAAAATTCCAATTCTAGTTTATAAGGATGGCTATTCCCATTTTGGAAATGATTTATGAGACACCCTTGTTTCTCTATCCATCACGCCTTTGCTCTTTTTGATTCTTCATCGTCTTTTGACCTTTACTATTATGCTAATCTTTTTTGCTCTTCTATCTTCTTTGTGTCTTCTACCTTTTTTCACTCTTCTGCTCATGCTTGCTTTGTTGATGTTATAGCAGTGGGAGATATCTTTCTCTCAAATTTTAAAATGATGGATAAATAATACAAAGGCAAGTCAGACTTGCTATATATAATAATTTTATGAAGAGTCACCTTGTTTCTTAAAAGAGGCCAACCCAAATGAAGAGTCACCTAGTTTTGTATAAATACAAGGTGATGATCATTCATTTGATCATCAAGTTCATTCATCATAATTCGCATTCCTAGAAGAAGTTCATACTTGAGCAGCAGATCATCATCTTGTAGTAGCAGATCATCATTTTGTAGCAGCAAATCGATTTCAAGGATAAACATATTCATTTGTATC
>CM021101.1:424967836-425144740 GCA_007115665.2 Sequoiadendron giganteum | reverse complement strand
GTTCTTGTTGTGGTCTATAGAAGGGATGATGAAGGGAAGCCATGGTCCTGCGATGATATTTCCATTCACTAGCCATGTGGCTTCTCGTAGAGGAAGTCTTACCTCTATTATCGCTGAGTCTAGGACCATTTTCATTCCCAAATGCCATTGTGGTTTGATTGGTGCCAGAGCCATTGATCTAATGATCTCCTTTATTTCCCTTGCATCCTTGAGAACTGCCATGAACATGGAAGAAATGTTGGTATTGACTTTGTACCTATGGTCTGTGAAAAAAAATAGCTCACCCAAATCCAACTTGATGGCATACAAAACAATTATAGAGTTAGTTTTTAACACCTTGAGTTGTAGGTAAAAAATAATGCCTATGAAGGCTGCTCACCTTTTCATTGCCACTAATCAAACATTTGTGTCCATGGTAGAAATTGGGGATGAATGATCCAAAAGCCAAGATATAACAGTGTATATCCTTTGATAGATCTGGAAGTCCTTTCCATAATCATTAACAGGACTTTCTTTGTACTCAGCAAGACATGGGATGATAAATTTTGCATGCTTGGGGATCCTCAACCCATTTTCACCATAATGGTAATTAGGGCAAAATGGAAATTTGGTGTGCTGCCATCAATAGAGTATGTGGTTGGAAAAATCTCCTTAAGGAAGAATATCATATCATATCAACCTTCCAAGAACTTTTCACGAACAAAGTGAATCACTTATGATTTGTTCCTTATGCATTTCTACTCCATGGTTTGCAAGGAAATTTGTAGTCTAATTAGCTTCCCTATAGATATGTTTGATGGAAAAATCTTCCAAGGTGTCCAATAGTGGCTAAATATGCAACAAAATATTGTTGATTTTCAAAGTAGGTGAGCCACTATTTCTTGTGGTGTTTATTATTAGCATTGAATCTTGTTCAATTTGCACCTTCTTGACACCGTAGTGAGCACAAACCTGTAAACCAAGCAATTAAACCCGTGCTTTGGCTTCATTGTTGGTTCCTTCCATGTGTTTCTTTGTATGCAACTTCCACTAGTTTTCCCTTTTGAATCTCTAATAAAATTAGCTAGCATTGGAGAGGCCAAGAATTTCTTTATATGCTCCATCAATGTTGATCTCAAACCATTCATCTCGTGGCGGGTTCCATTTGACTCTTGTCTTGGGATTTATAAAATAAACAACTCTAAAATCCCCATTAATGAGGGGAACTTTAAGCCCCAACCAGTGCTTTCGAAGCTCATTGTCCCAACAATTAAACGATTTATTTTTCATTGATTGAGAGAGGATTCTATAACCACTTACACTATTATATTCTCTAGTTTATTCAAGATTATATCCAAGGGCATCTCTTTTTCTCAGAATATTTGTCTATTCCATTTTTTCTATAGGTTCAAGAAAAATAAGGATGGTTGACGATCCATATAAATGAGAAGATCATGTGTTTATAAATAATAGGCCAAGAAGTAAAAGACTTCACATCTTTTGGGAGGGCATTTAACTGAGTCTAGCACAAAGCCACTGCCAACATCTAGCTACAAAGGGGCAACCCACCATTAAATGATCCACTATGTCTTCATTACATTTGCACATGAAACATTTGGAAGGGCCTTGATAGTTGAGCTTCTGGAATCTATTCCTTATTAAGATTCTCTTCTAGATGGTGGCCCAAGTGAAGGTTCTTGTCTTCGGTAGACATAGTTTATGCGAATGGAGGTATATTGGCTAGTTCAACTTTCAAGTGGAGGCTTCCTCTATTATGTAACCAACCATCATTGAGTAGGTTCTCGATTGTGCACCACACCATTGGATGATATCTAGAGAATTTGAGATGAAGGCTCGCCTATTTGAAAATTCCTTCTTAAGTGTTGTGATTTGATCTTGCAAGATGTTCAAAGTTTCAAAATCTTTCCATTTTCAACCGGCTACCACATTCTCCTTCTTGCTCTCCAAGTTGTCTTGAACCTTGTTACCCCATAAAATTTTGGTGATTCTCTAGGCCACAACCAAATTCGCAACATCCTTTATTGCTAGGAAACCATTCCATGAATCTTTCTCAAAAAGCGTTGATCTCCATCCCTAACTTCCCATGTATATATTTGGTGATGATGTCTCTACAAGAGATATGGAGGTCCCATATATGCGATCCACTTATTGGGTTGGTATTGATAGAATCGTTGAGGGCACCATTAAATTGAAATATTATTTAGCAAGATCTTTGCCCATTTAAGGTGTCGTGTGGTGTACATGCCACATTAACTTTTCTCCCAATGCTTTGCACTTGATGTGCCAACACCTCAATCTAGCACCACCTACATCTTTAGGGCTACAAATTGCATACCAACCTATTAAAGGAAATTTTGTTAACCTCAAAATTTTCTTTCTAGAAAAAGCTTGACTTACCCTGGTGAGGTCTTGTTGCATTTTGTGGCAACTTGAGACATGACATGAAGAAGATGGGTATGGTATAAATGAGTCCTTTTAGCATTATGATTTTTCTAGTCATGGACAATCACTCGCCCTTCCAATAAGTTATTTTGGTAGTACAAGTACTAAGGAGAGGTTCCCACGATAAGAGTTTGCTCCATCCTTTGAATAGGGGAATACCTAGCTATTTGCTTGGTAAAACACCCATCTTGAAGCCCAAAATATTTGCAATCTCCCTTTGCTTCTTCAAATTTGTATTGAAAAAGAAAATTTCTAATTTTGATAAGTTGATCACTGTCCTCCGATAGAGGAATATGTTTCCAATATGGCATTCATTGTCTTTGCTTCCTTAGCTTTGGAGAGCTCAAATAAAAAGTGTTGTCTATGTATTGTTGGTGAGATGTACAAAGGACTCCATGAGAAATTTTGATGCCTTTCCGACATCCATTATTGCAAAAGGCTTGATGGATCTCCTAGGGCCTTAGCCATTATGATATAGATGAATGGGGAAATTGAGTCACATTGCCTCAATCCCCTTGAAGGCTTGGAAAAACCCCACGGATATTCATTAACTAGCATCAAATATCTTGGGGTGGCAATGCAATTAAAAATCCAGTCCATCTACCTTGAATAGAATCTGAAACTTTCCATAACTTTGATAAAAAAATGCCGATCTACTTGATCGTAAGCCTTGTGAAAAAGGAGAGAATGCTGGAGATTTTGACTCCACACTTGTTTTTAATGACAATTGCTTGTAGGACCATACCCAATGATGAGAAAAAAGGAAAACTTTGAGTGGAAGATTAAAAATTTACTAACCTGCCAATGTTGCCTAGAAAGAATATTTTCCATTGAAGTAGTTAAGGAACTCTAGAGAAGTCCCAAACCTCTAAATGACTCTTTCATCTAGAGGCACCCTTGTTATTGATCTTAGTTTCTTGTAATAGAAATATATCAGCCTTGGATATATCCATTTGATGCTTTACCAAGCGTCTTTTGTTAAGAGCATTTAAGCCCCTAACACTCCATGATATGATTCTCATTGATTGCTAGGAAGGGAAATGCCCTTCCCACACCTTAGAACCATACTTTCACCCTTACAATTTATCTTTGATTGGCATTCAACCATGTCCTCAATTTCTATGAGCTCCTTGATTGATTTCTTGCCTCTTTTTTTCTATTCACCATATTTTGGATTTTCCAACAATGACTATATTTGGCTTACCCTTCTTTCCTGTAGAATGCCCAATTCATTGTCCTCTTTTACACATTCTTCTTCTGAATCCTTTGGTAGGTTTTTTGATCTCCGTTGTTTGATGTCCTATCAACGATGCTTCTAGGAGGATCGAGGGGCCACTACATTCTTTTGGATACCAAAGAGATCTAAAGTGATTTCAAAAGTTGATCTATTTGTGGGAATGCTTGAAACATCAAAATAGTTATGTAGATTGCGAATCATGTCCTCCAATGTCCTCTCCTTTTGGTTAGGATCAAGATATATGACTAACCTCTTCGTGATTTGGTTCTCTAAGAACGGTTGAAGTGGAGGTACTTTCTTTGGAGTAGGGAGCATTGAGATTTTCTTGTCCCGCTTCATCCCTCATTGACCTTTGGTAGTTATCTAATTGGATTTGAATTCTTGCTGCCAAGGATTTTGTGTATTCTTTATTTGAGTGGCTTGTCTTGTAGGAACTTGAACACTTAATTTTAGGATTTTCAATCTTGATCTTTTGCATCCAAGGTCATCAAAGGTCTTGAGTCAAAGTATAATTTGATAATAGGGGTGAGAGGGCTAGGCATATCTATAATTACATAGATTATTGCATACATCCCTACTTACTCTTCTTTCAAATTTTCATTTTTTTTTGATGAGTGTGCTCATGATATTTTCTTTTAGAGAGAACATCCTTGTGCTGATACTTAGAGGGAAGATTTAATAATCTAATCCACATGGGAGTGTTAGATATTTCATGATTAAGCGGATTGAAGTTTGGTTCCCAATCTCATAAGTATAGTCTAACTTCATCCATCATTTAGGGGCCTACCTTTAGTATCTCTTGTTTAGTCTCCTTTGATGGATGCTCAATCAAGAAGAATCCCCTTGGTAGTGACTTTACCTTGAGATTTTCTCCCCAATGCTTGCTGCCCCATTGTTGAAAGTGAGGATAGATGGCCTATAATGCTACTTTTCTTCGAGTATAAAATTGGATAATTTTAATATATGTTTGGCGACAAATTTATTAGTGTTATTAATTAAGTTTAAAGATTATAAATTATTTCTATAAATTAGATACAAATGCACAAAAATGCTAATTAATCAATGTTATCTAGTTGAAGACTTAAGTGTAATGTCCCCTTTTTAGCCCTATGTTTTTCAGTGGCCGATAACCTATTTTCGGAGTCTCATAGGCTACTCGGAGACAATTTTAGGGTTTCCAAGATTCTTGGAGGTTTCTTGTCAAATTTTTAGAGGTTTGTTGCTTGGGTCTTTCTGGGTTTTCTAAGAACCTTGGTGGGTAGTCACTGCTATTTTTAGTAAGTCATGACTGCTGCTCGAAATGTGCTTATTTTGAGTTCGGAGTCACTATTTTTAGCAGTATGCTATTTTTAGTAAGTGCTATTTTTGGTAGTGGTCTTGGCAGAATTTCAAGGTTTCTAGATTTAGTAGTGGTGACAGTTGCAATGGTTGGCGTCTTGGTATTTTAAGCAATTGGCTTCTCCACCATCTGTGGGGTTCAAAAATAGAAGGTTGGCAACTTAAGTTGTTTTATATTTTCAAGTTGCCTTTTGACCCCCACGCCTAAGAAACATCAACTTAAGTTGTTTTAAAAATAGGGGGAATAAGTTGGACGCCAAGTTTGAGGGGCTTAAGCATTTTAAAAGATAAATTTATGCATATTCATAAGTGGACGCTCAAGAAAGCGGGTTAAAGTGATTTTATTTAAATATTATATTTCTCCAAAAGTGGTGTCCCTTTATGAAGTGAAAGGCATTTCAAATTCTTGGGTCTCAAAAGCTATTTATATGCCCTCAGTTGCTCTCATTTGTTATGTTGATTGATGATAGAAATGCTGTCGGAGTGAGGACTGAATCCCCCCAACCAATAACCTTCAAAGTTGCTCTAGTTTCGGAGTTGAGAGATACTCCCTAGCTGGACATTGGAGTGGCTTCACTGCAAGAGTCACCATTGGAGTTATTGGTGAAAGCTTTTAGTTTGTTTTCAATTATGGATTGTTCTAATGCTTTCTAGCTATAGGTTTTGGTGTGTTAACTCTTGTAGCAGCGTTTGGAAGCATTTTGGAGGTGATTTTAGAAGATTTCAGTTTGCTGGTTGTCTTTTCCTGCCCTAGGCCATACCCCTTGGTTGGCATTTGCAGGTTGGATGATTTCATATCAATTTGTGGGTATTAGTGCACTAGTTTCTACTACCTTGGGCGCCCCCCTCTACCAAATTGCAGATCTTTTGAAGAAGATTTGGAATTTTTCCTAGCTGGTCGCCCGTCTAGCTAGGCCGTACCATTGAGCTGTTGAGGGTTTGTTGATGGTGCTGCTGTTCACTCGCATTTGGGTTGCAAACTTTCCTTCATTTGGACACCTAGACTTCACTAGGCCTTGGTTGACGAATCTATGATACTTGGGGGTGTTTTGGAGTGCTTGGATTGAAGTTGTGTTCTTTTGTGACTTGCTGTTTGGAGGTGTTTCAGACCTGTCATTACATATCAGACCTGAACGTGCTGCTGTTCAGTTTATATTTCAGACTTCCGGGGTCCTTGATGAGGTATACATTGTTCATTGGTATCAAGAGCTATTGTACTTTGGTGTTGGCTTCATTTGAGTTATCATTTCCATGTATCTAACTCATTGCAGTAGTATTGTATTAGCAAACTCCATTTCTAATGAGATCACATTGTAACACCTTTGGTAGTACCATCAGTGACCAGCTCTTGTACTTATTTGCTACTTACCAGTGGTTGCTCTTGTTGAATAAGTGGTTGAGCCTTTGCTTTAAGTACTTCTCACTCCCGCTGAATAAGTGGTTGAGTTTCTTATTTCCTTTCTTGTTTGCCCGCTGAAAAGTGGAAGTGGCCGGCTTGCCGCCAAGTGCATTACTTTCTTGTACTTCCCACTGAATAAGCGGATGTTTACTTTCATGCATTTGGCTTTCTTACTCACCCTATCGAAGAAGTGGTAGTATAGAAGAATTCAATTGTAAGCCTTTCTCACCATATGCTCTCACCTTGCCCACACCGGGATTTGGGTGATCAAAAAGTGGAAGGTGTCTACTTTCAGTTAGCTTGTTCTTTCCATGTAATGCAAGATCCCCTTTCCATCATATGCTCTCACCTTGCCCACACTGAGATCTGGATGATTAGAAGTGAAGGGTTGCTTATCCCGTGTTTACTATTGCATTTGGCTAACTCTAATGGGTGCAAGTTGTGAGGCTTTTGAAAAAAATTTAAGGGCGGGTTATTACATGAAGCACATAAAAAACATCATCAATAATACATAAATTAGCATTCAACAATATAAATATGATTAAAAGAGAATAAATGACATCATTAAAGAATTCAATTAAATCAACTCCATCTCATTTATAATTAAAAATATCTTGGAATTGAGTTTAGTACTTATTTGAATCATAGGTCTTGGAAAGGTCACTCTCACCCCAGGAAGATATCAGTGGTATTGACTCTTGCTATGGAACAATCTAGGAGGAAACAGTTCCTTTCGGAACACAACGGACTATTGCGCTCTACACAAGTGCTGGTTCAACAAAACAATGCTCAACACAAGTGTACACCTTGCTCCAGAGTAATTACTCAACATGTATACAACATGCTCCAGAGTAATTGCTCAACATGCATACAACATGCTTCATAATAACTACTCAACATGTACAATAGCCTTGGCGAGGACAATCTTGGGTGTACTCTGTACCCCGAGTTGGACACACTTTGTGTGCCCCCTTCTCCAATGCCCATAGCTCACCAAACCACTTTCTTCTTCTTTCAATGTTTTTCATGCCCTTTGCAAGTCTCACATAAATGCTTTATATAAGCCTTAAGGTGTGGTTTCCAAACCATCACACCCTTTCATAAAAGGTTGCCTTCAATTAATTATTTTTTAAATAATTATTCCTAACTCTTTTAAAAAAGCTTTTATACATATTCTTTCTTAATCACTCTTTTAACCAAAGGATCATAATATCCTTTATTTTTCTATCTCCTTTTTAATTCTAAAGGGTCATTTCATTGTTTTCTCTTCTCTTGGGGAAAAAGTCTAACATGGCCAATGGCCAACCTTTTTGGCAAAAAAAGTATTTTTTGTAATCTCGATGTTGTCTTCCCTAGATCCCATTTGTTAATGTTGATGACCATTCCATGTGCTTCTAGCTTCTTGGTATTTTGGGCCATTGGAAATTTTCTTGCCTTGGTGGCGACTGATGAATTAGGTAGTGTACTCCACTGGTTGTGAGTTTTCTCCTTATGAGGATTAGGACTCCTCCATTTCCTGTGTTCTTTTTCCCGATAGAGTGAAAATTCCAATTCTAGTTTATAAGGATGGCTATTCCCATTTTGGAAATGATTTATGAGACACCCTTGTTTCTCTATCCATCACGCCTTTGCTCTTTTTGATTCTTCATCGTCTTTTGACCTTTACTATTATGCTAATCTTTTTTGCTCTTCTATCTTCTTTGTGTCTTCTACCTTTTTTCACTCTTCTGCTCATGCTTGCTTTGTTGATGTTATAGCAGTGGGAGATATCTTTCTCTCAAATTTTAAAATGATGGATAAATAATACAAAGGCAAGTCAGACTTGCTATATATAATAATTTTATGAAGAGTCACCTTGTTTCTTAAAAGAGGCCAACCCAAATGAAGAGTCACCTAGTTTTGTATAAATACAAGGTGATGATCATTCATTTGATCATCAAGTTCATTCATCATAATTCACATTCCTAGAAGAAGTTCATACTTGTAGCAGCAGATCATCATTTTGTAGCAGCAGACCGATTTCAAGGAGAAACATATTCATTTGTATCTTTGCATCTAGGAGAGGTGCTATTATTCATTGTATCATATTCGGCATTGTGTTGGGCCTGAGTTCTAAACAGATTTCTGCTCTTATTCCTTCAATATATAAGAGATATATTTGCTGGGTTTTTCTCCCTCGAGTAGGAGGGTTTTCCCAGGGTATCCTGTTGTGTTCATTGTCTTATGTGTTGCATTTTCTGATTGCTTTCATTTCTGATCCTAAATCTAACATGCTTCATTTTCCCCTTTCCTTCATGCCTTGAAATGTTTGTTTTCCATTAAATATTATTATTGTTGGTATGTTTTCATTTTAAATCACTAATTATTATTAAAACTATTTAAAAAAATAGAATAATATTAACTAATAATTATGAATATTTTATGGTTAATAATTCTTAAAAATTAAAAGCTAATAGTTGAAGATATATATATATATATATATATTTAAAGATGTGACGGAAGCGAAAAAAGTAGAAGGAATAAGAGAAGAGTAGGAAAAACAAAGGATGGAATGTAGGAGGTAGGGCAGAGAACGACAAATGACTACAACAAAATATTGCAACAATGGAGGGAAGATCATAGAAAGAAAGAGGAGCAAACCAAAAGAAGTCGGCTATATAACCAATGAGGGGCAAATAGGGGATATGATGCAAAACAATAGACCTCTATACAATATACTAGGGTTAGAGCAGGAAAGTCTTTCTTAGCAAAAATTTGGTTGATCTAGAGGCCAAAGGTGGAGACCTATTTACAATCAAGTCAAACACAACCCCAAGTATGAGAATTACAAACAAAGAGATTTGGGCTGAAAAACGGGAGGAAGTACCAGCCTTTGTAATTGGAGCAAATAGGATTCCATTAGGCAGACAAAAAGCGAAGGAAATCAATCAAAAGAATTAGGAAGAATAAATTTGAATTTGAAAAGTGTGACCTTTTTCTAAATTGGGCAAATCTTTAGCCTGCTTGGGATCGAATCCAAAATGGTGTAAGGACAATCTGGGGCAAATGATGGAAATCCAAAATCTACCCAGAGTTTTTTTTCAATTCAAAAGCGAATCAAAGGAAAAGAAGGAAGAAATAATAAAAGGAGGCTGCTGGATCATCGATGGTGTAAGGTTTTATATAAAGGATTCAAAGCCAAATTTTTGATCCACTAAATCACAATGTCACAATACCACCAATCTGGATAAGACCGTATGACTTACCTTTAGAGTATTGGAGCCCCCTGATGTTAATTAAAATTGGAAATCACATTGGGACCTTCATAACAGTGGATGAAAACACAATGGGAAAGGAACCGGTTTGTATGCACATTTGTGTGTACATAAATTTGGATGAATTGCTTCCTCTTTCCATTGAGATATAGTTAGAAGAAGAATGCTAGAACCAAAAAATTGAAGTGGAAGGGTCAATAGAAGTATGCTTTAATTGCGTGAAATATGGACATGCAAAGGAACAATGTAAAAAAAAGGAAAACAAAGTTGTAGAAAGCTCCATTCCAAATATGGAACGAACTCTAGATAAAAAGAGCAATCAATGCGAAATCAGCAATAGAACCAAGAGGAAAATAATATTTGGAAAGAAGAGATCATGAAGTATACTATGCGAGGTCGAGCCATGGAATCTACAGGAGAAGATTGCTTTTGATATGATGTTAGATCTATTTGGAATAACAAATGAGACAAGGAATTACTTTGCTTCTGAGGAGAAAAAGGAAAAACAACAATGAACATAGAATAAGGAGACAAAAAAAGAAAAATAGTAGAATGATACAAAAAATAACAAGTGCCAAAAAGAGATTATGTAGTTGATGAATGAGGATGAAGAATTGGAGGAATCTAGTGAGGTTAACTCATTGGAAGAAAGAGGGATTAGTCATCGATGTTAAAATTTGAAAAACCAGTTTGCATAGAGCAAAGAATGAAAAGGTACTAATCAAAGAAGGTATGATGCTAAGATCTAGGAAGGGAATACCCCTTCCTAGTGAGCAATGAAGTTCACATATGGAATGTTAGGGGCCTCAATGCCCCTAACAAAGAATGCTTAGTCAGGCATCATTCTAGTTATATAGGACACCAATAAATTTCTTGTATAGGACAAAAACTTAATTTTTAAGTAGAAATTTTGGTTCACAACTGGAAAAAATGGAGTGAACATTTCATGGAATCAACTAGACCTTCTTGTCATGAGCCCTTTTCAATTAACTTATGTTTGTAGAAGAAAATCCAATTTCCTATTTTCAGCAAGCTAAGCCTAAAGGAACCTAGGCTCATAGGTCCCAAACATTCTGAGTGTGGAACAATGGGCCGGGAAGCGAGAGCAGAAGCAGACTTGGAACCAAAACCTTGTGGTTCTAGGTTTCTTTTGGGTTTTGGCTTCCAGGGAGGTTCCAGGTTCCTCATGGGGTCTGGGGCTCGACATGCACTAAAGGAGAAAGAACAACCTTGGGGCTTGATAAAAAATGCCAACTCCTCCAAAATTTTAACAAGTCTCAACACATTGAGTGTAAGAAAGGCTTTGTAACTTCTTGTGTTTGTAACTTGATTTGAAATAGGTATTAATGAATGCATATTGATATTTACAATTAGGGTTTTAATAGATATGGTCAATGTTTTAATCCGTAGTCTATTTTGTATGTTAACTCGAACTATAATATTAGGTTAGGGTTATCATGTGAATGAAAGAGAAAACTTTGGGTTTGTAAGGTTTGTTAAAATATTGAAACCCTAAAAATATGATATCTAATTGAGATTGACACTTAAGGTAGGATAGTGGGAGTTGTAGATTACACCATAGAATGAACCATCCTTTATACACTACGACTTGAAGACAAGGATTGGCTAACACTGAATCTGATGTGTTAAGACTTTGTCAACCTTTCTAGTGACCTATCTTTAATTCCTCTAGGCTAGGGCTAGGTTGTGGCTCAAACAACCAATGAAATCTAAGAGATTAAATAATAATTACTTTAAGTTGCATCCCCCCTTAATTTTAGCAAAATACATTAAAAGATATGACATTAATATTTTAGTTTTCCTTCTTGTAGGAGTTAATGGTGAACTCCCAACACCTAGGAACAAATGCAAGACCAAAATATCTTCCACAAGAGAGAAAATAGCAAGAATAGCTTGCTTGATTATGGATGCAAGATTACAAGATTGAAAATGAAATGTACATGAGAGGCCTTGCTTATGAAGGCAAGGTGAGAGATAGGATTAGACAAGATTGTGACATGTGTCTTAATCCTATGTTACGAGTCAACTAACTTGACAAAAAAGTCAACAAGATAAGATCTTATCTAGACAACTAAGACTTCTAGAAGGTCACCTAAGACCTAAGTAATCTTAACATGTGAATAAGTCCCCATACTAGGAATTAGCTAGGTACAAGACCTTATTCACACCAACAGCCCCCTTAAGTGCAACTTAGGGAGTAAATAATTATGCAAAGATGCAAAACATGAAAATGATAATTAATGGATGCCCATGCCTTTGCCCAGGTTTGTCTCCCTGCCCCTTTGACTATCATGTCAATTATTTTTATTTATTGTTATTTGTTTATTTTATTTTGCCAACATCCACCATGGAGGCAACTGATGGGGACGTGACATCTTTCAGCACTAATGTGATTCCGTGATTTGAATATTGTTGTTCATATTAGTAATTTATAAGTACTTAGCTATTGTAATATTAATAGTCCTCCTCGTTCGTCGATGGAATAGAGGGAATGATGGACCAGACACTTTAGTACTTTTTCATGGAGGGATTGATGGAAGGAGAGGCAGTTGCCTCTTTTATTCATCTCCCGCTAATGATGAGAATCCTCGAGCTTCCCCTCCGGTTGGGGATCAGCGGTCACTGCTTCGCGGCCTCCTGAAGACATGATTCACCATTTGATGTGAAGGGTTTACATAATTATTTTTGGTATTTGTTGTTGTTATTCAATAGTTCTTATTGGTGTTCAACAAAATACTATCATATGAAGTGCAATCATAGTATTATAACAATGATGAATGTATTTAGCATTAGATGTTATGGTTTCAATCAATACTTTGCATTCCTATGTGTGGCGCAATCATATAACTGTAACAACTATGAGGAGTTAAGTATTGGATTTAGGTTTTCATGAGTAAATATTCTTGTATACATGTTTGATTTTCTAAGGTATAGACAATTTTTTTTTTGCATGCATTAAGTTGCTGTTTGAGTGTTAATTATCATCATTATTTACATTGGAAAATATAGTGTTCTCATTATATTCAAAAAATTCATTGTCAACAATCCCTTGGCTTGTTAATTGTATGCTCTCACGGCTCACCTCAGCCTCACAATATCTTGGTGATCAGAATGTGGCAAGTTCTTGACCCTAGCCTAACTAGGAACCACAAAAATTTGTGGGGTTCTATGAAATAGTAAAAATGGACATCACTATATTGTTCATATTAGGTTAAGTTTTGTTTTATAGGGAGCTTCCCTTTTTAATTTGAAGAGCAGCTCTACTATACATCTTCCATTTTATGTCACATTGAAAGGTGTGAATTAAAATACTATCATGACCCCCTTTTCAAATTAAGAAAATAATTTAATAATTTAATTTAAGTTGCCCAAAAAGTAACTTTGATTTTATAAAAGACAAGTTAAATCTTATTTTTAATTAGAAAATACTTCAAAGTGACATTATAAAGTGATGTTGCTAGGATAAGGGGCAAGTTGAAATATTAAAATTAAAAGAAAAGGAAATTCTAGAGACTTCTTGAGGAGGCTAAAAATAGGAAATAGGTGATTGTAAAAGGAGGTCGACTTGAAGAAAATCTTCCATTGTTTGTTGCCAAAAACCCCTTTCTTGAAAGATTGAGCATTTGGTGTTTCATATTTTGGCTAGAGGACAAAAACTCTCTTTGGAAACAAAATCAAAGGACAAAAGCCCTCTTGGTTTCAAGATTGGATTTGGGGACGAAAATTTTCTTATCCAACGAAGGTGATTTGATCTGGGGATTGCATGTGTGTAGAAAGATCGTTTCAGGAGCATATTGAAGATTTACGGATTTGTGTTGATGAGTGCATTTTTAGTTTTTAGTTGGTTTGTGGTTTTCTAGGTTTAGTTATTTGGTGATTTGGAATTTTTTAATTTTAGTTTGGTGATTATTAGGGTTTTGTGAGTTTATATTCAGAACTGATAAATGATATTAGAATATTTTATGAATGATTTTTACTGATGTTCATAATTAATCATTTATTTTCAAAATACCATTTCATAGCTGGCCGTACCATCAAATCACTATATTATTGGCCCAACCATAACTTTTCTTTTTGGCAGTACTATGTATTTTGCTTAGGTTTTGGAAAATTGTTGAAATTACATTGGATGCCATACATTTTGCATAGGGGTGTGGGAGCCATACATCCAAAGAAAGGAGAGGTTTGAAAACGAAAAAGGTAACTCATTGCTGCACTAGGAGGGTATGACATGCTTGTTTGTAGTCGCCACTTCATCAACTATTCCGCCCAAGCTCCATTCTTTGTATAAGGAAGGCAACTTCAAAAACAAAGGAAATATAATATTTTGTGGGTCCCTCCATACACATCATCCCAGAAAGCAGTGATGCATGCTTTTGAAGATTAGAATTGAAGCAATGACTTACGGTATAAAGCTGCAATTTATTTTTGAAGCACACCACTCCCATGTTTATTGAGTCCTTTGATTTCCTAGGATGCCAAACTCCTCAAAGATTATTATTGTTTCTTACTAGTTGCTTATTTAAATCAGAGGAGACTGCAACCTTGGGTTGCTATTAAATTAATATTGCTCAGACTTGCTATTTTCTAATATTAGATTGTTTAATATTAAATATTCAGGGATTGTTGATTGCTGCAATACTGGTTTTCGTAGTAGTAGCAACTAACAATTAGCTCAATTTTTAGTTGTGAATGGGTCACCATTTTTGTTTGGTCATGTATTTTTCAGAGGGGTTTGGAATGATAATTAATATTCATAATTACATGTTTACAATAGGAGACGAAAGCTCCTTATAAAGGAAATTACAAGACGATGTTTCTAAAAGGAAACAATCGTTAACTATAGAAAATTAAAGCTAAAAAGCAAAAAGATACTAAAACAAACTAAAGCATAATTAGAAATTACTAAAAACCGACCAAATTAACTAAAGACTAACTAAAGCTAAGATGACCATTAATATTACATTTTAATATTTTAATACCCTCCCTTAATGGTCATCCTACAAACATAAACTAAGTGTACCCATATTCTTCTGGAAACATATCATCGGTGACTGATAATTGGAGAAGGATAACCACCTTGCGATCACAGATCCTTTCCCGCAAAAACACAAACTCAAAAACACGTCGCGCGTTTGAGAATTCCGTGACTTCCAGAAACGTGGAAATCTGCGCTAGAAAAACATCAGGAAAAAACTGCTACTAGAACCAACAAAGAGAATAGGTGCGCATGAATTGGAAAAATCTGTGATTTTGTTCCAGAAACCCTTGAAAAAGGTGTGCAAACAAAAACACGATTTTTCCCTAAAAAATGCTATGATTTTGACCAGGTACAAACATGGGATTCACCTCACAAAACCCTCGATTCTTTTTTTTTCAGAAACCCACAAAATTTTTCTTCAAGAACTTCTCCAAAAATCTCCAAAAAAACTTCGATTTTTACAAAAAAATGGCTCACAAATTTATTTAAAAATTTCTTCAATTTTTTTTGTTAAAAAAATCAGCTAAAACTAATTAGGTTTGAGCTTGAGCTCTGATACTATGAAAAGATAATTGATACTCATAATTACATGTTTACAACAGGAGACGAAAACTCCTTATAAAGAAAATTACATGACGATGTTTCTAAAAAGACACAATTGTTAACTATAGAAAACTAAAGCTAAAAAGCGGAAAGACACTAAAACAAACTAAAGCGTAATTAGAAATTACTAAAAGCCGACTAAGTTAACTATAGACTAACTAAAACTAAGATGACCATTAATATTACATTTTAAGATTTTAATAGGGTCTGCTGTTGTAATAGTTGATGGACAGCTGTGATCAGCCTTAAAGTTTAATATTAGCTGCCCCTTCATTGTTTGTGCTTTATATTCCAGGTATTTATTTAGTGTATCTTCAGTTTTCAATCAAACTATTTGACGAAACGTCTACTTTTAGATTGCTAGTCAATTATTTGTCTTAATTCTTGGATTTGATTATAGAAGAGTATTAATTGCTTATCATTCAAAATTGTAATCGTTTGTGTAATTCATTGCTAGATTAGCTTGAATTTGTAAGCTAGACGGAAATGCTGCCAAGAAACAATTAATTTTCCATACAACATATCTTTTAGAACCATGTGGCTTATTGCTAGTAAGTTAGTGTCTCAATCACATTATGCTCTCATCTTGCCCACATCAAGATTTGGGTGAGTAGAAAGTGAGAGGGTTTATGCATTTCATCAAACATTTGTAAAATTTCATAAAATTTCAGTTCAAGGTTTTACAAATGCTAACATTCTCTACCCAATAACTGACACTAACACATGAACTCAGCATTGATACATAAAGACAATTGCAAACAATGGTTCTAATGTTGCCCCACGAGGGTACTAGGGAGCCTCCTCACAACAAGTCAATTATGCTGCAACTTCAATTCCCTTTGGTAAAATTCTAGGACTAAACCACATAGAATATAGTGAATAAAAGCAAAGCATGTGACAAAAAAGATAAGATAGAGGGACCCCCAACTTAAAGTTCAAAGGAATAAGTCCTTACAATTGTTGGTGTTAGAAGTTGAAAGGCACAAGGAAATCCTAGATGCTTTGAAATTGTTGCTGCGACTTCTTGCTTCCCAACTCTACAACAACCATCCTTAAAGTATATGAGTGTTAGAGGTAGTTTGTTACAAAAATGCAAACAAATAGATAATTGGACGATCCCAAAAACTCTCTAGAGGAATGTAGTAGTTACAAATCTTATTCATTTAACCCAAGCAAGGTAATACTTTTGTGGGGAGATTCTTCCAACGCACTAAGTAATTAGTGATATTTTGTTCCTCAACTTCTATTTGATGCTGATGATGGCTTTAGGAACCAAGATTAGCTTCCCCTAATCATCAAAGGGAGACAACTTTGTTAAAGAGCTGATGTGCTACCCAAGTTCCCTTGTGAGACATGAAACATGAAAGACATTATGAATATTGTTGTTTTTTGACAACTTCGACTTGTATGTGACCTAGCTTACTCTCCTCACAATCCTGCATGGTCCATAAAGCTCGGGCTTGAGCTTTTCGGATCCCTTCTTCTTGATGGAAGATTGCTTGTGTTGATGCAACTTTAGAAACACCAAATCTCTAACTTCGAATTTCCTCTCTATGCGATTTTGATTGATATAGAGTTTTTTTCTTATTTTAAGCTTGCTGAAGATGATATTTGAATGACATCAACATGTCTTGGCTATGCTTAATCAAGTCACTAGTTGTTGGTACCTTGCTATTTGTAAACACCAAATCAACAAAAGTTAGAGCATTATAGCCATATAGTGCCATAAATGGAGGCATACTTGTAGACATATGGTAGGAAGTGTTCCAGTAGTATTATCCCAAATGCACCCATTTGATCCATGCTATATCTTGATCCGAAATGTAGTTCCTCAAGCACCCTTCGACCCATTTGTTCATTATCTTTGTTTATCTATTGGTTTGAGGGTGGTAGCTGTTGATGTTAAGTACAGCGTCGGTCTGCACTTTCCAAGAAAGATATTACCTAGAGCCGACCTTATCTTGTGTTATATCCTTCCCTTGTTGACTGGCCGACCTAAGTCACATTTATTCATTTATCATTACTTGCTCAAAGGCCGACCTATATGAAGAGGCGCCAAGAAGGTATATATACAAGGTTACTTTTTGATGTTCACACACATTCGAATACAAAAAGAAGTTCGCTATTTTGGCAGAGCAGAATTCGCAGTCATAGAAGAAGCTCATACTTGGATTCGCATTCCTAGAAGAAGTTCATACTTGAACAGCAGATCATCATTTTGTAGCAGCAGACCGATTTCAAGGAGAAACATATTCATTTGCATCTTTGCATCTAGGAGAGATGCTATTATTCATTGTATCAAATTCAGCATTGTGTTGGGCCTGAGTTCAAGCAGATTTCTGCTCTTATTCCTTCTATATATAAGAGATATATTTGCTGGGTTTTTCTCCCTCAAGAAGAGGGTTTTCCCAGGGTATCTTGTTGTGTTCATTGTCTTATGTGTTGCATTTCTTTTGTTCAATTGATTAAATAATCTGATCTAAGAAACACTAACATGGTATCAGAGCGGGTGTGAAAAAGATCGTGATCAGATTTAGTTCGCAACACTTATTCTTTTTCAGTCTATCTTCCAAATTTCTCAAGATGGTGAACGGTCTGAAAATCGAGGATAGACTCGAAGGGATCTCGAACTACATATCATGGAGATTCAGGTTCATGCTAACCTTGGAAGAGAATGATTTGGCTGAGTTTGTGAAAACAAAAGTTCCCGAACCTGAGGGGGAAGAAGAGAAGCTGCAATGGAGGAAGAAAGACACTAGGGCAAAGAAAGCATTGGTTGATTCCGTCAAAGATCATATTGTACCAATTATCTTCAAGTTGGATACAGCAAGAGAGATGTTTACAACCTTGGAAGAGATGTACAAAATCAATAACACCAGTCGTGCCCTTGCTCTGAAGCAACAACTTCATCATGTGAAAATGGAGAAAGGAGAATCTGTTATTACATACTTCATGAGGATTTCAGAGATAAAAGATCAGCTCTCCACTATTGGACACATGATTGATGATAAAGAACTGACTATGCTTGCTCTCAATGGTCTTCCGCTTTCATGGGAGGCATTCATCCAAGGAATCAGTGCAAGATCCGAACTTCCTAAGTTTGATCGATTGAGGATTGATTGCATTCAAGAAGAGTCAAGACTAACAGCAAGGGGGATTGGTCAAAGCTCAAAGAATGAAGAATTACAAGTTCTTACCTCTCATTCATCAAACAAAGGAAAAGGCCTTAAGAAAGGATTCTTCAAAAGGAATCGAGAAGATGGAAATGATGATGCTCCTACCTTCAAAAGAAAACGAGACATGTCCAAGATTCAATGTTTTCGTTGTGATAAGTATGGTCACTTTGCGAGGGTGTGCCCTCAACGACCTAAGCTTCAAGTTGCCACTGCAGATGTTGAAGAAGTCACTCCACAAAAGGACTCCAGTAATTATCTATTTTATTCAGCCTTGTCTAGCAATGTTTCTACGGACTCTTACACTTGGTTGATTGACAGTGGTGCTTCTAGACACATCACCGGATTCAGAAGTCACCTTTCAAACTTAATGGAAAGCAACTCTAGTGATCAAGTTGTTATTGGAGATGATGCTAGATATTCTGTAAAAGGGTTTGGAAATTCCACTCTTCACTTGGATTCTGGAATTTCTTTGGAATTGAATGATGTACTGTTCGTACCAGGGATAAAGAGGAACCTTGTTTCAATTTCAGCATTAGAAGACAAAGGTTATCAAGTTGCCTTCTCTAAAGGGAAAGTTCTTATATGGGCAAAGAACTCCAGCTTCAAATCTGCTCAAGTGATTGGAGTTAGACATGAATGTCTCTACATGCTGTGCACTCGTCCTCTTCAAGCACTTGTGCATAACAGTACCAGCATGTGTGATCTTTGGCATCGAAGATTGGCTCACATTCACTTTCGTGCTCTACCTATCATGGAGAAGATGGTCACCGGTCTTCCGAAATTCGATCAAGAACATGAAGGTACATGCAAGGGATGTGCCCTAGGCAAGAACACAAAAGGTATGTTTCATTCCAGTGAAAGTAGATCTAAATGCATTCTTGATCTCATTCATTCTGATTTGTGTGGTCCAATGTCTATTGCATCATCTAGTGGTTTCTTGTATTATATTATTTTCATTGATGATTACTCTAGAAAGACTTGGATTTATTTCTTGAGATCGAAAGAATCAGAAGAAGTATTAGTAAGATTCAGAGAATTCAAAGCGCAGATTGAAAATCTGTCTGGGAAGAAGATCAAAGTATTAAGATCTGATAATGGTGGAGAATACACTTCTGGCACTTTTCGAGACTTTTGTATTGAAGCAGGGATTAAGAGGGAGTTCAGTGTTCCCTATAATCCACAACAAAATGGTATTGCTGAAAGAAAGAATAGGTCTATTGTGGAAGCAGTGAAAGCTATGATCCATGATCAAGACTTACAAATCTCCTTTTGGGCTGAAGCATCAAGAACAACCGTCTATGTTCAAAACAGGAGTCCCCACAGGATCTTAGAGAATAAAACTCCTGAAGAAGCATTCTCAGGCGTGAAGCCTGAAGTTAGTCATTTGAGGATCTTTGGCTGTCCAGTCTATGTTCATATTCCAAAGGAAAAGAGAACAAAGCTAGAACCTTCTGGGAAGAAAGGAATTCTTGTAGGCTACAGTGAGACATCAAAAGCTTACAGGATCTACATTCCAGGACAGAAGTCTATTGAGATTAGTAGAGACGTCACATTTGAGGAAGATGTTGCTTATAGAAAGTCCAAAGGCACTCCTATGGAGGTCGATGAAGAAGAACCTCCTCAAGATATGGAAGTTGACCATATCCCAGAGAATCTGAAGGAGGATACAGAACCTAAAGAAGATATTGATCTAGCTGAGCCTTTGGATCCTACTAATGGGCCTCTAGACATTGTGATTGGAAAGAAAAGACCTCTTTGGGCTCGCAGGACAATGCAGGAAGCAGAAAGGTTTGTAGCTCCAAGAGGAGCCTTCAGAGAAAGCAAGAGACCTCACAAGTTCTCTAGCTATGTTGCCTTGATGAGTCAGATTATTGAGTCAGAGCCTTCAAATGTTGAAGAAGCTTCTAGTCAACAAGTATGGAAAGATGCCATGATTGAGGAGTATCAGTCTATACTTAAGAACGATGTTTGGGATATAGTCCCTAGACCCAAAGACAAATCTGTGGTGTCTTCTAAGTGGCTCTTCAAGATCAAGCATGCAGCTGATGGGAGCATTGAGAAACACAAGGCTAGATTTGTGGCTAGAGGGTTCTCACAAAAAGAGGGAGTTGACTATGAAGAAACTTTTGCTCCTGTGGCTCGTTACACGTCTGTTAGAACCATCATTGCTATTGCCGCATCTAGAGGATGGAAGATTCACCAAATGGATGTAAAGACAGCTTTTCTGAATGGCATAATAGAAGAAGAGGTTTACATTGAGCAACCAGAAGGATTTGAGGTACATGAGAAAGAATCTCATGTCTGCAAGTTGAAGAAGGCCTTGTATGGTCTTAAACAAGCTCCTCGTGCTTGGTATGAAAGAATTGATCAGTACCTTTCAAGTTTGGGTTTCTCAAAGAATGATGCAGATTCTAACCTCTACTTCAAGGTAGTAAATGGTGAAGCATTGATTTTAGTTTTATATGTTGATGACTTGATCATTACTGGTGAAGAACATCTAATACTAAAATGCAAGAAGGAATTAGCTTCAGAGTTTGAGATGAAGAATCTAGGTCTTATGCATTACTTTCTTGGCTTAGAAGTTTGGCAAAAGCCAAATGAGATGATTCTAAGTCAAGGCAAGTATACTGTTGACATTCTCAAAAGGTTTGGTATGCTTGACTGCAAACCTATGTCTACACCCATGGAGTCTAATTTAGATAAGTTGAAAGAAGCTGCAGCTAGTTCAGAACCAGTGGATTCTACGATGTATAGACAGTTGATTGGTTCATTGATGTATCTAGTTAACACTAGACCTGATATCTGCTATGCAGTGAGTGCACTTAGCCAGTTTATGTGTGAACCAAAGCAAATACATCTTGTAGCAGCTAAACATATCCTGAGATATTTATGTGGCACAATTGGATATGGGTTGAGATATTCTTCAAATGTGGATTTGGAGCTGCATGGTTTTACTGATTCTGATTGGGCAGGATGTGTCTCAGATCGGAAGAGTACTTCTGGTTGTTGCTTCAGTTTGGGGACTGCTATGATCTCCTGGTGTAGCAGGAAACAGTCTTCAGTGGCCTTGAGTACAACTGAAGCAGAGTATATTGCAGCTTGTGTGGCAGCTCGTGAGGCAGTGTGGCTTCGTAAGCTCCTTGCAGGATTGTTTGGTCAATCAATGGAGCCTACTATCATACACTGTGATAATCAAAGCTGTGTGAAGCTTTCTGTCAATCCTGTGTTTCATGACAGAACAAAACATGTTGAGATCAAGTACCACTATATTAGAGATATGGTGCAAAGGAAAGCTATACAGTTGAGGTATATCAGCACTGAAGAGCAAACGGCAGACATTCTCACCAAGCCTCTCGCCAGGATGAAGTTTGTATACTTCCGAGAGAAACTTGGTATGGTGGAGAATGCAGCCTTGACTGAGAAAGAGTCTCAGTAATCAGTGATCCTTGTTGAGAATGCAACTCTCTGCTGAGTGAGAGTTGAGGTGCAAGCCCTTGTTAATACAATTCTCTGCTGAGAGAGAGTTGAGGTGTAAGTCCTTGATAATGCAATTCTCTGATGAGAGAGAGTTGAGGTGAAAGCCCTTGTTTCCACCCTCTGGGAGAAGCTATGGTGGATGTCATGTGTGCGACTCCATGACAAACATCACGTGAGAGAATCCGTGATGAGTTTATACCATCTATGGGAGTAGCCATAATGGTTGATATCACGTTGAGGTGATATTCTATTTTGTTTTCATTCTAACCTAATGTGTCTTGTGCAGATGAAAGTTCATCCCTAGCTGAGAGGGAGTGTTGATGTTAAGTACAGCGTCGGTCTGCACTTTCCAAGAAAGATATTACCTAGAGCCGACCTTATCTTGTGTTATATCCTTCCCTTGTTGACTGGTCGACCTAAGTCACATTTATTCATTTATCATTACTTGCTCAAAGGCCGACCTATATGAAGAGGCGCCAAGAAGGTATATATACAAGGTTACTTTTTGATGTTCACACACATTCGAATACAAAAAGAAGTTCGCTATTTTGGCAGAGCAGAATTCGCAGTCATAGAAGAAGCTCATACTTGGATTCGCATTCCTAGAAGAAGTTCATACTTGAACAGCAGATCATCATTTTGTAGCAGCAGACCGATTTCAAGGAGAAACATATTCATTTGCATCTTTGCATCTAGGAGAGATGCTATTATTCATTGTATCAAATTCGGCATTGTGTTGGGCCTGAGTTCAAGCAGATTTCTGCTCTTATTCCTTCTATATATAAGAGATATATTTGCTGGGTTTTTCTCCCTCAAGAAGAGGGTTTTCCCAGGGTATCTTGTTGTGTTCATTGTCTTATGTGTTGCATTTCTTTTGTTCAATTGATTAAATAATCTGATCTAAGAAACACTAACAGTAGCTTGTGCTCAAAGTTAGTTTGGTACTTGTCAATTGAAATAACTCCCACCAAAAGCATTAAGGAATCTACTATATCTATCAGTCGATATGTTTAGGTAATCCTTTTAATCTAATTACTTATTTGAAAATTAAGTTAGACACTTAGGGAGCCTTGAACTCCAAAGAAATAGCAAAGAAATAGCAAAGAAATGTACATACTAATTAATGCAGATTCAATATTGGAGAAATATGGAATCAATCTTGGCAATTTGAGAGAGATTTTCTTGGAAAGGAATGAAGGATGTGTTCAAACACATTAAAGAATGTGCCATATGTTAGTAGAATAAGGTAGAGCAAGTCTATCCTGTAGGTCTACTCCAACCATTACCCATTCTAGAGTAGAAATGGGAAAGCATCTCCATGGATATCATCATGTGGTTACTCAAGGTGAATGATAAATATTGCATCTATTTGGTAGTTGATAGACTTACAAAATATGCACATTTTATGCCATATTAGAATTCAAGGTTCCCTAGATCGCTGATTATTTTTCAAGGAGGTATTCAAATTACATGGGTTGCCAAAAACATTTTTAGTGATAGGGACAATAGGTTTCTGAGTCACTTTTGGCAAGAATTGTTTCACTTGACAAGAATAGATGTTACTCCTGAGTCCTAGTACAAGTTACCACCCCCAAATAGATGGGCAAATTGAGGTCATCAACAAATGGATAGAGGGATATCTAAGAAACTATGTGTGGGAAAAAAATAGCTTGGGTTAAGTGGTTGCACTTAGGAGAGCACTGCTATAACGCTTCTCACCATATGTCTAGTTGTGATCTTTTCACACATCACCCAATTCAAATGGGGACCCCCTAAATTTTGCTCCATTCTGGTCTTTTGGTTTTGTTTTTGGGTCGTTTTGCCTTTCTCTCCCTCTGTTCCTCGCGGTCTTTTGGGGATGTACCTATCTTGGACCTAACTAGAAATTTTGGCTAAGTCTGTAAAATTAGGGTTTTCATTCTTCAGGGTTATTGAAGGTCAATTTGAGACGTCAAATTGAAATCTGAGCTGGGTACTACGATCGCAATGCTTCAGGCAAAGTCCCACTGAATTTTCATTGAAATCTGACAACTTACTATTTTTAGTAAGTACTCAATCCGGGGTCTTTTCCTTGGAATTTTGGAATTCTGACTGCTTCAACACATTCAGGATACTTCAAGATGCTTGCACGCAAAATTTGAGCAGATTTGGATAACTTGCTATTTTGAGCAATTTAGACTTCAAGAGCCACTTTCAGGGTATGCATATGTGCTTTTTCAATGCATGTCTGGAGAATCTTTCTGGGTTTTTCAAGACCTTCACGGTGATATAACATGCAAGCCAGGATGATGACTTTCAACAGTTCAAGTTTCAGAGGCTATTTTTAGGGTTTGCATGCAGAGTTTTTCAGTGCATGTTAGGATATTCTTTATGGGTTTTTTAAGAGCTTCGCAACGATGTGACATGCAAGCAGAGTGGATCATGTTTCAGAAACTTACTATTTTTAGCCAGTGCACGCATGCAGACCAGTTTTCTGGGTTTTTTGAGATCCCTTGGGCACTGTAATATGCAAACTCATTCGACAGCTGATTAGTCACTTTTCGGGCGTTTACTATTTTTAGCAGGCACACCCCAGCGGCCACCCAACACTTCAGTTAAGCAAGCAGAGCAACATGTAGTAGAAATCAAGTCAAACGGAGATCATTCGAGGCACATGCAAGTCATATTAGGGTTTCCTACTTTGGTGCCTAAAAAGAGGGGTAAAAAGCCAGAATTTCGAAAAACGAAGGTATTCCACGACGATCAACATCCTTCAGGCAATCTATTGGTAAAATTTGAGCGCAATCCGAGCACTTACTATTTATAGTAAGTCGTCTCCAGAACAGGGCTATAAATAGCAGGTCGGCACAAGGGGCAGGTGTGAATAGGTTCACCAAGCGATGAGAACCACGTGGTGAAAAGTTCAAGTCAAACGGAGCTACAAAAGTCAAGCAATTTTAGGGTTTGCTAAAAATAGCAGGCGGGCTAAAAATAGCAAATGAGCTTGGGCAACAGGTATAAACAGCGTAGCAGAGCCACAAGAGGCATATCACGCCAGCTCCAGATTCAGAATAGATAAAAGCCATGGAGATTCATAGCTCTCCGAAATTTACTAAAAATAGAGTGGCAGGGGTAGTTGAGGCGTTGAAAAAAATTCTAAGTCCACAGATGGAAGTTGGCAAGAGGAAGTATGAAATGCGCCCAAGAATGTAGGCTGGCATAAAAAATTTCTAAGTATGAAAATTTTCGTCCTCCACCCTCAAATGCGCCCTTGAAGTAGGCTTGATGATAAAATTTGCCTCAGGCAGTGAAAATGGAAGGAGCTACCCTCAAATGCGCCCTTAGCAAGAGTGGAGGATGTTAGCATAAAAATTTCTAAGTGAGGAATTCCTCCTTCACCTCTCAAATGCGCCCAAGGCAATGTGAGGGCTTTAAAAAGTTTCTAAGGCATTTGAAAATCCTCCACACCCCCCTAAACCCAAGGTTGAGGTGGTGGCAAAAAAATTCTAAGGCAAGAAAAATGGAAGTAAACATGCCTAAATGCGCCCTCAAGAAGGAAGTTCCTCCTCCACATGAGAAATGCACCCAAAGAAGAGAAGGCATGGCAAGAAGTTTCCAAGGCGTGGAAATTCCTTCTTCACAATTGAAATGCGCCCAAGCTTGAAAGTGGAAGCATTACCTAGTAAATGCGCCCACCTCATGAAGTAAGTTGGGCAAATGTTCTAAGTATCAAAATAAAAGCAACCCCTCTCATATGCGCCCAAGGTGTAAAGCTGAGTGAAGGTGTTTGAAATTCGCCTAAGGCATTGAAAATGATGCTAGAAGGAGTAAAATGCGCCCAACAATCAAATGGAGGTGGAGAAATTTCTAAGGCACTAGCATGGAAGCTAGACCTTCCAAAGGCGCCCGAGGAGATCAAGGTAAGTGAAAATTTCCTAAGGCATGGAAATGAAAGGATAAAGGGTTGAATGTGCCCAAAGAAGAGGATAGGTTCAAGTTCTTCTAAGAAGTGAAACAAAAGCACAAAAGGTGATATGTGCCCGCAAAGAAGGATAAGTGTTTGAAACTCTCTAAGGCATAAAAAGCTTCTAAGTTACAAAATGGAAGCATCACCTTCCAAAGGCGCCCAAGGTTGGAGAAGGTAAAATAAACATTGGTAGAGAATATTTTCAAGGGCGAGAAAAATTAAATGTACCCCTTCGTGTACGCCATGGATAATAAAGTTGTAAAATATTTTGCTAAGGGAGAAATATTTTCAGAATCTAGGGGTCATTGAATATTTTCTAAGGGAGGTATATGCCTAGGATTGTGATTTCAAAATGGATGCCTGCCTTGGGATTGATAAAATTTTCTAAGGCTCAAATGGATGAAATTTTCTAAGGCATAGAAAAGAGGGCAGAAGAGGTCAAATGCACTCAAGCTCAGGATGAGTGGAATTTTATCTAAGTCATTGAGCTCCTAAGGGAAGGTGGACAAGGCAAGTGACTGAAATTGCTAAGGCAAGAGGATGAAAACATCAGGATGCTATGCACACAGATGTTGAAAAGTTATGAAGACTTGCTAGAAAAATGATGAACTCTATCAGATCCAGGGGTCAAGCAGACCTTGGAAGTCAAAACGTGGGAATTAGGTAAGTGAGGTGAATTTATGTTATAAGTGTTCTGATGCTCTTCTTTTTGTTTTGCAGGATGAACGCCGAGGCGAAGGCATTAAGAACGTGATGCGGAAGAGGCATATGCGCCCAAGGCAGTGGGCTAGAGAAATATGAAGGTTACGAGGAAGAAGTGCGTCCAGGAATTAAAGCAACAGGAGGACTTAACGGAGAAATTTTTTTTGCAAGGAGGGTTTGAACAGAGTTTTATTGTGTGCTTGCCTCCTCCTAGTGCAACAGAATTGGTAGGCAAAACAGTGGGAACACATTTCTGGATGAGAATCTTTTGGAGGATAGTGGGCATTAATTGCTCATGGTGGTTTTTGCAGAGGAGTGGAGAATCTTCTATTCATTTATTACCCCACTCCTCTCTGTGGCGGTTTTTAGGGCAAAACCCTAATTAGGGCATGTGTGACTCAATCTGAGCCCTTCAAGGTAATCAAATCTAAGCCGTCCGTCAGACTGGGCCAACTATAAAAGGGGCATCCCCCCTCATTTGTAAAGGATCAGATTAGAATAGCAGAAGATAGAGAGATAGCTAGGAGATAGAGCTTAGAAGTAACATAGCATAGATTGCATAGCTTAGATTGAGGAGGAAAGAAAGCTTTCCCTTTGAAAGTTTTGTAAGAAGTTGTTGTGAACACTCTCATGATATAAAGAATTTTCATTGATTGGTGATTCCTTCTTTTATTGTGAGCAGCTAGCAAGGCTTTTTCGTCTTTCCGACTCAAGTAGACTAAAGTAGAGTAGATTTCATTTCATGCAAGTAGTCGATAGAGTTGGAATGTGGTGTTTAATTTGAGCAAGCTTCGCTTATCCATACCACTAGCGGGCTCACTGATGGTGGGTTCGCCTTGCGTGGTCAACTGGAACATTGTGAACTTAACTTCAATTGCGGTTTATATGTTGATATGCATCGTTGTGACGGTCTCTGCATATTGAATCGTGGTTTGAATATCTCTCGTTATCCCTTTGAAGATTGCACTGGTTTTGCGGAAGTTGTCCGAAGTGAGGCAAAGCAGAGTTTGGTTTGAAGTTTGCAAGAATTGATTCTTGCGTTCTACATTTAGAATAGATGGTAGCATCTCTAATCCTTACATCCTTTTACATTCAGCATTATCCGGTTAGTTTAAGAACCTGAGCGTCATTGACAAATCTCCTGAAATTTGAGAAACCTTTCTTCTGAATGAGCAACTCACGTAAGTCCCCTTGAAATAACTAGCAAATCACATCAAGCCAACTGAGACTATCCCCTTGCATAAGGAACCTTGGAGTTGAACGTATGATCTTTCTTGCAATCTTAGCATGCAGAATACTTTGATCAAGAGAGGATAGAGTGACCGTTGGAAACTTTATTCTGTGTTGGTGCGGTCATAAAACACCTGTCAACATGTCCATAGGTTTCTCTCCTTTTATGGCTTTATATGGATATAATGCTTTATTATTTGAGAATTTGACAATCATAAAATATTGGGTACTTGGAGCAACAAAATGGTCAAGCAAGGCCAAGTGATATTGCAATATCTTAAGGATCAACTTCAACATGCCTAGAATTAACAAAAGCTCTACATGGATCAACGATGCACACAATGAGTGTTTGAAGTTGGATATGGTCTATCTAAGGCTACAACCATACATACAATCTTCACTAAAGAAAAGAGGAATAGAAAATCAATCTTGGAGAAATAGACACCCCCATGTAGCTCATGTATCAATTCATTGATCTTGGGAATGGGATACCTATTCTTGATTGTTTGTTTGTTGAGAGCCTTCTAGTCAATGCACATCCTTGTCGTGTCATTCTTTTTTTTTAACCAAAACTACTGGAAATGCAAAGGCACTCGAGCTCAGCCTAATGTGCCTTGTGTCCAAGAGTTCCTTGATGGCATTCTCTATCTATTCCTAGTTTCTTTTGGGATGGCAGTAGAGAGTGATGATAGGTTTGGACCTTATCTCATGCTCTATTATATGCTGAAACCCTCTATTTGGTGGTAATCTTGTAGGTATGTCATTGAAAACCATACTATTCTTATCCAAAATAGATTGAATATCAACATGATAAGATTTATCACCTATAGAAGATTTTGTGGTTGTCACCAAACATTGCGTTGCCCTTTCTATCCTCTTAGCCAAGACAACTTTTTGAGTTCCATTTGCAATACCATGAAGCACTACTTCTTTAGCCTTTGATTTGAATTTCAGCTCCAAAGTATGATAGTTCCATGTGAATTCCCTAAGAGAATGTATCCATTGCAATCCTAATACCATGTCTATCTCTCCTAGGCCGACCACATAGAAGTCATCACACATTTGGTGTCCACCCAAAGTGATGTTGAGCCCTTGTGCCCTCTTCTTGCAAGAAATGGTGAAGCCATCTGCTACTATGACATTCGATCCTTCAAGTTCTTTGATTCCAAACCTCTCCTGGATACCAAAACCTCATCTATGAAGTGTGTGGCCCCATTGCCAATCGACATTGTAATTTTCTTCCGATGTAAGATCCTATGAATTTTTAAAGCATGGTACTTAGGAGCATCTAAAAGTGTGGCAAGGGCACCTCTAGAAATCTCATCTTCTTCCTTCCCATTTGATTCTTCTTACTCAATATTTGGTTCAAGATCCTTCGATTCTTCATCGAAGAACCTCTATTTAATGTACTTGTCTTGGGCCAAGGCATTAATGACCAAGTTCCCATGGCTTCTTACAAGAGGAACACAATTTCTTCCTCCTAAGCTCTTTCTTGTATTCATCTTCTTTGTTTATTCCTTTTACTATGTCCTTTGGATGGGGAGCTCCCTTTTAAAATGGTTTCTTTCGAGATCCAAAAATTGGCGCCTTTATTTAAAATTTGTTCTTGGAAATTGAAGTTTCAAAATTCAAATCCTTCTTGACGACGCCCTATAGAGAAATTGGATTGAAGGTCTTTACCAAACTTTTGAGTGGTTTGGACAACCCTTTCACAAATAAAACTATGAGTCTCCTTTTTGGTACATTAGAAACCTTCACTGAAGGTCTCTAAAACTTTGTGATATAGCTATCCATTGTTGCATATTGCTTAAGTTGTGCTAATTTATTGAAATGAATATTTGGTGCTTTCTTGTCAAACCTTTCTATCAATCTTCGATTGAATTTTCCCAAGGTAGAAATGGGGTTATGTCTTTGAGTGATCATTCTATGGTATCACCATTTGTGAGCTACTTCTAAGTGAAGGCATCAAACTTGATTGCCTCTTCTTCAAACATCAAGTTCAATGAGAAGTATGTGCCCAACTTCTATAACCAAGATTTGATAGTATATTTGTTAGATCCATCATATGTAAGAATGGTGTTCTTACCCAAATGGTTTTGAACATGGTTGATCTCGTTGAGTTTTCCTCCCCCTCCTCGATCCATTCCTCATCTTTAGATCGCAAAAATTCAAAAAATTCAAATCGTTATGAATGTCTTGATTAAGCTCTTCGTACCCATCATGAAATGAGTTGAAGTCATTTCTTATCTGATGATGAAAGGGTTCTTCTTTCTCTAGTTTTTCCTATATTCCCTTTGCAAGAATTTGGCTTGGAATATCTGAGAAGGTGGATTGGTTGAAATTCGGTTGTGACCTAAAGAGATTCCTTCTCTGTGATTTGTCTTACCCTAATTGACATTTTGCAATGCTTGTACTTACTTAGCCATGGACTCCTTCATGGGTCTTTGGAATTCCTTGGCTATATCCCTCTAACTTTGATTGATGAATTCATCTAGAGTTCATGTCATTTATAGGTTTTTTTTTGTCTCTATACCCCATGAATTTTTTCGTTTGATTCAAGTGCTCGAAATTTCCATCTTCCCTTTGGTAATATCTAAGTTCTTGTAATGTCCCCATTTTTATGCCATGTTGTTTTGTGAGCGTTGGCCAGTTTTTGGGGTTTTCGTAAGTTTATAGGCGAGTTGGGAGAACTCCAATGTTCTTGGAGAGTATAGTTTTGGGGTTTCGTGGCATTTGGGGTTTGTTTTGGTGTTTAGATGGTATTTAGGATTGTGATGATGCTATTTGTAGTGTTTTTGGCCATCTGGGTTCTCCACATTTCTTGGAGAACATTGCTATTTTTAGTAAGTGCCCATTTTGGCACCTGACATCATTCTTCAATATCAAATTCTTCTTGGTGTGATCAGTTTCGGTTTTCGGTGCCTTGGTGGTGCTTTACACACAGTGGTTTGGATTATTTAAATTTTAAATTATTATACTAAAGCTATAAAGTTGAAGTTATAATATTTACTTAAGTGTTTTAATTTAATAAAGTTATGTTATGTCCTTCAAATGGATGCTTAGGGGAAAAGGGGACTTAGACATAAAGTTATTTTAAAAAAGGAAATATTGTTTTTTTGAAAATACAAACGAAAAGCCAAAAAAACATTTTTTTTGAAAAAACAATGAAAAAGAAAAATGTGTTTTTTTGAAAAAGCAAGGAAAAAGCTATAAAAGGAGGTTTGGGGCTCTCATTTGGATCATTCAAGTTTGCACACATAACAAGATGTTGTTAGAGTGAACATAGAAGTTTTTCCAAAGGTTGATTGAGGACAAAAACCCTCATCAAATCACTAGTTTCAATGGTGAAAGATCCTCCCTAGCTAGTAGAGTGATTTCACGTAGGAATCACATTGGTTTCACCAGGTTTTGGAATCTGGGTTTTAAAAAAAGAAGAAGATATTCAAGTTTTCTGAGTGCAAGAGATTTTGGGTTTGATTGATTGTTGTTTTTGCAGAGTTTGTTGTTTACAGCTTAAGTAACCGACATAAAACCCTTGAACAGCGAAGAGAGATCAACATTAATTTAGTTAATTTTGCAGTTAACTACAATCCCACTTGTAGCTCGTTGTATAGCTATACGGACAGGCAAAAGGATGTAAAGAGGTGGCACTAAAGCTGATTTACAAATCTGAGATTAATATAATAGTTGGTGTAGGTTGTAAAAGAGCCAATATGCATGAAAGATGTAAAACATAGGTCTGCAAACTGCTGAAATTGTGTGGCGCAGCTGGTGGCTATAATTGACCCTTGTACAAAGGTGATTGGGCATCATGAAATACCCTAAAAATATTGCTCAAAATGCTGATGACAACTGGACAGGAAAGTACAAATTAGGCGTAACTATAGAAGATCTCAAACGCTCGTAAATATAAAGTGTTCTAGCTAGAATAAATTGCAACAATAAGCTCAAATGCGATCCTTGAATAGAATTGCCACCACTTGGATAAGAGGGATTTAGTCCTCAAATCCACAATGAAAACCAAGAGGGTTTTCATCCTCCGGATCTCACACATCAAGGGTTTTCATCCCTGAATGCTCAAATTTTAAAATAGAATTCAATACAATGACAATTGGATAATTTGTTTAGAGTGCTTGCCTTTCCTTTATAGGCATTATCTTTTGGGCCCTTTATTAATTTCACTTTTTCTTTTATAGGCCTTGTATTATCTCATTTAGACGGTTGCTCTAATAATATTACTTAACTTGCCCTTTCGAAATGGGAAATAAAAGTAGGCTACGGGTGTTCAATTAATTCCTTCATTCTTGAGAAGGGGACATGACACACAAATTTTGAGGAATGTTTTTCCTTTCCTTCCTGTGCCATCTTTGTTTAGTAATATTGTCATCTTGGTTTCATTTCCAGTTTAAGCAGATTGAAGTACTATTCAACATCAGGTAGTTTTTGGTACACATTCTTTATTTGCAGCATTGGAGGGGAAAAAATGAAATTTTCATACATATTTTCCAGCAGCTATGTTTCAGATACATGGCAATTTTAACACTTGCATGTTTTGTTTCTCAGTTCTGTTTTTGTTTTTGAGATCTATGGTTCTACAGCTGTTTCCTGTAGTTTAGCTTAAAAAAAATTCAGTTCTTTCAGTTTATCCGTAGCTACAGTTTTGGATATTTAGCATCTGACATTTCCTGTTTTCAAATCAAATATCTTCTCAAATTTCATTTTTGAGGAACACAACATGTGCGCAATTCGTTTTATGTGATTAATTTTTATGTATGCTAGCTAGAGCAAGCTCACTTCATCAGTAGTACTTAACCTCAGGTAGTGTATGTTATCAAATGAGCAATTCCTCGACTCACTGTGTTTTATTTCATAACCACATTTAAATTTGCAGCTTTAGGTTTTGTTACATCTGAATTTTTCGAATAAATACTATTATATAACTTCTTTTTCGGTTTCCTTATGAGGGTTTTAAGCTGGACTTATTAATGGTTTCATGCATTGCAATTTATCAAGTCAGACATATTTGATGTGGTGTAACCTTGCCTTCAGCTAGCATTTTGTTGAGGGGTTTATTTATTTTGATTTTTTATGCATCATTTATCAACATTGCTGCAAAATACTTACCTCAGATGAAAGGGGCCTATTTTCTGTATTAATGATGTTCAGATTTTGTAATGATTTGAATTCTTAGAAATCTGATCTTTGATGATTGCAGGATTTCTTGGAAGAAAAGTTATCAGGGTATATATGGAAGCAAAATCAGGTTGAACATTTCATCCTCACTGATTCAGACATAGCAGTGGTTGACGATCTTAGCCATATTTATGAAGACTACCCAGATTTTCACATAGCTCTTACTTTTCGAAATAATAAGCATCAACCTCTAAACTCAGGCTTGATCTTTGTAAGAGGAACTGCAGAAGGTGTTTCAAAGTCCGTATAATCATATTTTGCATGTTTATTCTGCTTTATGTTTCACTACTTTGTATTTAGTTCTTTTTACCTGATTTCTTTAGATTTAATTTCCAGTAAATTCTGCATCTGTCACAGGGCAAAAGCATTTTTGGAGGAAGTTTTGGAAGCTTATAAAAGTATGTTCATGAAAGCTGCTCGTATGTTGGGAGATCAGTTAGCTTTGAATTGGATTGTTAAAAGCCAGCCTCTGTTTGATGTTCAAAGGTTTAGGGGTCCCAAAGCTTTTGTTGCTGAATTTCATAGGACACAAGTCTTATTTTTACCATGTTCTATCTTCAACTGGACTCCTCCTGAAGGTGCAGGACAATTTCATGGCATGCCTGAGGATGTGAAGGTAAGTCCATAATTATTTGTTTTTGTGTACATGAGTTTTTTGACATGCCAAATCCAGGGAACTGATTGGTATGGTGATTCCATAGCATTTGGAGCATTAGAGATGTTCCTCAGTATGTCTTTACAGTAGACATTTGCTGAGGGCCAAATTTTTCTGGGAAAGAGTCTTAGTCACGAGCTGAAAAAAGATTTCACAGTGACAATGCATCTACAGACAAATGAACCAAAAGTAAAATTAGAAGTTTGTGGACATTGTTTTTGTTTGCAGGAGCATCCCTGGTAGAGCAACATGATCCTGCAGAGTGACGTGTAGATCATGCTTGTACAACCTAGAGTTGATCTGAAATGGCTCAGAACAAAAAAAAGTTCTAGTCCTCAAATGGAAACTTGTGTTGTAGCATATGAGAGAATGCTGTGGTCTCATGAAATGTTAGACCATATCTTGAAGACCATGTTGAGGTCCAACAGTTGAGGGAGACCATGTTGTAGTCTTGCAGACACAAGATTATGTTTTGTAAGCCCATTTTGTGCTTTAATAGATGAGAGACCATGTCGAACACTTGTGTAATGAGAGTATCATTTTGTGGTCTTTTCTAGGTGTTGTACAGATCCAAGTTTTTTCATATGGAGTCATTTGTCAAGCCAAAGTACTATTGTTTTCAAACTAGTGAGTCATTGTTGAATTCTTGTCACTCGTGATTGTGAGTTGTAACGGCTAATGACAGACCTTTTGAACCCAGCAGATGGAGCTTACAAGAAACATGTTGTAGACACCTAAAATAATATTTAATTAAATAAATACATTTTATTTATTTAATTAATTTAACCTCCTTCCCTTATCCTAATAACTAATTAAATAAATATTTATTATTTATTTAATTAATTTTCCCATTACTTTTATCCACCACCTTTAATTAAATAAATTTACATTTATTTAATTATATCTTACCCTCTTCCCACATTCCTCTAAATTTCCTAAGCCTTCTTAAGTTACTTACATCCTAATCACCATTAGCCCATTCTCCAACTTTTAACCTTAGCCTAGTTAATGAACCTATGGTTTGTTGATTTAACCCATCCTTATTAAATGAATTAATCCATGATTAATTGATTTGATCAATGTGCCTAACCCTCATCAACATTTCTTTCTAATTTTTAATTCCCTACACCTCTCTCAAAGTTGCCACCAAGTGAAAAGTGTCCTAAGTCTACCCACCTATCTCTTAACAAATCCACTAACCTCTTACACAATCCCACTAACTCTTCCTAATGTATGCTCACACGTGTGAGCACACCTCCCTCTTTCACCCCTCTCTTGTGACACTTGTCACAAGGATAAATCTCCACTAAAACCTTGATCCAAACCTATTTCTCGTTAAATCCTAGCCTTTCATCACCAATTCATCCTAGCCCTTGGTTCATCTCATCACAATTCTATATATTGAGGCATTGACTCTCTTTCCTCAACAAGCCACATTCACCATTCCTTATGCTGCCCAAATATCTATTGAAGCCACATTCATCATATCCTTATGTTGCCCAAATATCCATTGAAACCATCTTCATCATACCCTTATGCTACAAAAATTATGAGCAACCACATCAACCATCAACACTTGAGAGCAAATCTGCAAGTAGAGGGTGCAACTTGTGAGCTCAATCTATGAAGAGGAGAACAATGAAGGTATAATGTCTTAATGTTTATTTTTTTTATACATTTTCATATATGTTCATTAATCCATTTTACCTTCATTTTGGCACGCCCATGGGTTACCACACCATTTTTTCTAACGTTTTATGAAGTTTTCATGAGTTTTTGTGAAGCAGGTATCGTTTTGGGGCCAAAACTATGAAGTTGCGCCTATGTCACACGGAGCTGTGCATCTGTCACATAGACTAACGCCCTCTGTCACACAGAGCTGTGCCTCTATAAAAAGAGTGGCATCTTTGTCACATAAAGTGGCACTTTTGCAACATAGAGTTGTACCTTTGTTTTTCGATAGTTTCTAATCATTTTGACTTAGAATTAGGGTTTCTTTAACTTCTCAGGTCCTTTTTTACAGGGTATCATCATTCCAACACTGTTTTGTAGGAGGAATCATTAATTGTATACTTAAACTAGGCCTTTTAGGGTTTTTCAAAGTTGGGGTTTCTTGCAAAGTTCTTAGGTCACCTAGGGTTTTGCCTATTTTGAAATATTTTTGGTCATATTATCTGACATATTTTGGCAAGATTTGTATGCTCATCTACTTGTTTCCTCACTTGGGTTGGTGAAAAACCTTGCTCTTTAACTCTCGAAAGTCGTTTTTTGTCCAAATTGTAAAGTTGTGTCTCTGTTTCAGAGAGTGGCGCTTCTGTCAAGAAGAGTGGCACCTTTGTCAAAAAGAGTGGCACCTTTGTTAAAAAGAGTGGTGCTTTTGTCAAAAATAGTGGTGCCTTTGTTTTTGGGTGCATATTTTAGGGTTTTTTTGGTGTTTTCTGCATCCAATCTTCATTTTTGAGTCACTACCTTCATGATAAGGTTGTTTCCTTAGGTATCCCCCCTATCGTTGGGCTAAGTGTACCAACCCTCATTGCAAAAAAGAGGTTCCAAATTTCTATGGTTATCTTCATGCTAACATTCATTTTATCATCTAACCCCTTGGGGTGTAGCTTGAAATTGCTTGTCAAAGGCAAAATCATCAAACCACTAACACATTTCTTGCAGATTCGCTTGCCCAAGGTTCTCTTTTTTCACTAATCTAGGCACATTCTATTTTCTTAAGGTTAATGAACAATTGTTTGATGTGTTTTTGAGTGAGTGGTGTGTATGCTCTCCTCTCGCACCTAGTGTGATCTTGAGGATCAAAAACATCACTTACTCTTTTCTTTTCTTTGTTATTCCAAGGAACCTAGCGTGTGTAAAATCTCTCCTTGCACTTCGTGCGATCTTGGATGACCAAAAACACTTGGATCATTCCTTTTAGGGGGCCTGCTTAGGGATTTCATCACCCTAGGGGATGACCTCAACTCCTATGTTTCGGTGTAGCATAAAGAGTGGGAGGTGAATTGAAAGATACCTTTCTTGGAAGTGGAATCTTGTCAATTTGGGCTAAGCCTCCAAGAACTTTATACCTTGGAGAAGTGAAGGTGGAAACCCACTCTCCTCTCGGCTGCTTGGCATTATTCCCTTTCATCTATGGATTTTGGCTTCACGTACCCTTGAGGTATTTGGAGGACTCCCTAGCAGCCTTGTTCATCCTAGATTAGGACCATTCGACCATAGCTTAGTGTGGTGTAGGGTACAACTGATCATGCTTGAAGTTACTCACCATGTATGACCTTTTGTTGAGGTGACACATAATCCTTGGTTGGGCCTTGTCCTTCTAAGGCAAGAGGTGTAAAGGTGGTACATGACCTTTGCATACTCTAGGTTACCCATTCAATTGGGAGTATTAGCCTCATGGCAAGTGGGCCCACATTAAGTCTCCACACCCACTTGAATAATTTTAAGCTTGTGCAAGTGCTTGGTATGTCTTCTTGTGCTAAATCAGTGAATACCTATCTCCCCATGTCCTCCTAGCCACTTTGGTGTGCTTTTAATTCTATCTCCTAGTCAAGCAAGCAAAACCTTCACATCATCCTAACCAATTCTTCCTATCTCAATCATCCTCCAACATCCTAATCATACCACCTTTTCATCCTAATCATCCCTTTTCATCTTAATCGCCTTATCCTAATCATCCCATCCTAACCCCTTATCCGTATTTAATCATCCCTCCTTGTACTAATTATCCATTTTCATCTTCCTAATTATCTATATTCATCCTAATCATTCATAATCATCCTAACTATCCCCTCCCCCCCTCGCCACCCCAATCATTCTAATCATCCACCTTGTTCTAATCATCCCCCAATCTATATCCAATCCATCCCTAATCCATCATTTAGCACCCTAAGCCTAATTTGTCTAATCCACTTGAGGTCCTAATCATCCTCCATAATCCACATCAAAACCCCTTTTTCTTAATCCATTTTCATCCTCTATCCACCATCATCCTTAACCTCCATCATCATAATCATCTTAATCCAGTTCTCTTGTCAACCTAATCCCATTCTAACTAAATCCTAATCTAATGCATCTCCCCTCGATCCAAAATCTAATCATCCATTTTCCATTTATCTATTTCAATCACATGTCCAATCCCTAATCCTTAGTCAAAAATTACCCTTTGAACATCAAAATTTGGTTAAGGACTCAATCTACTTCATAACCCATATCCTTTCATCATCATCCGAATGTTTCATCCAAAGATCCTATCCTTAGGTCCTATTCCTCTAATCCCCAAATTCATTCCTAATCCATCATCATAATTTCCATCCTCATCCAAAATCATTCCCTAACTTTCCTCTTCCAATCTATCCTCAACAATGTCTAATCATCTAATCCATCCTCTACCCAACCTAATCTATTCTAATCCACCTTCATCCATTCCAACCAACCCAATCATATTAATGATGATGAGGGTAGTCTTGTTGACCAACTCGAATATGATCCCTATGATGATAATGAGAGCATTGTGGACCACATTGAATCCATTATTAATAGCCAAAATTCTCTAATCTTCCACCAATCCCCTATCCAAAGCTCCCCTCAAGTCTCATCCATGTCATCCCCATCCACCACCACTAATTTTATCCTCACCCATTACTTCAATAATGATAAGGATGCCATGCTTAGATATCTCCTTGGTATTGGTGCTAAAATTCCATCCTCCCCACCATCCAATCCCAATCCATTTTCTCTTGCTTATCCTTCCCCTTCCTTTGACAAGGGAAATCAAGCCTCTAGCCAAAATTCCCCTCCAACCCCAACCCCATCCACACCCCAAATCCCCATCTCCAAATCCTTTTCAAGGTCCTCATCCTCATCCTCAATTTACCAATTCATGGAAGCTTCCACCTCTTATTCCACTTGTTCATCTCCCACATCCTTACAATCCACATCACCCCAAGCTTACCAATCAACTTCATCTCGTGTCTCTCATAATTTCCTCTAAGGATTATTTGTGAAGGTGGCTAATTCGCTATGCAAAAACAAAGTTGTACAATTTTCCCATGTCATACATCCACCTTCATCACCCCCACATCAAGATAAACCCCAATCCCCAAATTCTCATACATCTCTCACTCCATCCATCCAAGTTGAAGAGTCTATCCATCCTTCCTCCCTCATCACACCATTTACATCAAATGAACTATGTCCATCTCCTAATCCAAAGCATGCTAACATAGATTCCCCTTCATATAGAGATCAAGGAACCCTTTCTCCTCCACCATATGATCCCCTTCCATCTCATTATCCTATTTCCAATCAAGAGCAACATATCCCTTCCATCCCGTCCAATGATCCATTTCCTTCTCAAGAGCAAGATATTCCTTCACCCCCCTCCCATGATTCCCTCTCTCCCAGTTCATCTAATGACATCCTTCCATGTCAAGATCAAAGTACCTCTTCCACTCCATTGCATGATCTCTCTGTAAATCAAGATCAAGGTACACCTTCCACCCCATCTAATGATCCTCTCCCCTCTGATCAAAACACCCCTCCCATTGCATGTCATGATCCCCTTCCGTCTCATAATCAAGAGCACACTATACTATCCACCCCATCCCATATTCCTACCCCAAGTCAAGATCAAATCACCCCTTCATCTTCATGTTATGATCCTAATCCTCCACAAGATCCCATAACCCCTATCCAAGCTACCCATGAACCCCATACCTATCAAATGGGTTCCTCCACTGTCATCCAAGCTGGTTTGCTCCAAGAGCCTGCCATTTCTTCCATGTCATATTCCCCTCAAAATGGATTCACATCTTGCTTCCAAAATAACAAGTATCCCTCTGGCAAAAGAATTTGTGAAACTATGCATTATCAAGGCAAAGGGTTAGGCCTTCATTAGCAAGGCATCTTAGAACCCCTTAATATCAAAGAAAATCCAAAATATCATGGCCTTGGATACCAAGCGCAAGACATTGGCACTCCTTCCACCCATCCTAAATCCGAAATCCCTCCATCTAAATCCAAATATGTAATGTCCCTAGTAGGAATATTTGTGTTATGGTTACAAATATGAATTAGATTTGTAATATATTTGATAATAAACCTCCTTAGATGTATGTTAAGTTAATCAATCTTATATTAGATGGACGTTGAAGAGTATTGATTATTATAATTCTTTTTGCATTATATTTGAAGTCTGATATAAACCCTGATTCTTATCAAAGGAAGAGTCAGATTTGCCTTCCTAGAGATAGTTGTAAGAGAACTATTGAATAATATTATTATGTATAATCCTTCTTTAAGCTGCTTGAATATGCCTCTAATTATGTATAATAGAACTTAATCTCTTATCCTCATAATGATTGGAATGTTGTTCCTGAATGTTGTCCTTATAACCATGCAATACTTCGAATATACCTCTGCTTATATAGATAGATATTTATAGGTCTTAGTCTGATTGCTTTTCCTGAATTATCTCCTTAAAAACATGCGGGTTTATCTTGGAGACCTTTCTGATTTATGTGCTCGAAACATATACTCCCATATTGTAAATTTCTGGTCATATAGAGCGGTTCCACAATTAGGGAATTCAATAATAAAAATAAGTCTGCATTTCCCCCTTTCTTCCCTCCACAAATGTCATTTTATATCTTCCTATTCAAGTGAGGAGGCATAACCCTTTGAAAGGTGATATCCTTTTGAGAGGACATAACTCTGTGTATAAGACCGATTGGTTTATCAACTAATCTAATCACTGCCATCAAATGGGATTATCTTCTTTAAAATAATCACCGCCTTATGTTAATCTCATAAATAATGATCATTGCTTTGTGCTACCTTGTCTTCATTAAATAATATAACACACCTATATCCAACGATATGCCTATTCAATGCTACACCTACCTCCAAATGTAGTAGACAACCAGGGAGGTCTCGATGGAAGCTAGTCTTCAAATATATAATTGGCAACAGTACTTGTCATAAGACAATCGGCCAATAATAATAAGTGCCCGACTCTTTGCAAATGGCACGATTGCTGATACCACTATGTTCTAGTGTCAATGCCGATATCATGGACCAATGGAATTAATAAAAGTCAATATGGTAAGCCACGATTTGCAGAAGAGTAGCGGCTACAGAAAACAGGCCAATTAATACCAACTCCATTGCATTCTTTTAATAATGAAGGCAAATCATGTATGAAAGGGATTCGATTCATATCTTAGGCAGTCCGACTTAGTTTGACCGGGATTAAATAATAATTGTCGCCCTTATGAATATACACCAGACTACATATAGTAATGGTATTCGATAGAGGTGGCTAGAGTAAAAAATTTCATCTCGGTGTCTTCTGAAAATTGCCGACAAGGATGTCGGCCTTCCTTGTGCTGGGCGCTTAAGGTTTTGCGATCAATTGTCCGAAAATGATACAGCCGCCCATACATAATCACTCGATATAATATTCCAGGGCCTGCAATAATGTGAATTGCCCAAGAATAGAAGTTATGCCAGTATGCACTGTGATGATTTTGCAATAATCGATCAACCATAATAGCTATATATTGATCATTCGCCACAACCTCTGAATAAATTAACATCATTATTCAATGCGAATGCAAAGGAATTAATATATATCTGCGATATGAACTGGAAAATATGAATGCATTTCCATAAAAAAAATGGGATATTACAAGTCCTCCCGCCCAAGATTGCTTCCCCTCAAGGAACCTTAAGTCATTACGTTGATACTAGGGTCCCAAATAAGTCTGTAGGATGTTTCCTCATATCCATTGCTTCATGTTGATGCCATTAAACTCACAAAGTTTGGCAGAAGCCATCACACCATGGAGCAATTCCATGTCATTCATCATAGAAATTCCTGGGTCCCAAGGTTGACAGCACCATCTAGTCAGAACATAATCTTGTTGATCACTGATAGATGATCTCTTGAAATCTACTAAGAAGGAGAATAATCCAATGCGATACAAACTCCTTAGAGGAATGTCCTTTTATAAGAGTAAATTTACTATATTCATCATAGGTTATACCGTTATCTTACTTTCAACAACTATTGAATCCCAAATGATTCAAGGATTCCAAGTCAGCCTTAAGGGTGAACCATCACGCTGGTGTTGGTCTACTCTGATTTTAACCATTTGCTTCTCATACTCAAACTGCCTCCGTCTCTTTTGGAATCCTAAGAAGTGTTCTTTGTCTAACTTAAAATTGAAATATATATAATTCTTGGTCTCATTCTTAATTAATGGCAAAAGAACTTTGTTCAACCATAGAATCAAAATTTTGATACATTCCCTCAAGGTGTCAAGGGGAAAATTGCCAGTACTCCAACTTATTGCAATTATAAATGCTCTAGAATGTTGGTAAGAAACATGGTTCACTGTGGGAGAGATGGAGATTTGAATTGATCTTGGAGAGTTTCTCATTATCAGCTTCCTCCACTCTATCAATGGTTTAAAATCCACTTGATCACAAACTAATGGTATTAGTGTAGGGAAACCAAGGCAGTGGTAATCTATTGGTAATCTCATAGGAGGTATGTGTATACATGGCGTCAGAGAATCACTCTTCCTTTCTTCTTTCAAGCCTAAATGTTCAATATTTAATCTTCGATCTAGAGAGTGAGTCAAACTCAATGAATTCTCATGAAACCCAACACTTATTTCATTTGTAGTAGAAGAAACATATGAAGATTTATCTTCCTCCTTATGAACAATTTCCACATCTTGTATTTTCTTGCATTCATCTTCTGTATGTACTAAAGGAACTTCCTCCAATTTGTCTTCTGAATTGATCCTCTCTTGCCCTTCTTTTTCCAAGTGAGGTTCTAATTTTTCCTCACATTGTGTGAACACATCAAGGAACAATGTATATGCCAATGAAGAGGGAACCCATTCTTGTTTCCAAACGGACCATAGTATAGATATGGTGGGTCGGGAGAAAACATCACTCTCCTGGATAGTTAGAATCATAATATCTTTCATGGCTGCAAACTATGATGTCCCCTTGGGGTTTGAGTTTGAATTTTTGTGTTTGGATTGTATTCTGATTTTTTTGAGTTTTTGCTAGAAATGGTGCCGGAAATTGACATAAATGCAAGAAATACTAAAACAGAAAGTAGAAACATAAACTGAGAGGAACCCAGTTAATATTTATTGTTTTCAATCTAAACTAGAACATACCCATTTGCTGGAAATTACATCCACAGTTTCAATTTTCTGAGATCAGCAATTTAGTGGGTCCAAACCCTAGGCGTCACACCTGAATTGGTCCTTTCTCTTGCTTCAGTATTTTGCTCATGTTATGGCAGACCTGGACGCCTTAGTAATGCTTGTCTACAGCCAATTTAAACCCTGAGATCTGCTTCAGGAAATAACCACTCCCTTCACAATTTGGACGACCTCCTTAGAGAGCTTACACGTGCCACAAGATGGTGTTGCTGATGTAAATAAACCTGCAACAAATTGCAGATCTGTACAGCCTCCTTGAATGATCAATTCTGCCCTTGTACAGCCCAACAAAAGTGATATCTCATGTGCCCAACAAGTATGCACAATTTCCTAACTCCCACGTGCCAGGTATGGAAAGTTGTAACCAACAATTTATTAATTAGACCTTTATTTCTGATCAGCCAATGAATGTCTGAAATTTCTGAATTATTCTTCTCCTAAAAAAACTTGTGAAAGCTCTGATAATGATCTATGTATGTGACCATTCAATCGAGAGTTCTTGGGTGATCTCTCAAACATGTAAACTTTGTCCTATTCGAGGGTTCCAATCCTCAGAATAGCTTGAAACTCCATGCCCTCAAACCCTGTTGCTCAGCTTTCACTATTTGCAAAATAATAATCTGAATATGGTTGAATGAATGAAATAACATTCAGTTTTGCCTTTTAACCTCCTCAAACCCTAACACCCATCTTTTGGCATTTTACTTTTAAATAAAATATCAAATATTCCTTCTCTGAATCCCAACGCAACTTTTTGCAATTGGCTTTTAATAATAATATTTACTTTTGAAACGTAAGCCCCCTTTTAATAAAAATATTCATAAAGTAACTTTAAAATATAACATTTTATTAAAAAGTTACTTTATCCCCTTATAACGCCAACTTATAAAGTATTTTATTAAAAGTTACTTTATAACGTTAAATTATAAAGTCACTTCAACAATTAATATTATTGAAGTAATTTGACTTTAATAATATAATTAAATTGCCAACTCTCAATAATAATCTGATAACAACCCTTGAGAGTGATCCAACCACATTTCCCAACTATTGGTGTGATGATGATTGATCCAAGCGTAACTTACTATAAATAGTAAGTGTGAACATCAAGACCAAGGGACTTACAACATCTAGAACTGCCTTGGAAGGTTCACCAATCGATATACTGATTCTTGGGCTGAAGAACACTAAAATGGATACCCAAGCCTACTGAAAAACCATAGAAAACCCTCCAAAGGGCCTCCTAAACATCCCATTAGCCTACTGGGACTAGATAATAAGCTAACCACTGCAAAGATATGGTTCCCGAAAAAAGGGGACATTACACAAACACACCTTTATCATGTACATTCTAAATTGTGACGAAGAAATGATAGAACATGTTGTAGATCAGATCTCACAACCCTAAGTCCACAAGAAGGTTACTTGTCCTGATTTCCACATATGTCTTTAACATGGTCATCCTTCTTGAGTAATGCGTATTGTTGATGTCATCTAGGTCTTTAAAACTATCTACGATCATGTGCAATACCTCTTTCATCGTGTCGTCGTCATAAGGAACTAGAGGTACCAAAATTGTCATTACCTCACTTAAACAAGAGGTGACCAACAACTTGATTTCCTCATCATGATGCCTCAATCATTTATGCGGATTCAAGGTGGTTACTATAGGAGTTAGAGCTATATCTAACACTTAAGATGACTGCTCAATGTAGATCAAACATTCTTCCACCTCTTTAAGTGTGTTCAAGTCATCGTCTCTTGATTGTACTTTAGTACTAAGCTTGTTGCTTGCTTCATAGAGTGATCTTGCCAATGTTTTAATTTCTTCTATTGTCATGATTAATCAAGTTTTTCGACATTTACCCAAAGGCTGGTAGGTATACTAGCTTTGATACCATTGTAATGACCCTGATTCTGGATCGATCGATTTTTGATTTATTTCTGATTGAATTGACAAATGTTGTCATCTAGTATTATTAAAGTAAGCTAACTGAGTTTGCAAATCATGAATGAAGTAGAATGAACTATTGTATATAACACCTTATTATCTATTACTGCAACTTTAAAAAAAAATAGGTATTTCTGGTATAAATTTTGAAATGAGAAGTTTGATTCAATTACTAGCTTGATAACGGAAATTGGGTAAAAATATATTGCTGTTTCTGAATTCTTCACTAAAACTATGCATTAACTTTGAATATATACCTGCCTATATATCATCAATTTATAGGCCTTGAAACTTGAATGTGTTTCTTGATTGATATCCTTATATTCGTGCATGTTTGCCTTGGATGTTCTTTCTGATTTACGTCCTTTAAACATATACCTCCACTCTATAACTTCTGCTCATATAGAGTGATTCCCCAATAGGAAATTCAATAAAATAATAAGTCTGCAAATATTCGATTGATGATCCCTTCTTCACTTCAAATGTCTTATATATCTTTTTGATCAATAGTACCCTTTCTGAAGGGATATGATCTTCCAAACAGGCATGACTATTCTATTGGTTGTCGATCTTTCAAACTATTTGCACCCCTTTGTTAATTATTACTGCTGTCAGTAATAATGAATAAACTTAATTTGCTGAATTAATCAACCCGTGCCCAACATTAAGCTCTCGCAACACCCGATATGTAAAAGGTAATTGATATCAGCTTTAATCTTCAAATAGGACCCGATATCACATGACATTATCATCAACGGCCTTCCACATAGTCTTCGCCAACAGAAACAAAAGATACAGTTTCAGCTCTTTGACCAATCCAATATCCGATGTAGCGCGGAGGGTATTAGGCAATATTTATCTTGGACCAAGACCCGCGCCCAATATAGATTCAGTATTTAGAAGAAATATGGATTGCCAACAATAGCTCCATATTATCCAAATTGATAGCAATGAAGATTGGCGGCAATGTAATTTCTCCGACAGGTGCAAATGAGACAGCTCCTTAAATAATTATGATTCCCTTAAGGTACGATTACATAGAATCTTGGGCCCTTATTTTCCAAATCCCAATCCCTCATCCTTCCATCTATTTTGGGTCCTTATGTCCCAAAACAAAGTCCTTCATCCCCTCCATACATCTTGGGTCCTTACATTCCACCACCTAGCATTCCTATTCCAAAATCCCATTATCCTCTCTATCCATCACCTCATATCCCTAATCGAGATCAACAAAGGTACACACCCTTGAACCTTTTCCAACATACTACTTACACCAACCCATCCATAATACATCCAAATCATTCATATCCATCCACCAACCCCATTGCCCTTGGAAGAAAATTGGATTCCAAATCTCAAATGCATAAAGCCAAAAATCCACAAAAATCAAAGGATCAACACGTCCCATCAAAAAGACATAAGAAAAATATGATCCAAAATAGAAAATTTAAATCCCAAAGGCCTCAAAGGCCCATTAAGCAAAAATCAAAGTCAAAAACCATGTGGATTCCCAAAATACTCATAGAAGCAATGCATCCCAAAGAAAAGTCAAAATTGGCATCCAAACTTGCTTATCCAAAAGCTTCATCCAATCCTAAGTCCTTCACCCCATTTAATAATCCTTCATCACCTCCATCCATTTTGGGTCCTTATATCCCAAAATCTACATCCACTCCTCCATCTACAAAGTCCACTTCTCTTCCACAACTCCACCACCCTTCAAAGTGTGTGTCAATGTTGATCTTGCCTAATATTTCCATCCACTCATCTACACGTCTTCCATCAACCCATCCACTATCGAACATCCATGTTCCATCCTTCCATCCCTCTTATCCGATCCTTTGCATAAATCCATCTTCCAATCCATTTTATCCCCCTTACCATCATTCTACCAATGTCTATGAGCATACATCCAATTACCATGGTCCATTATAGCACATAATCAAGGGATACCATCTATGGAACTAGATACTTGAGTCCTTCCTCCATATCCCTATCATCCATCCACTCATGTGTAATCTCCCCATCCTCTTGCACTCTACACTTGGGGGCAAGCTTCATCCATACCACATCTTACCCACATCCTCCACTATCCTTCATCGTTTATCCATTATCTAAATCCATCCTCCCTTTTCCCTCCTTTGAACTTGAGAAGGTCAAGGATCTACATGAGCATTACATATCCTACCTCCCTTATGCTATCCATATCATCCATTCCATATCCCCCATCCTATCCAAATCAATCCACCCTTCCCATCTTTGATCTTGATAAGGAGTCTTCATGCTATCATATATGCATACCTTATCCATATCCCTTGTTCTCCTCCTTCTCATACCCCTTATCCTACCTCCATCCTCCTATCCTAGCCAATTCATCCTCTTTCCACCCTTGATCTTTATAGAAAGCTAGGGGCAAAATATCCATGCATGCTTTGGACAATGCAATCCTTACTCTGATTTCCATCCATGTCCTCTATGCACTATCCTTCAATCTCATGCTACTATCCTCCCATCTATGATTGCATTACCTCTAGTGTGGGGCATCTCGTTCCTTTGCAACATAGTACTTGGAGCTCCATCCTCCTATCCTTGTCCACCATCCTGTTATCTCCCATCACCTTTCATACATCCATTTAATATCCCTCTATCCTTCCATCTTTTACCAAGACTCGGTTCTCCCTTGTCATTGGATCCCATCCATTCCTCTATCCTATTCATCCTATCCTCCATCCAATCCTATCCAAACTATTTATCTTCTATCCTCTATCCAATTCTATCCTATCTTATCCAAGCTATTTATCCTCCATATACCATTTCAATCCAACCATCCCTCCAATCTAATCCAAATGCAATCAATCCTAATCCATGCAATCCAATCTTGCAATCTAGTGCATCATCCATAAGCAATCCATGATCTTAATCCCAATCAGCTGATAATCCATTATCATCATAGGGATATAGCCTTCCCAATCCACATGTTGTTCTTATCGTTAACAATACATTTCTTGGGTTACGCATTGTTCTTATCGTCAACTTTGCTATCCTTGTCCTCATCACGAATCCATCAATCAATCAATCCATCGATCGGTTTTCAGCTTGACTTGGAGCATAGTCCTTGTTTGCTTTTGGTTTGTAGTGCATGCTTTCTTGTTGCTTGTGTGTGTTATCATTGTTTGCATTTATCATGGTCTTTTGCACTCTATTGCCACAAGGGCATCATGGTCTTCCATATCATGGTGTTATAAGGCATATGTTTGCATTTGACCTTTTTTATCACATACTTGGCACATTGTCATCCTGGTTCCTTATACCTTGGTGCATAATGTCAAGTGCAATATCAAATGTAGGTTGCTCATATCATTGCAGTATGATGATCTTCCATCCTCCCTCTCCATCCATATCTTCATCATCCTTATCTTTTTCCATCCATCTTTATGTAGTTCATCTTTTCATCCTTTCATCCTTCTAGTCCTCTCATCCATTTCGAGAGCACACCCATGTTCCTTTGAACTCGCATGTCCTCTCGAAGGGGCATATCATTGCCTCCTCGTCATCCTTTCTCATCCTTGCTAGTGACTGGGGTGTCATGCCACTAGTCCTTATCCCTTGCCTACCCACTGATTTATTCTTCTTTGAAGTGATGCTACTTTTCTTAGTTGCAACATCTCAAAGAGGGGAAAAATGTAGACACCTAAAATAATATTTAATTAAATAAATAGTTTTTTATTTATTTAATTTAACCTCCTTCCCTTATCCTAATAATTAATTAAATAAATATTTATTATTTATTCAATTAATTTTCCCATTACTTTTGTCCACCACCTTTAATTAAATAAAATTTATTTACTCTAAACTTTTTCTCACATTCCTCTAAATTCCCTAAGCCCGCTTAAGTTAATTAATCCATTATTAACCTCACCTACATCCTAATCACCATTAGCCTATTCTCCAACTTTTAACCTTAGCCTAGTTAATGAACCTATGGTTTGTTGACTCAACTCATCCTCATTAAATTAGTTAATCCATGATTAATTGATTTGATCAATGTGTCTAACCCTCATCAACATTTCTTTCTGATTTTTAATTAGTGTCCTAAGCCTACCCACCTATCTCTTACACAGATCTACTAACCTTTTACACAATCCCACTAACTCTTCCCTATGTGTGCATGTGTGAACACACCTCCCTCTTTCACCCTTTTCCCTCTTATGACACTTGTCACAAGGCTAAATCTCTACTACAATCTTGATCTAAACCCTATTTCTCATTAAATCCTAGCCCTTGGTTCATCTCATCACAATTCTATATATTGAGGCATTGGCTCTCATTCCTCAACAAGCCACATTCACCATATCTTTATGCTGCCCAAATATCTATTGAAGCCACATTCATCATATCCTTATGCTGCTCAAATATCCATTGAAGCTATCTTCATCATACCCTTATGCTGCAAAAATTATGAGCAACCACATCAACCATCAACACTTGAGCAAATCTACAAGTAGAGGGTGCAACTTGTGAGCTCAATCAATGAAGAAGAGAACAATGAAGGTATAATGTCTATGCTTATTTCTTTTATACATTTTCATATATGTTCCTTCATTAATCCATTTTACTTTCTTAACATGTCAAAAGCTATCAAACACAAAAATAACCTCCAAGACTCTTGGCACGTGCCAATATGAAGAGAGGTACAAAATTGTGTAGAAACACACATGAAAGGTATTCTTGGACCAGTGGAGCATGCCTATTCAAAGATTGGCCCAAAATCTTTCAAAAATGTTAAGGCGGGTAGTTGAATATGTCCTGAAATGCACTGACACAAGGAAATACAGTTTTTAAATGCTGAAATGGCACTTTATACTCTTGCAGTGCTTCTTTTTAAAGAATGTCTGGTTTTTTTATACACAAAAAGGAGAAAAAAGGTACACATGCATGCGTCCAGTCTTATCATTGTTGAATTTGTGATAAAGTATGAAAATTAGTGATTAAATCAAAAGTGTGTTTAGCAGATGACTGCCAAAAGCATGCCAGGATGAAGGTGGTCAATGTTTGCAGGAGGACAAAGTGGTCTCCTGGTATGAAGAGCAAACTCGGGCAAGAAATTATTAAATTTTCAAAACATAAACTGAACCAAATATTGCTGAGCATGCATGATAATGTATGCTGCCATAATTTGAAGTTTCAGAAAAGAAAACAGATTCCTAGACTTCAAGTGTGCACCACTATAGTGTCTGTCGAAAATTTCACAAAATGAAAAATGCCAGAAGGACCCTGAGCATGCACTTAGCAGGTGTTTGAGCAAAAAAACTCAAAAGTTAAAAAAAAAGGGGCACAATCCCCCCCAGGTGTGTGCCATAAGGGGTTTTGCCTTGGATAAGTTATAACACTGAAAAAGAAAGGGGGATCCAATAGCTGAGTGTGCATCTTTTATCACTTTGCCCATGAGCTCAAACAAACTAAAAAGGTGAAGATTACCCCAAGTGTGCTTAGCAGGATTGTGATCAAAATTTAAATGCATGAACAAGGTTTGGAGACATAAAAATGACATATCCATCCTTGGTATGTACCCAGCAGTGTTTGATCATGTTTTTAGGAAAAATAGGAAAGCACAAATTGGGGGCTTGCATTACATACAAGCTTGTTTGATGCATCTTCTCATTTCACACTTTTATTGTGAGCAGTTGCAGCAGGTTTCAAACTTCATTACAGGTCTTTCAGCATTCTCTTGACTTCCAAAACAGCAAGGCTTTTGAAGATTGCCTCAGTGATGACCTTTGTCTTTAACCACTTTGACAACTTTGACAAGTTTTAGTCATAAACAGCAGGGTCTTCAAGTGTTATCAGCAAGAGGACATTCAACAGTCTTAGCTTGCAAGGCATTATAGGAGAGGGCTTGTCCATCAGTTTGTTGTAGATTCAGTATTACACATTGTTCTTTGCTCTCTATTTTCCATCATTTGTCTTCATTCCTGGCAGATCCTAATGGAGTTTAGGTCACTGCAAGAGCAAAATATAAGCTAAGATACTGAGAGTTTTATCATTTCCTTCACTCTTCATCAAATGGCTAATTGCCAGTTTGTGTTTGAGTAAGGGTTGGCTATGGCAATTTTTTTCCCCTGCAGGTTTGGTATGGCTGGATACGATCTTATATATAGATATAAACTATGTCATAGGCTTTGCCGAACTTCAAACAAATTTTTTGAAATCTGGCAAACTTAAAAAGAATTTTTTTTATCTTATTTCAATGTAAAATTCGCACGGAAACAGTTCAGGGATTTTATAAAAACCAATGATGCTTTGAACACCAGAGGATTTTTCTTTTGTTTCATTGTGTGACAAATTGCTGGTTGGGAGGGGATTATAGCGGCTACCTTTCCATCATGTATTCTAATGTCCGATGAGGTCTCTCCCATTCAATGTATTATCTCCTGTCAAAGGTTTGCCTGCACTCACGAAATTGGATAACCATCTATCTCACCAAATAAGCTAAATGCATTGGTAGAGTCATTGATTGTTGAGTGTCTACAATTGTTGTTGATTTCTGTTGCAGAGCCATGCAACCTGAAATGTCTCCCTAAAAGCAGATATGGCTTTCAAAATAAAATAAATATACTTCACTTTTTATACCTAAGATATGTCTGCCCTTTTATCTTTATTCTTTAATATACTATGCTTCCCCAAGTTTCTGGGATGGGGACGGCAAGGGACAAGAGATGTCTTTCCGGTATGGTGTTTATTTTGGCCATTTTTTAGTGGACAACTATTAAAAAAATAAAGAAATTTCAAATATTAATATGATAACATCGATATATCATTCATCATAGATATTAGAGAACCTTAATAAATTATACTTGAATCAAGATTTCACATGAGAATTAACAAACAAATTAATAAAATTTAAATGCTTTCATTGTCAATGTGCATACATATTATATAAGAAATACAACAAAATGCTCAAAGGCTGCAAGTTTCAACTACAAAATGACAAAAACATATAAAATATATAGCAGTCCCTAATCAATAGGTGCATTTGGTAGGTTCGTATCAAAATTGGAGCTCGAGTCCAAGCCACTGCCACTATAAAGGGCTGCCTCAAGTAATGGAACCCCAACCAATCCCTCCCATGTTTCCTCATCAATCTGTATAGCATCTTTGGGATCAACATCCCAATGTGAGGCTGGAGTTTGGTGGTACTAAAGGGTTTGTCAATCCTGTAGCCATGAGGCACTATGTATGGCCACCAACTTCTCCGATCATCTAGAGGTAAGGTTGTTTCTCTTTATTGATGGATGAAGCTATATGTGGACCAATTCCTCTCTACAACAAAGGAACTGACAACGTATGAAAGGAGATTGGTAAGTATCCTCAACTCTAGTGCATCCTTGCCATGCCACATCTACCATCCAATAGGGTTGGTTTGAGCCAATGTAGCTCTATTTGTCCTTTACTATAGTTTGTTGAAGGTTGGATCATAGAGATTGACAAATACAAGCCACTATGTGTGAAGTAAAGAAAATTCCTCTTTAGTATACATTTTTTGAAGGGCCTTCATGAGCCCTTCTTTCACCTCTTCATCATGAGATGGAGGCACTCTTCCAGACTTAACTACATACCATTTGGGATTTATAGCATAGGCTGCCATATGAAACGTGGTGTTCATAGTGTTCCACCGCCATGTTACAATGGGCCTAAGATGCTCCTCATAATATCCCAAAGTAGGATCCTTGCTATAAATGGCTTGCTTCATCTATCCAAGCATGCTATCAAAGGTCTCATAAATCTCTCCAATGCTAGGAGAGTTTGTATCAACATATCTTATGACTTGAATAATAGGCTCAATGAGGGAGAAAACACACCTGCAAGTGCAAATAAGTTTCAAAAATTAAAATTTTAAAAAAGATTAAGAATATAAGACTCAAATGATAGAGTGAATGCTATTACAAAGAATGAAAATAATTTACAAGTTAGAAACATTAATAAATTAAATTTTAAAAATTTAATAATAAAACCAACAATTTCTTATTTCATTGTGGATGACCAATCATCATCAAGGATTTTTTGTTTCACACTTCTTCCTTTAGGTGTGCTTGCCTTTGACCATTTACCCCACTCTGAATTAACCACCATTAATTGTAAAGCCTCCTAGACCTTGTTTACGTTACAATTCGCACCTCTGGAGTGTGTATTGGCAACAAACATCTATGCACAGTATTAATTGCTTCAAATTAGGAGGGGAAGCTCCCTCTTTTGCTGATATGCGTGAAAAAGTAAAGTATTCTAAAATCCTATCTTTTTGACTCAGTTGGTAGAGGCACAAGATTAAAAAACCCAATACATTGCAGCTAAGGTTTTTCTAGATAAGGTTTCCGTAGATCTTAACTATCCTAACTACAACTAGGCTAGCGCTAAAACTATCCTATTTCCTCTAGATAAACAAAGGAAGAGGAATTAGGAGTAGGGAATTGGTATACGATAAACTTCAAATCAGGATTCCCAAGGAGGCGGGACACCTATCCGAGGTGTAGGCTGAAAATAGATTACTGGTAACAACACTTAAACAACAATCTCTATTTCTAAATTCCCAAGGAGGAGGGACTCCTATCCGAGGTGTAGATATGAAAGAAAGATTATTAATAACAACATCAAACAATAAACTTTATTTCTAAATTCCCAAGGAGGAGGGACTCCTATCCGAGGTGTAGATATGAAACAAGCTTATTAAAAAACAAATAATTTTGGGACAGCAAATTGCATGAAGGACCTATCACACAATAAACGATCAACCAACTTTATATTAAACAAAGTGAACAAGTACAAAATAGCAATATTGCACGGCAAGGTGGCTCAACAATTTGTTATTGCAACAAAAGTTAAAATACAAATGAGCAAGGGTGCTCTTATTTATAGAACTTCAAGGAGTAGGGAACCCTAAAATCTCTTTGAGTTAACATCATTCTTGCAAGCATGCAAGATTTATCCTTAAGTCTACATGTATGCAACTTAACAGTTAATGGAAAAACAACATCAGTTAATTGATTATAAACTAAACTAATTGGAGCTTGCAACACGCAAGTCCTTATTGATATGAGAGTCAACTGATAACTAACATCGGTTAACTAAATCCTAACTGAAAGCTCCACATAGGTGACTCCAAAATAGACGTGCACAAAGGTGGGACAACGAGTTAACTTGGAAAGAGGCATCAAGTTAATTGCTGTGTCAAATGTCTATCTTGAAGAGGTGGGACGTCTTGTCCACTGGTTGTGATCTCGAGCAATTAACTCCTCCAAGAAGTTGTTAGCTGCCTCATCATCTGGAGGTCGTCACATGTATCAACTGTCAATTCACTGCTTGTCAGCAACTTGAGAAATCCTGAAAATATCTGCACACTCCAACTGGCAGTTCACTGACTAGTAACTTCGGCGGCTCCATAACTGGAGTGATGATCTTTGCTTCTTTTGCAACTTGACGCTTTTGTTTCTTTTCTTGATTTTTTCTCAATGGAAGAGTTGCATGATGAAACCACTAAGTTTGACTACGAACACTCTTGCTGTGAGAAATGCACACGAACTCATTGCACATGCAAAATTCCAACGGTATTCAACCCTCTAAACTGGCCTTGGAAGGCAATCAGCTATACGAGGTATGAAACCATGTGGACTTTGAGCAACTACGCCCCTGCCAAATTATTTGAATCAACCCTCCGGATGTGCTTGATGCAAATCGGTGTCATCTTTTCTTATGAAATCGTGAATCAAGACCGATGTGGTCTTGAATTGAGTTTGAGTGAATTGCATACTGAAAAACTAGCCTGTTGACTGTAAACACAACTATGTTCTGACAACTTTTCCGGTGAGGCTAAAAATAGTTTGGTGAGGGGCAATTTTTACGAAAAATTCTGAGACATGGGTTTTGTAGAGAGTATTTTTAAGAAAACCCACGACGTCATAAATTCGAAAAAATGCCTTTTGCCTTGGCATGCGAAGACTTTTCAGAACAAAAGCTAAGGGCTATAGGGGCTTTGGGGGCAATTTTTCTCGAGAAAAACTGGCACATGGGTTTTGTAGGCGCCAATGAGCTGAACACACCCAAATTCTTCGTTTTTCAAAAAGTTGACTTTTTGGCCAACATGCAAAAGAATCTTCGGAAAAAAGCACAATACTTCAAAATGAGAAGTAATGGGGCAATTTTCTCGAATAATTCTGGAACATGGGTTTTGCTGTTGATGCTATGCTGAATGAACCCAGATGACCAGATTCTGAAAAAGATGTTTACTTTGACATGCGAGAGAAAACCTAAGACAAGGATAGAAGAATTTTGAGAGAGAAAATAGAAGTTATATTTTGCCTCTGAAAATGACGCCTATGCTTTGAATTGAGTTTGATTTTGGAATGCATGCGCTCAAAATTTGAAGTTTGGAAAATAAATCCTCTGAGCAATCTGGACCTAGCACTGCGAAGAACACTGAAAAATATCACCTATATAGTGCCTTCAGATCTTGCTTGCACGAGAAAATTCGTGTTTGCCTTTAACCTGTGATGAGAATAATGGATGCCCAAATGCCTTAATGAATAAATTTCATGAATTAAGGCGTCAATTTGCATGCAAATGACCCTACAATGGGGCGCCAAAATATTATTGGACAAGTGAGTATCTGTCATCCTGTATTGTCCCATCCACTATGCTAGAAGCCCACGGATTCTTAGCATACTTTGCTACTATCATGTGTCTCCAGTCCTCTGAAATCTGTGTAATGGAGCTCAAGTGGGGACGGCGAGATAAAGCATCAGCAACCACATTTTGAGTGCCCTTGACATAGGCGATGTCAAAATCATAGGACTGATTGCTGACCCATTTCTGTTGCCTTTCGTTCAAATCTTGCTGTCCAAGAAAATGTTTCAGACTATTGTGATCGGTTTTAACACTGAATTTACTACCAACCAAGTATTGCTTGAATTTGGCCATGGCATGCTTGATGGCCAACATTTCCTTATCATAGATACTGTAATTCCTTTCAGGACCTCTTAGCTTCCTGCTCTCAAAAGCAATAGGGTGTCGATCCTGCATGATAATCGCACCAATACCCTCACCACTGGCATCACAATGTAGCTCAAATGGTCTGGTGAAATCCGGCAAAGCCAAAACTGGACAAGTAGTCATGAGAAGTTTGAACTTCTCAAAGCACGCCTGTGCAAGAGGTGTCCACACAAAGGCTCCCTTCTTAGTCAAATCAGTTAGTGGCGCAGCATGTCGCGAGAATCCACTAATGAACTGACGATAGAAGGCACATAATCCTACAAACCCCCTGAGCTGTGTCAATGTCTCAGGTGTAGGCCAATCGATGATAGCTCAAACTTTCTCTGGGTCCATACTGACTCCCTCTCCACTGATAATGTGACCCAGATACAAAAGCTCAGCCATGCCTAAAGCACACTTGGATTCCTTGGTGTACAAGGACTCCCCGTCAAGTATACTCAATACCTCATCTAGGTGAACAATGTGTTCCTCCCATGATTTGCTGTAAACCAGGATGTCGTCAAAGAACACCAATACAAATTTCCTCAAGAGAGGATGGAAAACCCTATTCATAGTAGACTGAAATGTAGCTGGAGCATTGGTTAAGCCGAATGGCATAACCAAGAAATCATAGTGTCCACAGTGACATCTGAATGCGGTTTTCTCAATATCCTCCTCTCTGACTCTGATCTGATGGTAACCAGTCCTCAAATCAATCTTCGAGAAATAGCAAGCTCCATGAAGCTCGTCTATCAACTCATCTATCCGTGGAATAGGATACCTGTTCTTTATAGTCTTCCTATTGAGCATCTTGTAGTCAATACACATCCTAAGTGTACCATCCTTTTTCTTCACCAAAACAACTGATGAAGCAAAGGGTGACTTACTCGGCCTAATGTGCCCCATAGCTAAAAGCTCCTTAATAGTTTTCTCAATTTCATCTTTTAAACGTTTGGGGTGCCGGTAAGGAGTGATCATGATAGGTTTCGTGCCCTCATCCAGCTCAATGATATGCTCAATACCTCTATTAGGAGGTCTACCTGGGGGAATAGCATTGAAAACCTTTGCATGTTTGATTCAGAGTTCCTATACATCCAGATGGTAAGAAGAAGCTTGCTGCTCCAACTGTGAAGGCACTAACTTGCACTCAGCAGCCCATTCGACCATGTCGTGTCGAATCAAACGTTCCATTCTCCGGAGTGAAATTTCTTTTAGACTGCTGTCCTTGATGGCTTTAAGAACATGATTTGTGCCATCAATTTTGAATTTCATCTCCATATCACGCAAATTAAGTGTGAACTTTCCTATAGCATGAAGCCACTTCATGCCGAGAACTATATCTGTTCCTCCCATGTTCACACCATAAAAATCTGCCTTAAATTCAAAATTGTTGAGTTTCAATGGTAAATCAGGAATCATCCTCTCACAGTTGAGAGTGTATCCATCTGCAACCTTCACTCGAATGCCTTCAAACTGCTGAGTTTGAATTCCCCTTTTCTCCACTAATCGTGAATCAATAAAGTTGTGGGTTGCACCTGTGTCCAAAAGAGATATGACTCTTTGACCCGCTAAAATCCCACAGAGCCTGAAAGATCCCTCTCTCTGCATGCTGGACATATGAGCCTCCTGTAGCTCACTTTCTACCTCAATCTCTGCCTCATTTTCTGACTTTTCTTCATCTGTGTCATAGATAACAGCTTGCTGATCAGAAAAATTAGTCAACGGTTCTCCCTCATAAAACCATTCCATGTGCCTGTTTTGCCCTTTAGGCTTGAGGGGACAATCATGATTGAAGTCATACGGGCCCTTACAGTAAAAACAGAGCTTCCTTCTACGTAAATCATTCATTGTGTCATGATCTAGTGGGGCTGCAAATTTTTTCTTTTGATCAGAATTATCAGCCTTCTTTGGATCAGATTTGTTCTCTGTGTAGGAGGAAGAAGGTTTTGTGCCAAATTGTTTACGAGGTGAAGTGAGCTCCATACTGCGAGCTTTCCTCATGGCCTCTTGTAACGTAGGTGGATCAAATGCTTTTATCCAACCTTTCATGGGCTCAAAAAGACCCTCAATAAACAATATGATCAGCCTTCTCTCTGAGATACCTGTCACCATCACGGATAGTCTTTGGAACTCTCCAATGCACGATTCCAAGCTACCCAACTGTTTTAACTATGCAAGATCCTTGAAGAATAGTTCAGGATCACGTCTATCAAACCTCTCTACCAATCTATCAGTGAACTCCTGGTATGAGGTAATCCGGTCATGGTGAAGAGTGGCCATGCCATGAATCCACCAATCATGTGCCACGCCATCAAGATGTAGAGTTGCAAATCTAATAGCATCTTCCTCTGGCATAGGACGTAGTGTTAGGAACGTATCCAATTTACTCACCTAGGCACGTGCTGTAACCCTGCCACTGCCATCATAGTTCACTAAGGTAAGCTTATTGGTAGCCTGTCGTAGATCATTATGTTTGTATCTAGGTCTCCTGTCATTCTTGTTCCTGGTGTGTTCTCTCGTCTGGCTCATAAAACGGTCGAAGTTAAGGTGATCCTTAACTCGTGGAGGCATTGCATCCCATTCATCATGCATAGTCAGGATGTTGTCAGCAAAGTTTCCTTCACCACCTTCTTCCACCTCCTCTTCCTCCTCAGCATCATTTCTGACAAAAGTAGGGCGTGTGGCTCTCTCAAAGGTGTGTGCTAGAGCAATATTCCTGTAATGCTCTCCATGTATGCTACCTTCCTGATCTTGATCCAGATTTGGCCTTCTGAGAACTGTTAGGTTTTGCACAGTGGTACTCAGTTGCAGGAGGATGTTTTCCACCTGTTCTTGATTGGCCACCATTCCTCTTAGTACTTCTCTAGCATCCCTGTCTTCGTCATTAAGACGAGCATCATCATTTCTTTCAGCCATATTATCAAAATCAAAATCCTCTTCCTGTTCGTATAATGGAAGTGCCTGAAAAGGTCCAAAAGTATTCCGCTGAATTCCAGGACCCCTACGTGTGTAGTGCCTGTCAAACCTGTTCTGGTGTGGCTGCATAGAATTATTTTTCCCATAAGCTGGCAAGATTAATATGCTCTGATACCACTGTGATGAGCCCTGCTGGCTCTCAACTCAAACCCCAAGATTTCTTAAGTCTTAATGTATTTTATTTGTTTTTTAGAGAGAAAGTTTATAGACAGAAGAGAAGGGGCGCATCATATAAAAGCTCATAAATTGAGAAACAGAGCTAATTTCTACAGAATGTAAATGCAGCAGGTATTATTAAACAATAACCAATGGATCACAAGTGCTAAACATACCAGAATGTTTCCAGATTTTTTATAGGTAAGCCAACTCGCCATCCAAGAATGGTGAAAACTTGCATAAATGGACGCCTAACCTCCAGAAATGACTTCTCCCACTCAGAAACAAGATACAATGCAGTACTAGTGATAGCCGCCCATGATGAAGCTCAAACAGGAGCCAAAAGGAAAGCGCCCTAGTCTCAACCTTCACACGCCCTTCTCCAAAGAGGCCCAAATTCCAATGCAAATGGTACGGCCCAATGAAGACTCTGAAGAATCCAACCTGTAGCTGCAAATTTGTTGGAGATGAAGACTCTGGATGAAGTAACCCTTTTCCTTATTGCAAACAACTGAAAACTAAATAAATAAACCCTGATTGAAGCATGTAGAACCTCTGTATGAAGCTCTCACTGGTTGCACAAATTCGACTGGTCTCTCACAGTCTCAAAAGTGCTCAACATTGAAGAGATATCGTTCTCCAATGGAAGATTGCTCAAAACCTTGATCACAGGTGAAAGCATAGGAGGAAGCCAAAGGCAAAGTCAAAATAATCATGAATGACGTTCTCATTGCCAAAAATGCCTTATATGCAAAAAGGCACGACTTCCAAGAAAGATACGCCCTTCTTCATATTTTAAATCTTTTAAAATATATTTAAGTCATTTCAATAGTTTTTGACTTCAATACTTGGGCGCCCTTTTATATTTTAAGTGATTAAAGTATTAAATCACTTTATAGAATATTTAGGTGATATAACATGTATAAAGTCAATTTGACTTTATAATAAGGCATTAAGTTAATTAATTAACTCAAATCACTTAAAAAAACCATAACTCTCTCAAAACTCCAAATATTCCCGTGCCGTCAGAAGCTGTCAACCCCTGAACTGCTAATGCCTGTTGTGAACCAATCGCTGGGCTCTGAAAATGAGAACGACCAAGCTCTCCAGAAAGTACCACTGACCCTCTAACCAATCTAGCTAGCCCACGAGGGTCCAATAAAGGGCTAACACATTGTTCTCAAGAACTGACTAGAGCGGGGACATCACAAACTTTTTTTAAAATTTCATTTGCAAACATCATCGGAGGCTATGTTTGATCACTGATTCTAATTGATTGATGTGTCCAATAGACTGGCTGACAATTTCATTGAAGAGCAGGATCAAAACTGAAAAGGAGCTCCTTGAGGTTGCAAACCCTAATTTTGACTTCTAAGCCCTCAAAATTCTGGGCGCCGCTGACCTCTAGGGGCGCTTTTTCTCCCATGTTCAAATTTTCATGCATTTTCATCATTTTGAACTTGTTTTGGCCTCCCTTCATCAGGTAATTCCCGACACTTGACAAAACTTCAGAGCTGGCTGATTGGCTCACTGCGGAGCTGGCTCAATTCTGAACATGATCTCCTGGAGAGCACAAACCCCAAAACCTTCATCAGACAGGTCAAAAACTTGGACGCCCCTAGCTAGCAGGGGCTTTTTTGCTTCCAGACTTAGCCATTTTCATAATGTGTTGATTCTCCACTAAATCTCCGGCTATCGGCTACTGACAAGTCCTCTGACCCGACTGAGATATGCAATTGAAAGCTTGAAGCATCACAAACAGGATGAGCATTTGAGCTAACCCAAACAACTACATTTGAGGGCTCAAAACCCTAGGTGCCCTTAGCCTCTAGGGGCTCTTTTGTGCTTTGAACTAATATTTGACAATGACTTTTATCCTTCTGTTTGACTCCTGATTCCGACAATTCAACAACTTAGATTAACCCACTAATGGATTCGTTGCAGAGCCTGATCAAGTTTGAGACAAACATCTTGGAGGTCATTTGTCGAAAAAGTTACATCTGGTACCTCAAAAGTTTGGGCGCCCTTGGCCTCCAAGGGCGCTTTTCTGCTCTAGAGAGTCAAATTTTGACCAACTTCATTTCCTCCGATCTTCACTTGATCTTCAAATTCGGGCGTTAGACAGGCCCCGCAGACTTGTAACTGTATTCATCACAAAGATGACAGGATGCTAAGCAGATGCCTTGAAGAAGACAACCTCTGAAAACCACATTTGGTTGCCCAAAATGATGGGCGCCCCTAGCCAGTAGGGGCGCTTTTGCCTTGGTGATCTTCAGTTCAACCTCCATTTTACGTGTCCATTCGCTCAACTGCTGTTGTCGTTTGATAAGTCCTGCGAATTGGCTAACAGATCCATTGTGGAGCTGGGCTGAAGCTGAGAAGATCATTTTGGAGATAGTCAATGCAAAAACTGACATTTGATGCCTTGAATGCTTGGGAGCCCCTAGCCTATAAGGCTCGTTTTTATTTCCAGACAACCATTTTTCAACTTGCTTCATTCTTCGTTCAATCTTCGAATTCAGGTGCTAGACAAATCTTTTGGATTGGTTGGTAGGCTCATCGCGAAGCTGACAAGATTTTGGAGAAGTCTTCTTGGAAGTGACAAATCTCAAAAATATGATCTGAGCCTCTGAAACCTTAAGATCCCCTGGCTAGCAGGTGCTCTTTTATTTTCAGACTTACAAATTTTTTGATGATTTTCTCCTCGACGAAAATTCCCTTTGAGATGAAGCATCATTTTGAACATATCTCGCCATAGAATCTTCACTGGAGCGTTTTAAGCTTAGATTTTGACACTTGGCATCTGGCCATCTACCATTGATGACCTCAGAGGTCCTAACTTTTCTCCCAAAAAAGTGAAATAGACCCACCAACTTTAAACCAACTTTTTCTTGATTTTGACTTTTCCAGTATGATCATGAAGTGAATTAAGCCAATCAAAATAATTTTCAGTCAATTCTGACAAGATCCTATTTTTAGGGTTTTGGGCTATTTTTAGATTTTTTCCCTATTTTTTAGGGTTTTTTGAAAAATTAACTTTACTAGCATTTGTTTCACAACAAACCCAAAAAACCCTAAAATTTATGAAACCCTAAATTTTAGGAAAATAAACCCTAAAATTTATGAAACCCTAATTTTTTCTAAAATTTAATAAAACCTAAAACTGAAAAACTGAAATTTGGGTTTTGTAGATAACTTCATTCTAAACACACCTATATTATCAGATTTTCAAAATTTTGAGTTCTTGACCCTCATGCATGACATGCAAATTTCCACTTTTCCAAATTTCCAACTTTAGACAATTTTGAGATTTTGACTATTTTAAACAAAATGCCTTAATGAAGCAAAAATTTATTATGGGTACAATAGACCTCAAGCATTCTCTCTAACAAAATGAAGTAGTGGCATATCAAGTATCCATAGGCTTGAGGAATTTTTTCCTCAAAAAATTCCTAAACAAAGCAAGTGAAGTGTGATGGTTGCAAATGAACATTTGCACATCTCTAACCTCTACACTGCCTTCACCCAATCTATCTTTTAATGTCCTTCAATGTATTGTTTAGTGCATGAACACAACATGAGGTCCAAAAAATGTGCTTGTAAGCACCCTCCACCATCTTACACATGGGCTGAATCGGTCACCACCTATACAACATTAGAGGCTCCAATCTCTTCTATGGCATTCTTCAAAATTTGAAATTGGAACTTTGCATGCTTCCTCTTCCCTAAACAATCAATAGCTATAAGAAAATAAGAGCCAGTTGAACTTGTGACAATAATATTGATGAGTGGCCGGTGTTTGATATTGGTCCACCCATCTATGATGATGGAGTGTCCATCCATTATCCAAGTTTGTCTCATTTATTTCATCGACACACTCACCTTAGAATATTCTCTATCAAGGAGAGTCATGTTATGTTCTCCAGGTGGGACAAATGAGAGACCAACAACTATCACATCTTAGAATATTTGTTTAAAATAGGGTGAACATGCCACATGAAATGGTATGGCATGAGCATAAAAAAACTTAGCAATAGAAGACTACCCTCCAATGGAATTCCCTTCTTTCTTGCCTCCCCCTCAATATGCAATTTAGCTGCCTAAGCCTTCTCAGCTGGAGTTATAGTCTCATAACCATTTACCCCTTGTCCACCTATCCACAAAAGATGACAATAAATTCTAGTATAGCTGCCCCTATAGTCTTTGTTGCACAAATGACATAATTCTACTTTACTCCCCTCCAATTTGTTTTCCTTATATTTGTCTATTCGTGATACAAATAGTAAGAGAGGTTTCTTTGGGTTAAATGGGCCTTTTGCATGGATTTTGAGAAGTTTGGAAGGACATTCAAATGTGTTTGTTGAACTTGCTGGCCCTGCTATATTCCCACTCCCAAAAGAACCCCCAATGGAAGCTATACTTCTATGACTTCTAGCTCTACTTCTTTGTTGCATTTGAACTTTAACCTCTTCACTTTCACTACTCCCACTGCTGCTCATTGTTTGTTTTTGTTAATAATTTAAAACAGAGCCACAAGTTCAAAAAGAAGAAAAAATAAAATGAAACTGTTGGTTTTATTATTACATTTTTAAAAACTTAAAAAATTGCAAAAGAAATTAAACAAACAAATGCTAGATGAACTTACCTCAAATGTAGTGGATTTGATGCCCTAGTGCCTTCTTTCCACTTTTCTCTCCTCTTTTCATTGTTGCTCTTCTACACAAGTCTGAAAATGTTAAAATGAGATGGTTTTTTTCTTAGTTCTTTTGAGGGTTCAATTAAGTTTAGTTATTGTTTAAAGGGGGGAGGAGGGGGGTCCTCGTGTGCACGCTCATCCCTTTTTCAATTAAAAGTGTGTTTTAAAAAAAAAATGTGCTTAACATAGTGTTGGGCCATCAGAGACGACTAGCCGTCCTCGGGATAGTTATAGCTATCCTCGAGACGATCTAGGGATGTTTGGACAACCCCTAGCCATCTTAGGGATGGCTAGCTATCTCCTAACATCCCTAGGCAAAAGAGGGACATCCTTGGTATGTTTCATTTTTTCACATAGTGGATGGGGGGAATGTTTCCTAAGCATCCCCACATCCTCGAAATGTCCCTTATAGGGGACAGGGGCCAAAATGGCAGGGAATGTGTCCCGAGGAGCACTATTAATAAATAAAATTTAATATATTTACTATTTATAGGTAATAATACATAAATTCAATTTTTAAACATATTTATATTAAAACGATTTAAAATTTATTATAATTTATTCTAAATGATATTTAACACATAAAAACACACTAACACAAGGCAAAACACTTTCAATAGAATTTAGAAATAAAATAAGTATACTAAATTCGATTGATTGATTGACAAATTTTGGAACAACAATTATGAACACTTAGTGAACAACAATTCCAACAAGTAGGGGAACAAGCACAAGATGTTTACACTCCTCAATGTCAACTTTCATTTTATCATAAAAAATATCAAGAGTAGTCGCACATTCTATTTCTCTACTAGTATTTTTCTTGTGAACAATTCCAAATTCATCATTTTCTTGATCCACATTTTGATTTCCTACATATGCCAATGCTTTCTCTACTTCATTGTATTTTCTCCTTTAAGTATTTTTTTCTTAAGCTTCCACTAACCCTGTCATGTCCCCGAAATTGTAACACCAAATATGAAACATTGAATAACAAAATCCAATAAATATCAAAATATAAATATAAATAACTACAGTTGAAATATTATTATAATTATAATTATCAAGATAATATTATAATTATACATATAAAATTGATAATACAAGATGAATATTGAATATCATTGTAATTGCAATCATTATAATATATAAATACTAAAATAAATAACAAATAAAATATTAAAATATATATAAGAAACCAATATAAAAAACATATATTATTTATATAATTTGAAATATCCTATGCTCCACGGGGACGCATCCCCTATGGTTTTTACCCGTTTCCCGTACCGGGTATGAAACGGGGACGTGGGTACGGCTAGGAAACGTACCCTGGCTGTGCCCCTTTGCCCTCCAAGTACCCGGTACTTCTAGGGGACGGTTTGCCAAAAAATCGGGGACTCGGGTATTTTTAGGGGACTTTTTGCCAGAAAATAGGGGACTTGGGTACTGCTAGAAGTACCCGGTATTGCCTAGCCGTACCCCGACCGTACTGGGTACTTCTAGCAGTACCCTACGGCCAAAAAAAAACGTTTTTTTTTTAAAGTGAGTTTTTTTATAAAAATAAAGCTATGGGCGGGCCCACAAGGGACGCCCCATCACACTTGACCTAATGTAAGTGACATTTAAGCTCCAAAATGAGAAAAAGTAACTCATTTTTACTTTTCCATTGTGAAGTGAAGGAAAGCAAAAGACGAGGGCGATGCTGATTTAGACCTACCTTTTGCTGATTAGGGACACTGGACACCGATATATTTTCTTAGTTTTATGTTTATCATGTCATTTCATAGTTGAGACTTGGAGCCTTTGGGCATTTTGGTTATAATTATCAGACTCTTATATGATATGTATGCACATTGATAATGAAAAGAATTTGAATTCTGTTAATTTGTTTGTCAATTCTCATGTGAAATCTCAATTCAAGTCTAATGATATATAATAAGCTTATACAATGTCTAGACTGAATGCTTTATCAATGTTATGCTATGAACATTTGAAATTTCTCTATATTTTTAAAAATTTCCCTATTTTTTTATCAGCCATCCCCTAAAAAATGACCCAAAAGTACCCCCGTACCAGAAACTCGTCCCGGTGTACCGGGTTCTCGTTGTCCCCGAAACCCCGTGGAGCATAGGAAATATCATTATAATAATAATCACCAGTGATAATTTTATAATTGTAAATGTTATTATTATTATTTTTTTTTATTAGACTGCAGGAATCGGGTAGCATGACCCCCTATAAACTGCAGTGCGCCTGGTAAACTTTTTAACGTGACCGGTGGCGCTAGTGCGACACGCCCTCCGGTACCACGGGGGTGGGGAGACTAGACCTCGTGACCAACCTCCTGCAACAAGAAAGATTTAGCCAACTGAGCTAGGGCCCCAACTCAATTGTAAATGTTATTATATAAAGCATTATAATACAATTAATTCTGATCATAACTATATAGAATAATAAGAATCGAACCACTTAAGGCAATGATTCTTATCCTAAATAATGCTAAAGGCCACAATTATTAGTGAAACATTGCATCCCAAGGTTTTGGTAAAACTCCTCAAAGGCAACGAATGATATTTAAGGGGAGGCAGCCTCAAAAACAAAAGGGCATTGTGGCTGGGGGGAAAAAACAAGGATGAGATGAGACTAGGGAGAACAGACAAAATAGCAAAAAGGCTGCAATCTATATTATGAAACCTTAAGAAGGAACCAAAGGCTAAAAGAAATAAATATTGTCTTATGTGGTCAGCGCCCGAAATACAAGACCTTTGTGTTAATCACTGGATAGTGAAAAGGTGCGATTGAGGATATATAATGAATTTTTTGAAAGGACACTATTATTCGTAAAATACATCTCCCTTGAAGAATATATAAAAGGAGAAATAGAGCAGATTGGGAGGAAGGGGAATAAAGTGAGGAATATCTGAATATATTCCTAAAGACCCTTTCTAATTTCTGCAGCTTGTGATATCTTGTTATTTATATTCATAAGATCGTGGCTGGAAAATAAATGATAATTTCTGCAGATCGACCACAACAGGGTAGATAAGAAAGGAAGGCGTAGCGACTGGATAAAGGACAAGGAGTTCTGCAGATTGGTGACTGTAAGAATCAGGAAGAGCTCCAGCAGATCGAACCCAGGTAAGTATAAATACCTGCATAAATTCGATTCTCCCTATATTTCTAAATGTGAAATGGTGTATATATTACTGATCTCTATATGGGCTGATTCAATATGTAAGATTAAAATATGGACTGCATTTTGATAATATGATTGTAGTGATAAGGGAGTTGAGGGCCTACGAGGAGGGGAAACAGCATGTGGGTCACCCTCTAAGTACACCATCCATCTGGATGGCAAGGGCCAAATGGGCCAAGAGGGATGTATTGCTCTTCGGCTTAGAGGAAATGACTATCCAGGACACCCTGCTGTAGCTGCACCCTCAACCTCTCAATATGATTGAGCAATGATAGTTCTGGTATAGGGGAACAACGGTAGAACACTAGGCACACCACCCCATATGGATGGCAAGGGCCACATGGGGCCAAGAGGGGCGTACTGCTCTTGGGCCTAGGGTTTCTTGGGCACCCTATCAGACTATCATACTCAAGGAAGAATGAATTAGGAAAATCTAAAGAAGATTCAATTTACTTATAAAATGATGTTGTCCTTATTTATAAGCGTCTACTAACATATTTGCAGGTCTTAAACAGGTAGTTGTATCACTAATCTTACTTTCCTTGTTTCTTTACATATTCAAATGAGAGCATCATATAATATAATCTTGTAAACAGCTTCTAACTTTGTCTTGTAGTGACCTAAACAGTTATAGATATTCCCTCAACCAAATTGATTATTTGAAATTGATAAATTAGAGCAGATTTAATTAGAGCAGATTTAGGGGTTTCCCAATTTGGGGACATTACAAACCCTTATTACAATACAAAGCTTCTAGTAATTGTTAACTTCTAGTAACTATTAAGTGATATTTAACATATAAAAGCACACTAACACTTAAGGTGGAACATTTTCAACAAAAAATTAGAAACAAAATAGATATACAAAGTTCTATTGAACGAAAGACGAATTATGGAATAACAATAATGAATACTTACTGAATGACAATTTCAACTAGAAGCAGAGAAACACCTTTAGAAATTTTTGTGCAAATGGCACTTATTTATAATGTTTACAAATTTGTTGCACAAAAATAAACAAAATGCTTACTTTTACTCTAAGAATTGGCTACTTTCATGTAATGCAAGTTTGATAATAAAATCCTATCAACTAAATTGAAAAATAAATAGAACAAGCTCCAATTAAATTGTCTCTAGCAATAGATCCAAACTACCACTTAGAGCTCACATTTCTTGCATAACGAGAGATCTAAAAATAGACCCCTAAAATTAAATGATGTAAATAGAGAACACTAGGCTAAAAATAGAGATCGCTAAAAATGGCACAAAAGCTAAAATTGGCATGGGCTAAAAAAAAAGGTAACTAAAAATAGCATGGGCTACAAATAATATTGGCTAAAAATAGCAAATTTCAAAATACGCTCCTCTTTGAAGATAGTGACGAGGGAGCTATTTTTAGTGTAGGCCAAAAATAGACTTCTAGATAGGGTGCTCTAAATGAGTTTTTCCTTTAATCTTGGCTAACCCTCTAAAAACATCTACAAACCTTGAAATCCATTTTGATATTTTGAATCCCTTCGATATGCACACACTTATACTTTACACACATGCCAATACACTATAAAATAGACTTTGAACTTCTTCTAGGAATGTGAATTATGATGAATGAACTTGATCAAATGAATGATCATCACCTTGTATTTATACAAAACTAGGTGACTCTTCATTTGGGTTGGCCTCTTTTAAGAAAAAAGGTGACTCTTCATAAAATTATTATATATAGCAAGTCCGACTTGCCTTGGTATTATTTATCCATCATTTTTAAATTTGAGAGAAAGATATCTCCCACTGTTATAACATAATGATCATCACCTTGTATTTATACAAAACTAGGTGACTCTTCATTTGGGTTGGCCTCTTTTAAGAAAAAAGGTGACTCTTCATAAAATTGTTATATATAGCAAGTCCGACTTGCCTTGGTATTATTTATCCATCATTTTTAAATTTGAGAGAAAGATATCTCCCTGTTATAACATCAACACTCCCTCTTAGCTAGGGAGGTATCTTTCCAGATATCCACGTCATGGAGTCTCTCAACAGGACGCCCACAATGGCTACACCCATTTGTGGAAAACTCAAAGGCTCATAACGGAGTCTCTCAACGTGATGTCGTCATGGAGTCTCTCAACATGACGTCTCATCTCAGTCACAGAGATGAACAAGGGCTCGCACCTCATATTTCTTCGTCTCAGAGAAATACACACTACAAGGGCTTTCACCTCATATTTCTCTGTCTTAGAGAAATATACACTACAAGGGCTTTCACCTCATATTTCTCCGTCTCAGAGAAATATACATTACAACAAATCTTCATGATGATGTGACTCCCTTTGGAGCTCCAAGTACTTGCATCAACCTCCTGACCTCCTCGTCCAAGATTGTCTGCAATGCTTGCCTTAGAGGAGCGGTTTCCAATGCACACTTCCGGCACTATTGACTTGCTCGAGTCCAGGATTGTCCTCCTTGACCTCATCCCAGATCATCCTATTCTAAATAGGTTTGCGGAGCTACCAATGTCAAATCCAGATTAACTGTCTTGTGCAATTCTGTTCTCAACTGCTGAAGAGGTCTTCCAAGGATTTTGCACTTGGCCTTGCAACACTACAACCTTCACTTCTTCTTAGTGAGTCACAAAACTCCCTCTTGATCCCTGCCTCAGAGATTTCAAAGAAATCCTCTGGAAGTGAACTCCCCTCAATTGACCTATCTCAGAACCTTAATCCTTTTCTTGGACAAGCTCTCAACTCGTGCCTTGAATTCTTCGAATTTGACTCCCTCTGAATGTCATTTCCTCCTCTTTGAAGAAATTGATTGAATTTAGAAAAAGAAACCTTCTGAATCAACTGTAGAGCTAGGCTCCTTCTGAGATGTCCCTATGTCAATTTCCGCAGTAGGAACATGTTGTGTAGACCTTAATTTGCAATCTCGAGCAAAGTGACCGTACTTGTCACACCTGAAACATTGAATGTGAGAGAGATCCTTCTTCTTCTTTGGTTCTGGGGCAGAATTTGATTCTCTATCTCTATTCCTCTTTCTTCCTTTGCCTCTTTCTCTAGAAGTATGTGTAGCAAGAACTTGATTTTTTACATCATGATAGTTTTGCTCAATTCCTCTTGCTGCCAACCTGGACTCTTCTTGAATACAATCAACTCGAAGTCAATCAAACTTGGGCAGCTTGGATCTCCCACTGATGCTTTGAATAAAGGGTTCCCAAGATTGAGGAAGACCATTTAGTGCCAACATAACAAGATCTTTGTCTGCAATTATATCCCCAATAGCGCTCAACTGATCTCTCAAATCAGCAATCTTCATAAAGAATGAGATGACTAAATCATCTTTAGCCATTTTTACATGGTGAAGTTGTTGTCTCAAAGCAAGGGCTCTACTGGTGTTGCTGATCTCATATGATCCTTTTAGAGTATCAAACATTTCTTTAGCTATCTTCAACTTGGAGATGATCGGTACTAGGTGATTCATCACAGAGTTTATCATGATCTTTCTCGCCTTCGTGCCATTTTTCTTCCACTGGATTTTCTCAGTATCATCGGAAGGCTCGGGCATATCACTTTCCACGAAATCAAGAAGATCATTCTTCTCTAATGCAATGAGTACCCTGGGTTTCCAAGAGTTGAAGTTTGAAGCTCCATCAAGCCTATCTTCTACCTTGACACCGCTCACCATCTTCTTTTTCTGCACAAATTCATCTTCAAAGATCTGCTCTTAGGTCAGAAATAATTTGAACCTTAGATCTGCGATACTTCAAGATCTGCCCTATGAAAAGTTGACTTGACTGCTTAAACAAATCTGATCAGATCTTTTCTTAGACCCGCTCTGATACCATGTTAGAATTAGGATCAGAAATGAAAGCAATCAGAAAATGCAACACATAAGACAATGAACACAACAAGATACCTTGGGAAAACCCTCCTACTTGAGGGAGAAAAACCCAGCAAATATATCTCTTATATATTGAAGGAATAAGAGCAGAAATCTGCTTACAACTCAGGCTCAACACAATGCCAAATTTGATACAATGAATAATAGCACCTCTCCTAGATGCAAAGATACAAATGAATATGTTTCTTCTTGAAATCGTTCTGCTGCTACAAAATGATGATCTGCTGCTACAAGATGATGATCTGCTGCTCAAGTATGAACTTCTAGGAATGCGAATTATGATGAATGAACTCGATGATCAAATGAATGATCATCACCTTGTATTTATACAAAACTAGGTGACTCTTCATTTGGGTTGGCCTTTTTTAAGAAACAAGGTGACTCTTCATAAAATTATTATATATAGCAAGTCCGACTTGCCTTGGTATTATTTATCCATCATTTTTAAATTTGAGAGAAAGATATCTCCCACTACTATAACATCAACAAGTATTACTATTTTCAGTTATTTAATAAGTTTGTAATTTTCATATTCATCAGTTGTGGATTCTAGTTTATTATATTTGTGTAATCTGGAGGATAAAATCTTGGCATTTCATGCTGATTGTTCATATTTAATATTGATGAATATTACAAGTTGATTATATCTGAGTTGCGGCCAGTTTGTGAACTTTGTCAACTAGTTTGGTGGGTGATTCTTGGTTCAAGGCTGCCGTGCCACATATCTTGTGGATAGCAGTATATTCTATATTTATTCAATCGCTACCTTTAGAGTAGCTTTATTATGTGGGACCAGCTTGTTAGTTATGTGAAGTTCAACGGACACTCATTTTCCCTCCTCTTTTGAGCCTCTTGGTATTATTCTATTCGAAGGCTTATTAAAAAACCAAATGGATAATGTAATTATCATCATATTGCACAACTGAAAAGCTTGCTGCTGTATGTACAAAACTAACAGTGATATTAATATAGAGATTTTCCCCTGCTTCTCGTGGATGTAGCCAAATTGGTGAACCACGTATATCTAGTGTCTTGTGTCCTTGTTGATTTAAATCTTGTATCTTTAATTTTGTTTTTGCAATTTGTTTATCTGCACTTGTTATCCAACAATTGGTTTCAAAGCTCGGTGAAGAAGCTGATCGGGAATTTGTGAAACAATTTCCGGAAAGATGGAAGAAGCAGATAAATGGAGAATCAAAAAATTCTCAAGGCGTTGCTGATTAAAGGAGTCCTCTCACTCGCGTTGGAAGAAAAAGCTAAGAATCCAAACACAATGACTGATAAGGAGGGGGAGAGATTGGATAAGAAGGCGAGAGCAACCATTATCCTCTCTTTATGGAACAATGTTCTATTCAATGTTTCAGCAGAGAAGACATCAAAAGGATTGTGGGACAAATTGTGTGACATGTATGAGAGGGTTTCCACTTCTAACAAAGTTTTCTTCACAAAGAAATTGTATAATTTGAAGATGAAGGATGGAGGTAACGTGTCCCATCATCTCAACGAATTCAATACATTAATCAACCAATTGATCTCCAAGAACATAAATTTGGAGGACGAAATCAAAGCCATCTAGTTGTTATGCTCTCTACCTGATAGTTGGAAAGGTGTGGTGATGACAATCAACAATTTAGTGTTCAACAAAAATACACACAAATTCGATGATGTTGTTGGTACTCTCCTTAGCAAAGATATGAGGAGGAAAAATCAAGGGACCAAATCAAGGGACCTCATTGGGTGATGCCTTGATTTTTGGCAATAGAGGGAGACATCAAGAAAGAGGCAAAAATAATAATTGAAGGAGATCAAAATCTGCAAGAAGATCTAAGTCTAGGGGAAGAAATGGAGGTTGCTGGTTTTGTGGTAAAGGTCATACCAAGAAGAATTGCTTGTCATACAAAAAGGTCAAAATCAGCCAAAGGACAGCGAAGTAAACACCACATATGAACAAGATGAAGGTGCCTTGGTCTTGTCAACAAGCGAAACTACAATTGGTTCATGGGTTTTGGACTCCGGTGCCTCTTTTCATGCAACTCCATGTCAGGAAGTTTTCAATAACTATCAAGAAGGCAAACTTGGTGGAGTTTATCTTGGCGACAATGAACCATGTGATACTGTTGGCAAAGGTGATGTGATGTTGCGATTAAAGAATGGAATTAAATGGCTATTGCGAGATGTGAGACATGTCCCCAAGCTTAAAAGAAATTTGATTTCAATGGGACGACTTGATGCTCAAGGATGTAGCATCACATTTTTCTTCAAACACTTGGAAGGTGACCAAAGGAGCCTTGGTGGTTGCAAGAGGCCACAAATTGGGTACTCTATATGTGCTAGAAAGTCACGATGTAGTAGGAGTTGTGATGGCTGTTGTGGACAGTGGGTCAAAACTTTGGCACAAGAGGCTCAGACATATGAGCAAGAGGGGATTTGAAATAATGCTCAAAAGGGATCAAATTCCAGGTTTGAAATCTATTGATTTGGAGTTGTGTGAGCATTGTATCTATGGAAAACAAAGGCGGACCAGCTTCTTCAAGATTGGACATGACAAGAAGTCAAAGCCTTTGAAGCTCGTGCTCTTGGATGTGTTTGGTCTTGCAAAGGTAACATCTATTGGAGGGGCAAATTATTTAGTTACTTTTTTTGATGATTGCACTTGCAAAGTTTGGATTTATTTAATGGTCCCTTTTTTTGGGATTTGTATCCTTGTAGTGGTTAGCCTACTATCTGGTCCTTGTAGGCTAATGGGATGTTCAGGGGACCCTTTTGAGAGTGTTCAGTGGTTCTTCAGTAGGTTTGGGTATCCATTTCAGTGTATATAGCTCAGTGACTCAACATATTTATTAATAGGCCTTCCGAAGGCAGTTTTGGAGCACAATGTTCATACTTACTATTTATAGTAAGTTATACCAGGGATCAATGGTCACCATGCCAACAGTTGGGAATTGTGTCTGGATCAGTCTTAGGGGTTGTTATCGGATTATTATTGAAAGTTGACAATTTAATTATATTGGTAAAGTCAAATTACTTTAATAATATTAATTATTAAAGTGACTTTATAATTTAAGTGCCTTTTAATAAAGTATTATTATTTTTAATGATACTTTATGAAATAGTTTATTAAAAGTCAAATATTAAAAAGGGAACATTTTAATATTATTTCAAAAAGTCAAATTGCAAAAGTGGGCGTGGGATTTTGAAGGAGAAGGTTAAAAGCAAAAAGAAATCAATTTTTATTCATTCATTGTTTATTTTGCATAAATGGAGAGAGTTGAGCAACAGGTTTTGCTGGTTTGGATAATCAAGCTATTCTGAGGACAAAATCCCTCAAATAGGATAGAGTTTGCAGGTGTGAGAGACCACCCAAGGACTCTTGATTGGACAATCTCACATAGGGATTATTATCTGAGCTTTAGAGAATCCAGGAGAATAATATTTCAGATTTTCAGAGAATAATATTGCAGGTCAGAAAATAGAGTACAGGTTGTTATTGCTGGTTGGACTTCATTCAGCCTGCACGGGGGGATTAGGGCCATCTGTACTATTGCAAGAAGCACGTGAGGGTTTGTTCATTGCTGGTTTCAAAAATTAGACTTATGACCTTGCATTTCAGCACATGGGTATGTTCCAAAATTGTGTATGATGCAACAAAATAAATTGGGTTATTATCAGTTTATGCATTTCCTTTATTATTTTAGCATTTTGCAATTATTTCCTTCCCCGCAACATTCTGGACAAAAACAAGAAAATCAAAAGAAAAAAACAAAACACAGAACAAAATCATAGATCCTAGGGGGACATCATAGTGGTATTAGAGCCTAGTATTTCCTGCCAACGAGGGGTTTTCAAAGCAAAATTTTTCAGATTGCTAGGGTTTGAAGGATTTTGGATTATTCATAGTTTGAAGCTTTATTTGAAGATTTCAGAATATCAGGGTTATTTCAGAAGAGGAAATTTTAGAGTTCAGGTATTTATTTATCGGGGATTCCAAAGCTGAAGTCAGTGGTAACAAACATTATTGTATAATTTCTAGAGCCTAAATTTGTATGATTATATATTATTCATTCTAGTTTATATCCAGCTTACGACTGAGTTAATCACACCATATTGCAGCCCCTAACCATAACTTATTTCTCCATAAGAAGCATTGTTGGCATTTTCAACTGAGAGAGGAATCCACGTCAGGCCTTTGAATGGTCAACAGGCTGAGTAGGGGTTGTGGGGTGTGTGATTAAGGGGAGTACCATTTATATTTCTGAAGGATCGAATATTTCCACCTATCGTAGCTTCTTTCATATTCAAGGTGATCGCAACAAATTAGAGGAATTATCAGGCCAGCAAGGGACATATCGTGGGTTTTCTCCAGATAAAGTCAAATTCAAAGAGACATATAAAGGCAAATCCAAAAAGCTGCCACCTTCAATAAGACAAAATTGTGGGGAATACATTAGTTCATTATATAGGGAAACTGTGAGACTGCTACAAACTTAGAGAGTCACCACAAAAGACAAATTGAACTCTGACGTGGACTTAGAAGAGACCAAATCGTAGGTTTCTGGAGAAGTTTAATTTCTTTGTCTTCATCCGCCACCTTAGCCATTGTAGCCGTGGGGAGCTTTCAAGTGATCGATAGCAACTTCCCTGTGTGTGGAGACAATCACAGGACTTGGGATCCAAGTAGTGGATCAGGACTTTCGACAGGGCTTATTGATGCATTCCACAATGTGTTTACCGTGTGGTGTCCTTACAACTTTACTTTTAGCCCACTCACATTTGATTTGACTATGATGCAGAAGACATGCAAGTGTGAGTTGGATGATTGGTATGAGGTGTTTCCTTCTGTGGATGAAGGGGACTTATAGGTGTTCTGAGCTGCTTCTACAGGACATTCATGTTGTTGGGATATATAATATAGGAGTAGATTTTGAGCAGTTTTGCACTCTTGGTGTAGTTAGCATGGTGCAACAAGAGCCATCAAGAGATAGGAAGGACAAATTCCAAATTTGTCCATGGGATCCTGGTGGGGTACACTCATGGAGGGTTACAATACTTGGAGATTATCACACTGTGATGCTTCACCATCCTCAACTTGGTGAAGATTATATCAGAGTTGTGCAACAGAGGTCAACAGGTGATGAGTATGGCAACCTTTCGGTTGGGTTGCGGACTTTGGGATCTACTATGCTTGGCAGCTTGCATTTTTTTCAAACAGCGTTTGATGGGGTTGTCAAGTTTAGCTCTTTCTTTCTCTAGTGGTTGCAGTGGAGTTTGGGTAGAGCATTGTACAGACTGGTTTGGGATTCCGACATTCACAACAGGCCTAGTTATTCAGGTGAGGATTGTTTGGGGACAAACAATCTTGGGGAGGATGGATTGTAATGTCCCCTTTTTTTGGGATCTATATCCTTGGAGTGGTTAGCCTACTATCTGGTCCTCGTAGGCTAATGAGATGTTCAAGGGACCCTTTTGAGGGTGTTTAGTGGTTCTTCAATAGGCTTGGGTATTCATTTCAGTCTATACAACTTAGTGACTCAACATATTTTTTGGTAGGCCTTTCAAGCACAATGTTCATGCTTACTATTTATAGTAAATTATACTAGGGATTAGTGGTCACCACACCAGTAGTTGAGAATTGTGTTTGGATCACTCTTAGGGGTTGTTATCGGATTATTATTGAGAGTTGACAATTTAATTATATTATTAAAGTCAAATTACTTTAATAATATTAATTATTAAAGTGACTTTATAATTTGACATTATAAGGAAATTAAAATGACTTTTAATAAAGTACTATTATTTTTAATGATACTTTATGAAATAGTTTATTAAAACTCAAATATTTAAAAGGGAACATTTTAATATTATTTCGAAAAGCCAAATTGCAAAAGTGGGCATGGGATTTTGAAGGAGAAGGTTAAAAGCAAAAAGAAATCAATTTTTATTCATTCATTGTTTATTTTGCAAAAATGGAGAGAGTTGAGCAACAAGGTTTGTTGGTTTGGATAATCAAGCTATTTTGAGGATGAAATCCCTCGAATAGGATAGAGTTTGTAGGTGTGAGACCACCCAAGGACTCTTGATTGAATAATCTCACAACATATTTGCCGGGAGACGCATCTCTTGCCCTTAGAGATGTGTCTCAAAGACTGGTATGCGTCTTCGGTCTTGGAGACGTACTCGGAAATGCCTCCAACAACATGGAAACTTGACGTGCCATCTCCCAACATCTCTTGATGTCTCCCAGCCGAAATTTTGGCATCTTCCGTGAAACTTAAAATCATTACAAAATTATAATGTGAAAAAAATTATGTCATGATATTTTTATAAATTATTAATTTATTAATTTTTATTTATATTAAAAAAAGATAGCGTCTCCCAAGTACCCTCGTCTCCTATTTTCAAAAAAAGCTGTACCGGTACCAGTACCAATACTAGTCTGCTGCTTCAAAGTATCCAAGAGAATAATATTTCAGATTTTCAGAAAATAATATTGCAGATCAGAAAATAGAGTACAAGTTGTTATTGCTGGTTGGACTTCATTTAGCCTGCACGGGGGAATTAGGGCCATCTGTACTCTTGCAGTAAGCACGTGAGGGTTTGTTCATTGCTGGTTTCAAAAATCAGACTTGTGACCTTGCATTTCAGCATATGGGTATGTTCCAAAATTGTTTATGATGCAATAAAATAAATTGGGTTATTATTAGTTTTTCCTTTATTATTTAGCATTTTGCAATTATTTCCCTCCCTACAACAATCCGGGCAAAAACAAGAAAATCATAAAAGCAAACAAAACACAAAATAGAATTACAGATTCCAGGGGGACATCATAATTTATATGCTAAATAGGAAATTAGAAGTATTTAGCAAATTTAAAGCTTTCAAAGCCATTGTTGAGAATCAAACCAGAAATAAAATTAAGTGTTTGAAAATGGATAATGGTGGAGAGTTTTGCTCTTTGGAGTTTGATAATTTTTGTGCAAATAATGGCATCCAACATATCAAGATTGTTCCATTCACTCAAGAAAATGGTGCAGCCGAGAGGATGAATCAAACAATTTTGGAGAGAGTTCAGTGTATGCTCTCTAATGCAAGCTTGGGCAAGGAATTTTGGGCAAAGGTGGTTAACATAGTGGTATACTTGATTAATCGAGGCCCTTTATCTCGATTGGATTTTGACATTTTGGAAGAGAAAGGGCTGGGAAAATGAATTTCCTACAATCATCTACGGCTATGAAGAATTTGCTCACATTCCCAAGGAGAAGAAAATGAAATTGGATTCCAAATCACAATGGTGCATCTTTGTTGGCTATGGAGAAGAACAACATGGTTTCAGATTTTGGGATCTGACTACCAATGAATTAATCCGTAGTCGGGATGTGGTCTTCAATGAAAAGGTGTTTCTAGGTTTGCAAGCATAGGGAACACAAATAAAGGAGTATGTGCCATTATCAGACATTACTAATTCACAGTTTTCACATCCAAATGTGGCACCATGTATACTTCAATAGAAATATGGTAATGGCAATTCATAGGCAACACAAATTGGAAGTAATTTACAGTCAACTGCACATGGCATAATTGGAGAAACAAATCAAGATACTCCTCTACCCATGGTGTCAAGAGTTGAAAGCAATTCGCAGCCCACCACATTACCCACGCAGTCTTCACATTATCCAAATATTGGGGGTGATGCTGGAACCCATACACAACCCTCTATGACTCCCACACAAACCTTTGCCTATGGCACCCTCCCTGATAACTTCAATATGCAGTTTCAAATCTCCACGCAGCCTCTTATGCAGCCTTTTCATGACCATACACAGCCAATTAATGGTCTTCCACATGCATGATTAATGGGAAATACAAATTCCACATAGGCAATAAGGGAGCTGCCAGTCATGAAGGAGCAGCCAAATACTTCCAACATGCTGCCCACCCCAAAAAATCAGCAATCAAAATTGTGATATTGCTATCAAGATTCAACCGTGTAGTTTCGAGTCAAACTCATTGACCCATGTTTCATGAGTAGTGGTTCACAAGAACCCATCTTTCATGATAATGAATGGTCCACTTAGCACTCATTGCACTAGGTGATGCTCACAAAGGTGAAGCACTGGGCCTTCTCGGGAGGTCACCCATCCCAGTACTACTCCAGCTAAAGCGCATAACCACAAAGTTTTCTCCAAGGTTAAGCCCACTTAGCTTGCAACCCCATTTGCACAACACTTGTTGAAGGTTTTGCAAATGGGGTTGCAAGCTAAGTGGGCTTAACCTTGGAGAAAACTTTGTGGTTAAGTGTGCTTGAGCTGGAGTAGTACTGGGATGGGTGACCTCTCGGGAAGGCCCAGTGCTTCACCTCTATGAGCATCACCTAGATGCAATGAGTGCTAAGTGGACCATTCATTATCATGAGAGATGGGTTCTTGTTAACCACTACTCATGAAACATGGGTCAATGTGTTTGACTCAAAACTACACGGTTGAATCCTGATAGCAATATCATAATTTGACATGCTATGGAAAATACCTCCTACTTATCAATCAAAATTGTCTTTTGATAATGTTGAGTTGCAGGAATTACTAAGGATTCGTGTTGGTCATATTGAAAATAATAATCTTGGTGATGCAAATAATAATACTTCTAGTAATTTGTCAAGAGGGACAAATTTGCAGCCAAATACAGATAGCCAAGCTCCTCAATTGAGGAGCTCTATCGGGGATCGTTGACCTTTGGCAAAGTTAGATGACTATCAATTATTGATCTCCGATCAGCCAGAGCCAGCTACCTTCAAAGAAGCCTGCAAGGATGTTAATCATGTAAAGTGGATGGATGCAATGGAGGAAATGGATTCTCTAATGACCAATCATACATGGGATTTGGTGAAGTGGTGAAGCTTCCACCCAATTGAAGAGCATTGAAGAATCGATGGGTGTACAAATTGAAAGAGGAAGGAGGCAAGAAATGATATTGGGCCAGGTTGGTCATGAAGGGGGGTATGAATAGCAAAAGGGGATAGATTTTAATGACATCTTTTCACCGGTTGCGAAGATGACCACTATTTGAGCAGTTTTGGGATTGGTAGCAGTATATGATCTTGAACTTGAGCAACTTGATGTGAAGACTACATTTCTCCATGGTGATATAGAAGAGGAGTTATACATGCTATAACTTGAAGGTTTTGAGAAACAAGGGCAAGAAGAATTGTATTGTAGATTGAGGAGAAGTTTGTATGGGCTCAAACAAGCCCCCGACAGTGGTACCTAAAATTTGGTTCCTTCATGGCTAAGCATCACTTCACATGATGTGAATTTGATCCATGTGTTTACTTCAAGGTGTTAGACATTGGTGAGTTTATTTTATTGCTGCTCTATGTTGATGATATGCTAGTAACTGGCACTAGCATGAGTGTTGTTCATGATTTGAAGCAACAATTAGCTCACAAGTGTGCAATGAAAGATTTAGGGGTAGCGAAGAGGATTCTTGGTATGAGCATACTCTAGGATAGATGGAAGAGAGAAATCAGATTGTCACAAGAGAAATACATTGACAAGGTTTTGGACAGGTTTAACATGAAAAGTGATAAGGCTTTAAGCACTCAACTTGCTGATCACTTTCGTTTATCCTCCACAATGTGTCCAAAGACACAAGAAGAACAAAAAGAAATGAAAGGTATCTCGTATTCATTAGTTATTGGGAGTCTCATGTATGCCATGGTATGCACTCATCTCGACATTGCCCATGCAGTGGGAGTGGTGAGCAGATTTATGAGTACACTAGGTAAAACTCATTGGCAAGCAGTCTAGTGGATCCTACGGTATTTGAAGGGCACTTCAGATTATGCTTTATGCTTTGGTGGGAAAGATGCACAGCCGCAAGGTTTTGTTGATTTCGATATGGCAGGTGATTTGGATAAACGAATATCAACTACAGGTTATGTTTTTACATTTGTCGGGGCAGCGATCAGTTGGGTTTCTATATTGCAACAAGTGGTTGCACTTTCCACTACCAAGGCTGAATACATTGCTCTTACAAAAGGTGCAAAGGAAATGATATGGTTGTAGCGATTATTGGGTGAATTGGGATGAAAACATGTTTTCACTCTCTTTTGTGATAGCAACAACGCTATTCACTTGGTTAAGAATGCAACATTTCACAATCGAACCAAGCATATTGAGCTGCAATATCACTCCATCCAGATTGTTATTGCGGAGGGCAACTCAAAGTTGAGAAAATCCATACCAAGGTGAATCTGGCGGATGCATTGACGAAGGTAGTCTCAAGGGAGAAGCTCAAGTTTTGTAGGTCTTCTCTCGGCATTGTCAAGATGTGACAATAGGATTGAAGTGAGGGAACATCTCTGAGCAGCAGTTGTTGGACTTCAAGTGTGAGATTGTTAGTTACTGAAGTCCAACAAACATTCATTTTCCCTCCTCTTTTCAGCCTCTTGGTATTCCATTCGAAGGCTTATTAAAAAACCAAATAGATAATGTAATTATCATCGTATTGCATAGCTGAAAAGCTTGCTGCTGTATGTAAAAAACTAACAGTGATATTAATATAGAGATTTTCCCCTGCTTCTCGTGGATGTAGCCAAATTGGTGAACCATGTATATCTAGTGTCTTGTGTTCATGTTGATTTAAATCTTGTATCTTTAATTCTGTTTTTGCAATTTGTTTATCCGCACTTGTTATTCAACACAACCCACACTTAAAATCACTCAAGGATCTTTATCAATAACTTTCATAAGCAACTATCTGTTGTGGATTGATTACCTATGCTGGAGCTTGTTGACTGCCATGACATTCCAAGACAAAGTTTGATATAGTCAACCGATTCACTTTGGAGACAAATAAAATGTTGATATTGGTATTGTTGTAACTTGTACCCCAAATTAAAACTATTTCTACACTTAGTCATTTTGAAGAAATGAGTCAAAGTCTTGTTAAAATTGTCAAAAAAGGTCAAAATTGGAGATTTGCATGTCTTGCATGAGGGTCAAAAACTCAAAATTTTCAAAATCTGATGATTTGAGTTTGCTCAGAGCGACCAATTCTACAAAACCCAGATTTTAGTGTTTTGGCCCTAAATTTTAGGAAAATTTCTATTTTTAGAAACTTTCTAAAAATAGAACCTTTTTTTGGGTTTCTTTCGAAATGAATGTTGGCAAAATTTTCTAAAAATAGAAAATTTCATAAATAAAAAATTTGGCTTTTAGGGTTCAAACTGATTTTGATTGGCTTAAAATACTTCCTCATCAGGTTGGTTTAGTCAAAATCACAAAAAGATCAGTTTTGCCTTAGTGGGTCTATTTTGCTTTATCATAAGTTCTTTTAGGAGCTCCAAGGCCATCAATGGAGGTCACTCAGCTGCCTGGTGTTAGATTCAAACATTCAAGCACTGCACAGATCAAGGAACTACAACAGATGATCGAAGAATGAAGAATGGAGAATGAAAATTGAAGAATCTTGAAAAATGCAAAATTTTGGCTAACACTGGAAAGTTCAGGCGCCCCAGCTCAGTCTAGGAGCCCAAGATTCTTTGCCTTAGAATATTTTTTCATCCTGATAGTCAAAGCATTGGTGAGCACGAGGAATGAAGGGAAAAGTGAAAATTGCAAAATAAACTCTCTGGCAAGCATAGGCGCCCTAGGTAGCTAGGGGCGCCCATGATTTCAAGGCACCAAATGTCAGAATTAGGGTTTCTGCCTCCAAACCGTTGTTGCTCAAAATCCTCCCAGCTTCATAGTGGATCCATTAGCACATTCATCAGATCAACCAATTGGCTAGAATCTCAAATTGATCGATGGAGTCTGGACAGAGTAGCAGAATGCAAACCATGAAAATATCAAAAAATAAACTAACTCTAGAAACTTTGGGCACCCTAGGTAGCCAGGGGCACCTAGGGTTTTGAGCCACCTAATATAGTGATTAGGGTTTGCAAATGTGACCATTGTCTCTAGAATTTTGTCAACTATCCAATGATGTCTCAACCTGATCGTCAGATTCATACACCAACAATTGCAGATCAAACAAAGGACATAGAATGGAAGATCAAAGCCCGAAGGCTGAAAATCAAGGAAAAATGACTAAGTCTGGGAGTGATGGGCGCCCCAGGTAACTAGGGGTGCCCAAGGATTTGAGTGCTTAAAAGATAAAATTAGGGTTTGTAGTCCCCAACAACTCTTCTTTAGATTCTATCCAGCTCTGCAATAGATTCAACGACGAGCTCGTCAGATTTGTTAATCATCAGATATCATAGAATGATTAGAGGGGTAAAATTGTGCAGAATGAAGAAAGTCAAAAGCAAAGATGAAAATTCCCAAAAATTGACTTTGGAGGAATTGGGTGCCCCAGTTAGTCAGAGGCATTGGGGCACCCAAGGATTTGAGTGCTTAAAAGATAAAATTAGGGTTTGCAGTTCCCAACAACTCTTCTTCAGATTCTGTCCAACTTTGCAATGGATTCGACGACGAGCTCATCAGATTTGTTAATCATCAGATATCACAGAATGATTAGAGGGGTAAAATTGTGCAAAATGAAGAAAGTCAAAAGCAAAGATGAAAATTTCCAAAAATTGACCAACTCTGGAGGAGTTGGGCACCCCAGTTAGTCAGAGGCGCCCAAGCTTTTGAGGCCCCAAATCAACTTTTTAGGAGATATCACTCCCAGAAGACCCCTCTCAAAATTAATCGGGCTATCCAACAAGTCCAACCATCAATTCATCAGACCCCTAGATCATCCAGAAACAAGAATTCATCAGAAGATTAGTAAGCAGTGAAAAATTCTATCTTTGGAAGCCATAGGCGCCCCAGGTAGCCAGGGGCACCAAAACATTTGAAGCCTCAAATTCAGATTTTAGGGTGTGGCCTCTCTAAAAAGATCTTCTCAGATTCAGACAAGCTACGTAGCGGAACAGTCAGCTCCCGAGCTTTCGAAATTGCAGATTCATCTGAAGGATAGAAGACAATGTCAAAACTTCAAGAACATAAAAATGGCTAACACTAGTTTTGCTGAGCGCCCTAGAGAGAGATAGGCGCCCATGATTTTGAAGGCCAATATGGAGTTTTTATCAAAATTTGCCTCTAGACAAACTTCCTCGGACTCACTCAGGCTCCACAATGGATCATTCAGTGAGTTCACAACATCAACTGAGCATCCGGAAATCAAGATCAAATTGAGGTCATAATCAAGCAAAATCTTAAAAAAAAATGTGAAAAAATGGCTAAGTCTGGAGAGGAAAAACACCTCTAGCCAAGAAGGGCGCCCAAGGCTCCATGCCTTAGATTTTTTTTCAATTTTCATCATTCATCATTTGAAAAAGTGTCTACATTCGATGAACTTGGCTCAAGATTGGCTCCAAAGATTTAAAGCTGGAGAATAAAGCTTTTTTATCCTCAAAACCTATTTAAGAAGGCCTTTGCATTCATTATTCACTTTTTGCAGGTTGACATCCAAGAGCAAGAGGGGAGGAGACATAATTTTATTCATTTCAATATTCAGAGGGCAAACGTGGTGCTTTTTCAGAGTTCATGTTTTCGGATCAGCACACAAAGGAGCTCGCTTTTTCATACTTTATTTTCTCCAGGGCATCAGTTTTTAGAAGAAGGGGGTCAATATTTTCAATTTCCAACGATTTGGGTCAGCTCAGTTCTTGATTCTCTACAAATTTGGAAAATTTTCAAGTTTTCAAGAAACCGCTTTTTTCACGCATGTCCAAGAAATCTTCAGTACTTTCAGAATCCGATCATCTGGGTCCTTCTCAAACGTAATTCTCGACAAAACCTAGCTCTTAGCTTTTTCGAGAAAATCCTAAAAATTTATGGTTTGCTGTTTTTTTGACTAGCCATCAACATTTTTCAAAATGGATGATCTGGGTCTCTTTGCAACGAGATTCCACACAAAACCCATATCTCCGATTATCTTTGAAAAATTTGTCATTTTGAAGAAGAAAAATCAGCAATTTATTTTTAGTATTTGTGTTGAGCTTGTCCGAGTGTAGTCAAGTTTACAGTCAATCATCAAGTTTTTCAGCATGGAGAACTCTCCCATCAAATTCAGAACCAAGCCAGTGTTGTATCATGATCATATAAATCCAGTCTTCAAGTTACCTACTTGGGAAGTGTTTTTCAATACCACCATGGGCAGAAAACATCATCATCAGTCGAAGAACGTGAAAAGATGTGGTATGAGCAAAAGGACAAGTATCGAAAAAGTTGTGCAATATTCTTTCGTGGGAAAATCAAGAGAATTGTCAGAAGCATAAAGTTGCAGAGCCGCCAAGCTATCAATTAGTGAGTCATCTTTTGGGGCAGCTATGTTTTTCAAGAGTAGAACCCATAAAATAGCTGAAGAGGTCAAAAATTCTCTAAGTTTGATTGCAGAAGGCGAGGATATCCTAGAAAAGAGGAATTTTGCTATTGATAGTATTGATGCTCCTGACAGAGATACGGTTTCCCACTTTTTGGCGGATGTGATCGAGATTTAAAGTAGCATATAATATGTTCCCAACTTCTTCAACATTCTCCTCAACCTGTTCTCCTCTTAGGAAAGTGGGTCTGGTAGGTCTATTTGTTGTTCGTGAAACAGTCCTGGGTACCCCCTGTGAACCTGCATCACTCCTGTCCTCATCACGATGTGGTGATGGTCTCCTTGGCGTACCTATCCTCTGTATAGCCATGGTCAACTGCTATAATACATCAGTTACCTGCTGCTGACCTGTTCGCAAATCTCTAAGAGTCTGTCTAACCTCTGCATCTTCCTCCTGAGGATCTCGAGGAATCTCTGTTCTGTCACCCATGCCTGTATCCTGTACAGACGCTCCAGACGAAGAACCAGACTGAACACCTATCAAGCCTCTAGCCGTCTCACCTACCGGAATAAGTGGTGGCTGCCAAGTTTTTCTGTTTTCCCTCTGATAATATCTGTTCTCTCTATCACTCTGGTGCATGAACAAAATGTTTTTTCAAACCCAACAAGGATGGCAGGAAACAGCTCTGATACCACTGTAGAAACCCTTGTTTCCCCTGTTTCTCGAATCTGACTGTTTTTGTTTGTTTTTGGTGTATTTTGATTTTTTTGATGTTTTTGCATGAAATAAGAAATTGCGACTTTGATAAGAAATACTGAATAAATTCAAATTAAATAACACAACTCCGGAAATGATAGAAATTATTGAATCTCCAGTTGCCAGTCTATTTATTAAACTTCTAAGATGATTACAAATAAGATCCAGGTGCATGCAAGCAAAAAGGCAATGATATTTTTATGAGAAAACCTGGTTATTGCTGCCAGCTGAAAGAATGCGAATAATAGTACGGCTACAATAATGACTGCTTCTCCCTCCGTCTGAAGCTCCGGAAATGGTCCAGATGCTGAGGCGCCTCAATGAATGAAGACCCCAGTTCCAAGTGATAGGCGATTTGCATAAAACCCAAGGACGGCTTGAAAGTGAGAAAGTACGGCCTGCTGCAAATGGTACGGCTGTCAGATCAGCAAGTACAAAGTGTACGGCTTTCTTGAAATCAATGTCCAGACTCAAGAATATGATGCGCCTTGGTTAACAACTGCTTTTTGGATAAAACCCTAACAAAAACTCTGAAGGTAAATAATCTCTGAATGCTCTGTAATTTCTTCTGAATGAAGAAATCCCTCTACCTGGCAATAAATCGGATGATATTTCACACCCTCTGAATCGCTTTCACTGGAGATGGCTCGTTCCCCAATGCTCTGAGACTGAAACCCTTGGCTTCCGTGCTCTGGTCAAGACTTGATCAATTTTCCATTCACAATAACATAATGGCTCGAATTCCAATGAAAAACGCCTTATACTCATGAAAAGTGCGAATTCCTTAAAGATAGGGATCATTAAAATAATTCGAACTTTTCTTTTTATTAATTCCATAGTCTCCGATGAAATTTTAATTATAAAATATAATCTCAAATGGCCCCCTTCCCATGTTGGGCGACCCCTTCAGCCAAAATCACTTAAGTTATAATATTTGAAATATTATAACTTTATATTATAAGCTCCAATAATTAATATTTAATTAAATCAATTAAATATTAATATCTCTCTCAATATTTACCCGATGCACGAACCGTCTAAAGCTGACGACTAAGGAAGTGATTCTGCACGTGATCAATCCATACTGCTAAGAATAGCAGGGGTCCCTCGCTGAGTGCCAGATATTGCTAAAAATAGCAACTCAGGCTAAAAGTGTCCGAATGAGCCCGAACGAAAGCCAACTGATCAAATACTAACAACTGAAGTTGAGCCACGCTCCATCAAGACCCTCTATCCATCCTATCAGCTTACGAGGGTCGCATAATAGGCCAATCATGTGCTCTGAGAGATGTCAACTAGAAGGGGACATGACAGTCCGCCCCTCCTGAAATTGCTTGTCCTCAAGCAATCTCAACTCCGGATGTTGCAGAATATCCTCGCTCTCCCATGTAGCATCCTCCACAGGCAAATCTCTCCATTTCACTAGATATTCCCTGATAGTCCTCCTACGCAACTGTCTCTCTCTGTACTCCAGGATAGACTCAGGTACTAGAATCAACTTTCCCTCATCATCTAAGGGAGGTAGAACTGCAGACGGTACCACACGGTGACCCAACGCCTTCTTGAGACGTGATACATGAAAAACATTGTGTACCCTGCTCTCTGCCGGAAGCTCAAGCTCATAAGCCACCTCTCCAACACGCCTCAGGATCCTGAAAGGACCGTAATACCGCGGCTTAAGTTTCTCTGACCCACTCTTCCTAAGAGTGGACTGACGGTAGGGCTGCAGCATAAGATAAACCATGTCACCCACCTCAAAATGCCTCTCCGTCCTCTTCTGATCTGCGTACTGCTTTTGCTGATTCCGTGCCTTGGCGATATTCTCCTTGAGAGCCTTCATAGTATCCTGACTCTCCTGCAACAAGTCTCCAACACTCGGCACTCTACTGTCACTCAGTAGCAAATCCAGAAAACTCGGCGCCTCATAACCATACAACGCCATGAAAGGGGACATCTGAATGGTCATATGGAATGTCGTGTTGTAGCAATACTCACACAAATGAATCCATTTGACCCATGCCTTCTGCTGCCCTGCAATATAATTCCTGAGGTAACCTTCCACCCACTTATTCACTATCTCCGTCTGCCCATCTGTCTGCGGGTGGTAACTGGTGCTCGGTGTAAGCTCGGTCCCACAGAGTCTGAACACTTCCTGCCAGAAGTGACTCAAGAACCGACTATCCCTGTCGCTCATGATGCTCCGAGGCAACCCATGTAGTCTGAATACCTCACGGAAAAAGATCTCTGCCACCTGTGTAGCTGTGTAGGTAGTGGTAATCGGAAAGAAGTGGGCATACTTCGTTAGCCGATCCACAACTACATATATGCAATCTCACCCTTGGGCTTTAGGCAAGCCCGTAATGAAGTCCATCGACAGGCATTCCCACTTCCTGTCAGGAATCGGAAGTGGCTGCAATAAACCTGCCGGGTACGTGTTCTCCTGCTTGTTCTGCTGACAAACAAGGCACTCACGCACGTACTGAAGAACATCTGCCTTAAGTCCTTTCCATGTGAATCTCTCCCGAACCTGTCTGTAGGTTTTGAAATACCCGGGATGTCCTGCTGTAGGCACGTCATGAAAGGCTCGCATGACAATGTTCTTCACCTCTGAACCTGGGATCAAATATATCCTGTTCTTGTAAATGATCAAATCATTCACAAGCGTGTACCTGGTATCAATCGTCGATCCCTCAACAATGCTAGAGGCCCAAGTATCCTTGGCATGCTCTGCCACAATCATATGCCTCCAATCCTCTGAAATGTGAACCATAGAGCTCAAATATGGCCTGCATGAAAGAGCATCAGCTACTACGTTCTGGGTTCCTTTGATATAAGAGATATCAAAGTCATATGCCTGCAATTTACTGACCCACTTCTGCTGACGATCATGGAGATCTCGTTGCCCCAAGAAGTGTCTCAAACTGTTATGATCAGTTTTGATGCAAAATTTGCTGCCAACAAGATACTGCCTAAATTTTGCTAAGGCATGCATAATAGCGAGCATCTCCTTATCGTAAATGCTGTAAAGTCTCTCTGGCCCTCTGAGTTTATGGCTCTCATATACAATAGGGTGCTTGTCCTGCATAAGCACCGCACCAATGCCCTCACCTGATGCATCGCATTGAAGCTCGAAAGGCTTCGAAAAGTCAGGTAGTGCCAACACAGGGCATGTAGTCATCAACTCCTTAAACCTCATAAAACATTCATGTGCCTCAGGAGTCCAACAAAATGCACCCTTTTTTAATAAATCTGTCATAGGGGCTGCATGACGTGAATAACCATTCACGAATCTGCGATAGAACCCACACAAACCTAGAAACCCTCTCAACTGTGTCAGGTTTTCCGGTGTAGGCCAGTCAATAATAGCGCATATCTTTTCAGGATCCATCCGCACTCCCTCTGCACTGATAATGTGACCTAAATATTACAATTCGGTCATCCCCAAATCACATTTGGATTCCTTGGCGTACAAGGACTCCCTCTCCAGAATACTCAACACGGTCTCCAGGTGAGCCAGATGCTCCTGCCAAGTCCTGCTGTAAATAAGGATATCATTGAAGAAGACCAATACGAATCTCGTCAGCAGTGAATGAAAAACCTTGTTCATCGTGGACTGAAATGTAGCTGGTGCATTAGTGAGCCCAAATGGCATCACTACGAACTTGAAGTGCCCACAATGACAACAGAAGGCAGTCTTCTCAATGTCCTGCTCACGAACCCTGATCTGATGATACCCCGACCGTAAGTCTATTTTAGTGAACATGCACCATGGAGCTCATCAATAAGCTCGTCTATATGAGGTATTGGATACCTGTTTTTGATCGTCCTCTTATTTAGGACTCTGTAGTCAATGCACATGCGTAATGTTCCATCCTTCTTCTTTACCAAAACAACTGAAGAAGCCAATGGTGATTTGCTAGGTCGAATGTGACCCATGGCAAGTAACTCCTTGATCGTTTTCTCGATCTCATCCTTCAGCCGCTTAGGATGTCTATAGGGCGTAATCATAACGGGCTTAGCACCCTCCTCAAGCTCAATAATATGCTCAATGCCCCTGTCTGGAGGTCTCCCTGGTGGAATATCATTGAATACCTTATCATGCTTGACTCTCAACTGCTGAATGTCAGGATGATACTCAGTCTTCTGTTGTCCCTCCTGTATAGGTGCTAATGTGCACTCGGCAGCCCACTCTACCATGTCGTGTCGCATGAGCCTCTCCATCCGGCGAAAAGAAATTGTTTTGATGTTGCTGTTCCGAATTGCCTTCAGGATGTGTGTCTTCCCATCAACATCAAAACGGATCTCCATGTCCTTGAGACGAAGAGTGACTTCCTCAAGTGAATGAAGCCACTTCATGCCCAAGACCAAATCAATGTCTCCCATGTTAACTACATAGTAATCAGCCGTGAACTCATAATTGTTCAAGCGTACGGGGAGATCCTTAATCATGCGTTCACACCTAAGAGTGTAACCGTCGGCCACCTTAACCCGAATGCCCTCGAACTCCTCAGTGATGAGTCCGCGTTTCTCAACAAATCTAGCATCTATAAAATTGTGTGTGGCTCCTGTATCAAGGAGGGTAATGACCCTCTGCCCTACCAACACTCCACGAATCCTGAATGAGCCCTCCTGCTGAATGCTAGATAAGCGTGCCTCCTGTATCTGAAGCTCTGACTCTGTCTCTGCCTTAGGCTCTGAAGCCTCTGACTCTGACTCCTCAGAACTCTCCTGCTGTTCGGAATTCTCTAACTCCGAATCCTCATAATACGTCCACATCACTCGATTTGCCTTGCCCTTAGGCCTCAAAGGACAATCGTGATTGGCGTCATAGGGACCTTTGCAGTAGAAGCAAAGCTTCTTCCTGCGTAGATCATTAAGGGCCTCACGATCCAAAGGTGGTGCTGCTGATTTACCCTTCGAATCGTTCTTAGAATCTGATTTTTCTTTGGTAAAATCAGACTTCTCTCTGTTTCTGTTAAAGCCCTTATTGTCCCTGAAAGAAGAAGACCCTCTAGAGTTGAATCTACTGGATGGGGCTGCCAACTCCATACTACGTGCCTTCTTCATCACTTCCTGTAATGAAGGAGGATCAAAGGCTTTGATCCAACCTCTCAATGGCTCTGTCAAACCCTCCATGAAGAGCACTACCAGTCACCTCTCTGAAATATTTGGAACCATAATTGATAACTTCTGAAAGTCACCAATATACGACTCCAAGCTACCACTCTGTCTCAACTGAGCCAAGTCTCTGAAGTAGGATTCTGGATCCTTCCTGTCAAACCGCTCCACCAACCTGTCAACAAACTCCTGATATGACGTGATCTGGTCATGCTGTAGTGTCACCATCCCGTGGTGCCACCAGTCGTAAGCTACTCCCTCGAGATGCAGTGTCGCATATCTGATAGCATCCCTCTCAGCCATCGGACGCAATGTGAGGAATGTGTCTAGCTTACTAATCCATGCCTGGGCTGTCACTTTACCACTACCATCGAACATCGCTAGATTGAGCCTGTTTGTTGCATGCTTCAGATCATTATTTTGGTTTCGAGGCCTATTCCCCTGTCGAGACCTATAATATATCCCACTCCTCGTTGGCTGCCATAACTGCATCAGCATATAATATGTTCCCAACTTCTTCAACATTCTCCTCAACCTGTTCTCCTCTTAGGAAAGTGGGTCTGGTAGGTCTATTTGCTGTTCGTGAAACAGTCCTGGGTACCCCCTGTGAACCTGCATCACTCCTGTCCTCATCACGATTTGGTGATGGTCTCCTTGGCGTACCTATCCTCTGTATAGCCATGGTCAACTGTTGTAATACATCAGTTACTTGCTGGTGACCTGTTCGCAAATCTGTAAGAGTCTGTCTAACCTCTGCATCTTCCTCCCGAGGATCTCGAGGAATCTCTGTTCTGTCACCCATGCCTGTATCCTGTACAGACGCTCCAGACGAAGAACCAGACTGAACACCTATCAAGCCTCTAGCCGTCTCACCTACCGGAATAAGTGGTGGCTGCCAAGTTTTTTTGTTTTCCCTCTGATAATATCTGTTCTCTCTATCACTCTGGTGCATGAACAAAATGTTTTTTCAAACCCAACAAGGATGGCAGGAAACAGCTCTGATACCACTGTAGAAACCCTTGTTTCCCCTGTTTCTCGAATCTGACTGTTTTTGTTTGTTTTTGGTGTATTTTGATTTTTTTGATGTTTTTGCATGAAATAAGAAATTGCGACTTTGATAAGAAATACTGAATAAATTCAAATTAAATAACACAACTCCGGAAATGATAGAAATTATTGAATCTCCAGTTGCCAGTCTATTTATTAAACTTCTAAGATGATTACAAATAAGATCCAGGTGCATGCAAGCAAAAAGGCAATGATATTTTTATGAGAAAACCTGGTTATTGCTGCCAGCTGAAAGAATGCGAATAATAGTACGGCTACAATAATGACTGCTTCTCCCTCCGTCTGAAGCTCCGGAAATGGTCCAGATGCTGAGGCGCCTCAATGAATGAAGACCCCAGTTCCAAGTGATAGGCGATTTGCATAAAACCCAAGGACGGCTTGAAAGTGAGAAAGTACGGCCTGCTGCAAATGGTACGGCTGTCAGATCAGCAAGTACAAAGTGTACGGGTTCCTTGAAATCAATGTCCAGACTCAAGAATATGATGTGTCTTGGTTAACAACTGCTTTTTGGATAAAACCCTAACAAAAACTCTGAAGGTAAATAATCTCTGAATGCTCTGTAATTTCTTCTGAATGAAGAAATCCCTCTGCCTGGCAATAAATCGGATGATATTTCACACCCTCTGAATCGCTTTCACTGGAGATGGCTCGTCCCCCAATGCTCTGAGACTGAAACCCTTGGCTTCTATGCTCTGGTCAAGACTTGATCAATTTTCCATTCACAATAACATAATGGCTCGAATTCCAATGAAAAATGCCTTACACTCATGAAAAGTGCGAATTCCTTAAAGATAGGGATCATTAAAATAATTCGAACTTTTCTTTTTATTAATTCCATAGTCTTCGATGAAATTTTAATTATGAAATATAATCTCAAATGGCCCCCTTCCCATGTTGGGCGACCCCTTCAGCCAAAATCACTTAAGTTATAATATTTGAAATATTATAACTTTATATTATAAGCTCCAATAATTAATATTTAATTAACTCAATTAAATATTAATATCTCTCTCAATATTTACCCGATGCACGAACCGTCTAAAGCTGACGACTAAGGAAGTGATTCTGCACGTGATCAATCCATACTGCTAAAAATAGCAGGGGTCCCTCGCTGAGTGCCAGATACTGCTAAAAATAGCAACTCAGGCTAAAAGTGTCCGAATGAGCCCGAATGAAAGCCAACTGATCAAATACTGACAACTGAAGCTGAGCCACACTGCATCAAGACCCTCTATCCATCCTATCAGCCTACGAGGGTCGCATAATAGGCTAATCATGTGTTCTGGGAGATGTCAACTAGAAGGGGACATGACAATCATCTTTTGGGGCAGCTATGTTTTTCAAGAGTAGAACCCATAAAATAGCTGAAGAGGTCATAAATTCTCTAAGTTTGATTGCAGAAGGCGAGGATATCCTAGAAAAGAGGAATTTTGCTATTGATTGTATTGATGCTCCTGACAGAGATACGGTTTCCCACTTTTTGGGGGATGTGATCGAGATTTAAAGTAGCAATCTTCTAGAAGCTTTCTTTCAGCTTTCTTTCTATTTTCATCTCAAGGCTTATCCATTCTTTGTGAAGGGCAAATATCAAGTTGTAATAGTTGGCACTTTCCTTGTTTTTAGGCTTTCATAGGTTAGAAGTTTATCTTGGTTTAGGTTTAGAAATAAAAGATGTTGGCAAGTCTTAGTTGTAAAAGCAAGGAGATTTTAGGGTTCCCTACTCCTCTGCTTGGTTATAAATAAGGGTAGCCTTGCCCATTTTTCTTCAATGATGCTCGTGATAACAAAACGCTGAGCCTACTAGTGCCTTCTCATTATTATTCAGTATTGTTCACTTAGTGTTAGAGCAAGTTTGCAAGCCTCTTTTAACTACAAGTTATTGTTCAGTTTATGTGTCTTGTGTCAATGTATTCTGGTTGATCGCTAAGCTGTATGCCTATTTTGCTACAATCCTGCTGTCCCAAAAGTGTAATCTTTTGTTCCTGAGATTTGAGAAATAAAGTCTTGTGCCTACTTTGCTGCCTTGATATAATGTCTCAGATTTCCATTTTATATGTTATGCTTATATGATCTTTATTACAGCTTGCATTGAAATTTCAGTAGATGTGTGTTGGGATAAAGTTTGTTTAGGTATTTTTGTCAGAGAATCATTACTTGTTCATTTCTAACTCTCATGCTCTGCATTTACTTGAGTAGTTAGAAACGTCATTAGTGTAGGCTTAGTTGTAGTTGAACTTTCAAAAGAGAAAATCTCAGCTACGGCGCTGGAGTTTTATAACCTTGTGCTCTTAGCTGAACAAAACGATAGGCAAATTAGTTTTAATTTACTTTCTTAAGCAACATCAGCAAAGAGGGAGCTTCCCCTCCTAATTTGAAGAGCAGTTTATCTGTGCATAGCTGTCTGTTTCTAATTCACATACCAGAGGTGCGAATTGAAACGCCAACAGGTATGTTTGACCATTGTATATTTTGGTGAATGCAAGGATTAATATTCTTTTAAAGTAGCCGTACCTTTTTGAGGAGAGGACGTAGCAAGCAAAGAAGCCCAATTCTTTGGCTGCGTAATCATAGTTATTTTATGGTATTTGGAATAGCTGCCAGTAGTGACAGCTAATTTAAGTGGGGTCCAGGAAAGGATGCTACTGTCCAATTGCAGCTTATAAAGATTCAAGGTCTGTAAATCAGCCTACCATGCCATTCAGCTCAGCTACAAGAGTCTACAATACTATTAATTTTTTTAATAAATATTCAAAATGAAACACAATGAGGTGCAGTCTTTGAGGGAATAATTTAAATTAGTCAAACCAAATTATCTAGTATGCTGATTTATTATATCTGTATCAGCCACAACCATATCAGGAGTCATGGATTTATTATCTTTATTGTCAGATGTGTCTAAATTTTACCAGTTGAAGAGTTTGCTAGGAACTTTGAAGTTGCTACATCTACATTGACCATGCTTCATATTAATTTTATGTCTTTTCAATTTTATATTCCAACTGTTTGATGATATGTTTACTTTTAAATTTTTGGTCATTTTTTGTCATAATTCCTGGATTTGAATATTGAAGAGTAATAATTGTTAATCATTCATAATTGTAACCATTTGTGCGGTTCACCGCTAGACTAGTTTGAATATGTAAGTTTAGATGGCTTTGCTGCTATGACAATTGTTAATTTTTTTCATTTCCAACAACTGCATTCATGTCAAAGCTATGCAGGAAGTCAGTGCCCCAATCATCATATGCTCTCACCTCGCCCACATCAGAATCTTGGTGATCAAAAAATCTGAGGGTTTATGCATTTTATTATAAATTTGTAAAATTCCAAAAATATCAATTCCAGGACATCACAAATTTTATAAGAGTTCCAAGTTCAATTTTTTTGTGCTAACAGGTACTTGAACTATTTTCTATTATATGACTTTTTATTTTGGCAAGGTAAGCATCTTTACAAGAAGTGGAAATTTGACAAAGAATTATTGAATGTGATTCATTTCAGAAGCAAAACTAAACAAGAAATGTTCAAATATTGAATAGAACAAAATATGATAATGAAGAAAATCAAAAGAGATGACTTTTAAATGTATTTGTAAATACTCATAGGATCCATTGCAATCAGAGTTCTTGAACTTGGTTGCTTAAACTTTGAAGCTTAGTAACTAGAAAACAGTAATGGATGTGGTTGCTTAAACATTGAAACTTTTTACTGAGAAAATTGATTGTAGCAATAATTTCCCTTCGTGAATCCTGTCGACTTGTTTCAAATGACTTATTTATTAGTTAGAACTTCCATTTTTGGCAAATCTTTTTAGTATCTTTTTTATTCAGTTATTGACTTGTCCATTTCACTTCTATTAACTTCTACAGATTGAAGACATTCTCCAAAAGAGAGGATCTGTTATTCTTTCGTTAATTTTACATTTCTTTTGTCAAGATTTAAAGTGAGTTTATCGATTTGATCATTTCAGATGTTCTTGCAGGTTATCCATTTCAAGGGATCAAGGAAACGACTTATGTTAGAATCCTGGAATTTCTTCAAGTCTCATCCTGCTGATTTTTCAGACATGATGTGCCTAATTTTAAAAAGTGGAAGGACAAAGTATGATTTCTAACTAGCTAATAATTGTTTGGGCCTTGACAATGGTCTTGTTTATATAGAAGGTACAATTGATTTGGTAATTGTCTTGATCAAAGCAGAAGAAAGAATTAAGGAGTCCATTCATGCACTGATCTATATGTATATCTTGTTGAAGCATATGAAATCCAAGTCCTTTGAATCTTGTTATGGATACTATAGAAATTATGAGAAATGGCTTAATGCTATAGAAGTTGTGAGTCATCTAATAATAATGTAATTTGTAATACTTATTTGAAGGTGTAACAAATGCTAAAAGTAAAATGGTGCTTTTACAAGATATTTTTGTTTGGATTTTTACGAACATTCTTTTGGTCTACTCTTCTGCCTTGAATTTCATTATTGATCAAGCTTGATAAGATGTAAGAATACGACTGGCAAGGTTTTTTTCTCAAATCCACACACCCAAAGAAAGGGAGGTTTTGGGACCACCAACAATGACAATATGGATTATTTAGATCACCTATGTTCATCATTATATTTTTGCTACTGAAGAGGCCAGAAAGAAGGTTTCTAAGTATTCTTTGGTCTTCAAAAGTAAAAAGAGTTTGGAAATTTTCGAATTGTATAGATATTTGAGATTTGATCAGATATTCAGCTAGGATGGGCAACTTAGGAGAAATGTATTTTAATCTTTTTATGCTAGTGGAGTTGTTTTGGGAAATTTTATCGTCTTTGCAAAATAATTGTTTTTTTTTTTTTCTTTAATATTTGGTGCTGCATAAAGTCAAAAAACAAATTTGATATTTTTAGGATAGGGTGGACTCCCTAATAAAAACTTAGCTTCCACTTTTTATCAATCTACTCTTAATTGAGTGTTTTACTTTAAATTTATGAGCGATGTCCTCTTTGGTATGCAAATGGTATTTTGCTGGAGATCTTTGTTAGTGCTTGGATGTTTAAGTCATCTGTGAGCATCTTTAATCCATATTTTAAAATGGATTGTATATTCTTTACTTCTAATGAGATGAGGAGTCCATCTATGTTTATGCTTAAAATCCGATCTTTGTAAGGAGACTCTTATGATCGTTACTTTACTTTCAAAGGGTTTGATTGGTTTTTTGTTTTCTCCAAATTGATTCCTTAACATTTATTTTCCAATGTCTTATGCTTTCCGTCCATCCTCAAAATCACACTATCAATCCAAAATTATGGAGTATCTAAATCATGGTACATATCACAATGCACCTCTGACATCTTTTTTTATTCCAGAAGAAGCGAACATAGATGGCCCTTTTAAGATCAATTTTCGTGTTTAGTTTATTGTTATTCCACACCAATTCTGAATTGCAGATTTTAAGAACTAGTTGTTTCTCTAAATTATTTAGTTTTTAGTTAAAAGAGCATTGACATCTATGCGAAGGACATTGACTAAGTTTTATAGGTTGGTTCCTATGCATATTTTTAGTCATTGCTCGAACATGTTGAATATATATGCAAAAGGTAGAGTAAAGATAGTAATATTGTAACATTTTTTTTTTGTGCTAGTGGTAATAACATCCAACTATTTAAGAATAATAATATATAACTTTTTTTTTTGGCAAATTGCTATTGGGGTAGCTCCTTTTATATTACTTTAAAACAAATGGTTACATTTTCAATCTGATACACTCGCCACTATTTTGGTGTAAGTATAGATTGTTATTAGACCACTGACAAGCTCAATCATCATATTTAATTCAGCTTCAATGAAGAGCCTTTTGTTTGTGATAACAAAATTGAGAAAGGTTTGGATGTTCTTTTTGTAAAACCATTCATGATATAGGTTGACAACTTCCGCTAGTTTCTTGTTCTTTCACACCTTCTCATAGCCCATTGTATCACAGAGAAGACCTTTATAAGGAAATTTGTCAAAAGCAAAGATCACATTGATGGCCTCTCAGGGATACGACTCCCATAGCAAGTTTTGAGCCATGATTTTATCTATCATCTTCCTTCTAGTAGTCCTCACAATTATAGAGAGGAAAATGTCAATAAGAACTCCATCATGGACAATGTTTTGTGCCCGATCATTGTGTGCCAATGATCATTTTGATGGCAGTTTCCATCGGAGGATCCTTGATTGTGAAAATTCTCTATAGTTGTGCATATGGACTCTCCTACTCACTTGAGTAGACACAACTAGGTATCAGTATGTTGTCCATTCTTGCTAGCCTTGTTGAAGTATTCTTCGACTTTTATAGATTTAGGGTTGCCCATATTCATCGGCTTGGTGACCCTGTGAGCAAGTGGTGTATTCAAGGATAATCTGTCGTATCAATGAAATCTTGGGGTTTTTTTATTCATCCATACAGGGCTCCAAAATCCCCAATGTGTACCCATCAATCCATCTCTAAGGCTCTTGTGAGTGTATTGATTCCTTGTCTCTCATCCAATTTTGATTCTTGTTGCTTGGCTTGTTCTTAATAGTTTGTCTAGTTCATTCCAATCCTCGAGTCTATAGGATATCTTGTTGTTCTCAACTTGGTCGATAGCTTGATTGGATAGATAGTTTGCCATGTGGTTGGAATTTTTGTAAACATGTCGAATCATATAATCGCCTATCTTCTCGAGAAGAGACATAATTTGATCTACCCTCATAGCAAGCCTCTAGTTTTAGATACTTTGGTTGGTTATTACTTGCACAAAAATGAAGGAATCACCTTTGATATCTAGATTATTCTTTTCACGCTTTTATGCCTTCAATTAGCACATCAAATTTTGCAATATTGTTAGTGTCGTTTGGTAACTTGACAGCTCTAGCCCAACATGGTTGACCACAGTCATTACGAATAATAAAGCCAACACCAGAAAGTCCAAGGTTTCCTTGCGAAGCATTGTCGAAGTTGAGCTTTAGACATCAACTTGGCAGTAGGTGTCATTTAACTTGTCTCCATTCATCATTCCCTTTTTTTTTCTTGACATTTTGATGGGGGACCTTGAGGAGTGACCATGTGGAAAGGGTGTTGTTATCCCAAAAAGAGAAATTCCACTTTTTCTTCCTTCACACTCTCACATTTTGGTGTTCATATATGACAATCTCCATTTTGTTAATCAAGGATCTTATAATTGAGGCTTTGTCTTTGAAAATGTGTGGATTCCTCTCCTTCCTTATGTGCCATATAATCATGGCTAGAATGGATTTTCGCAAACCATCCCATAGAAATTTGTGATATAATCTAGACCAACTTTGAAATAGGGAAGAAATTGAGGATGGAAATGGTCCCACCCAGCCTAATTTTCATAGAAAGAATGTCCAACATTCCATAGCCACCTCACATTGTAGCAAAAGGTGATCTATGTTTTCTTCGTTGATTTTGCAAAGTGGGCACTAATGTGGTTCATCAAAACCATTTGTTTGGAGCTTGTCTCTAGTGAGTTTGCATTGGTGGAGGGTTGCCCAGGTGAAAGCCCCAACTTTGGGGAGTACATTTGTTCCCCAACACAGGTCCATTGGCCATCCAAGTTTTTGGTCTTCAACCTTCTGAATTTTGTACCCTTAGTCGTGTATTTCTTGGATTTTGCATTGCTCAATAGTAATTCATCCTCCTTGTCAACTATTAGTATCACTCTTGATGGTAATTCATTGAGAATTATGTCTTTTCTTGCGCCTGTTAAAAAATCAAACGATTTCCATTTGAAGGTTTGTCCACCATTATTGTTAGAAATTACCATGTAATCTCTAACCTTATCACCTTTGCCTTTGATATTTGGATTGCTTCTTCAATGCCTTGTAAATCAACCATTGGTATATACCCATTCCAAGAGTCATGCCAAAAGGATGCTAAAGTCCTTGAATTAATCCTCCATGTTAAATGCTTTGTTAGAATATGTCTAGATTTCATCACGAAGTTCCATAACTGTGATCCATTTGGCAGATTGGCTAATGTGAGTATACGTTTGTGATCGTTGTTGTCCAAGTATTTCACCCTCAATATTCGACACCATAGTGTGTTTGGGTTTTCAAACATTCTCCATGATAAGTTCGTCCCCAATGCAAGGTTATGTTTGTTTATGTCCCTAATCGCGTCTCCACTCGATTATTTGCCCTTTTTTTTAACTATCCCAAGCTATTAATGGAATCCTTTTTATATTGTTCGACCCTTCCTATAGGAACCATCTTTGTATTTTGATGAAATCCTTTTCTACCTTTTCTTTTAACATTACACATGATAACATATATATATGGGAATTGCAGCTATGACAACCTTGAGCATTGTGATTCATCTTGCAAGAGTCCATCTTCCCTTCGATGATTCTGCTTTTTTGTTGCACTTAGAGATTGTGTCCATCCGATGGATGGAGTGAGTTGCTCTTCCAAACAGTGGGATGCCCAGGTATAAGCTTGGTAAAAATTTAATGGTGAAGCCCAACATATTGGCCAGTCTATGTTGAGAGGACCTCCTAGTGTTGAAGAAAAATATCTTCGATTTGTCATTGTTGACAACTTGACCAAAGCATTTTGTGTATTCCATTAAAGTAGATATGATTGCCTCGACTTGATTGATGATTTGCCATTGTTGACAATTTGACCAAAGCATTTTGTGTATTCCATTAAAGTGGATATGATTGCCCAAATATAAGCTTGGTAAAAATTTAATGGTGAAGCCCAATATATTGGCCAGTCTATGTTGAGAGGACCTCCTAGTGTTGAAGAAAAATATCTTCAATGTCATTGTTGACAATTTGACCAAAGCATTTTGTGTATTCCATTAAAGTGGATATGATTGCCTTAACTTCTCCCACCATCAATATTCCATATAGGAGGGTGTCATCAACGAACAATTGATGCGTAAGTGGAGTAATATTGTTGATCACAAAGATGCCTTTCTATTGGCCAATAGTAGCCTTCTGAGCAATCTTTCTATTAAGAGCATTCACCATGATTACAAATAAAATGGGGACACTGGGTCCCTTTGTCTAATACCTTTTGTCCCTTCAAAGAATCCACACGGGGTTCTATTGATGAGTATTGAATATCTCAAAGAAGAAATGCAAGCATATACCCACTTCAACCATTTGCTATTGAAACCAATTTTTTTGAGAATCTCCACTTGACTCTGCCATAGGCTTTGCTCATGTCAAGTTTTAATATCACGACCTTCAAAATTTCCCTTTTGACTTCATGAGCAATGATAATTCCATCTAAGATGCTCCTCCCTGGAATGAATCAACTTTGTTCATGTGATATAATAGTTGGGAGAACCACTTTCAGTCTATTTTCTATCACTTTGTAGACAATGTTACACAAGGATATGGGTTGATAGTTTGCAAAGGAGGAACAATCATCTTTCTTGGGAATTAAAGCTTTGTTGGTGTTTATGTCGTTAAAAATCCTACCCAATTTTTGAGATTCTTCCACCAATTCACAAATGTCCTTTCCCATGAAACTCCAACAAGTTTGAAAAAAGGATGTTAGGAAATCATCAAGCCTAGGTGCTTTGCCTAGGTGTAGTTGAAATAGCATTGTTTTCACCTCATCTTTTGTTATTGGGGTGATAAAAAAACTATTGTTTGCATCTTGGATGATAGGAGGAATAACCTCCAAAAAGCTATTATGTAGGGATTTTGCATCCTTGTTTCTTGATAAAAGGTCAATGGAAAATCGTTGTATTTCTTGGATTTTAGTTATTATTGTTCCATTGTTGGTTGTTATTTGAGAATTTTTTCCTCATCATCCTTTTGAATTTTGTGGAATTGTGAAATTTTTTAATATTCAAATCCCCTTTCGCAAGCCATGTTTCTTTGGATTTAGATCTCCGATAACATTCTTCTCTTGCCAATATCTCATTGTGTTTAGTAAGCAATGATTTTTCTTTAATATAATCTCTTGAAACATCCCACTTATTATTACTTTTTGGTTCAGGTCCTTCAACTCCACTTTTATCCTTCTCCTAAATATGTTTTTGAAAGTTGTTTCGTTCCATAATTTAAGTCTTTCCTTGATGCATTGTACTTTTGTAGAAGATGAACATCCTAGTTCCCTCGATATTCATTGGATCCTTCCACCATCTCTTTAGAAGTCCCATTAAATCTTTGCTTCACATGCACGTCTTTTCAAATTGAAATTGAATTTTTGGAGGTGGTATATCCTCCAACAGATTCAAGACTGCCAGATAGTAGTCTAAAATGGATATTGGTATGATATGTGAGATGGGAAAATTGGATGATTGTATCTAGTCAGGTGACAACAAAAACTAGTCTAACCTTTCAACTATGTTGGTGTATCTTGCTCCCTATTGTTCCAAGTGTATGTTCCATTGCTTGGTACAATATCAATTAAAACATTGTGATTGATGAACTCTGTGAAGTTTCTTTGGGATTGGGAAACATGCCCAATACCACCCATTTCTCTGAATATCCCATGTAGCATTAAAATCACCCCCTAGGACAATATTCCTTAGATCTAATTTGTTTAATTCATTTTCGATATTATTCCATAGAGTTCTTCTGTCTATTGGTTTAGACAGTCCATAAATACTAAAAATATAGAATTTTAAATTGGAACAAAAATTGTGTACCTTCACGAACTACCAATTAGGGCTTGTGTTGAGTACATCAATCACAATTTTCTTAGATTTCTATATTAAGGTGAGACCTCCAAACACGCTAGTTCCTTCAATAAAATGGCCAAACCACTCTTTGTAATGTTTTAGAAATAACTTTGCCTCGATTCTACTCAGTTTTGTTTCTTGTAACTCTTGGTGTGAATAAATGTTTTGTACCTAGTTAATTCACTTACTAGGTAATTAGGGGACACATTCACATGTTAAGTTTACTTAGGCTCTAAGATTCCTTCGAGAACGATGAGTTGTCTTTTCTAGAACTTATCCTAGGTTGTTAGGACTTAGTTATTTCATGTGATAGGATTAAGACACCTGTCATGATCTTGTCTAATCCTATGTCACACCTTGCCTATATAAGTAAGACATCATATGCACATTGCCATACTTAGTTTGACATTCTTGCATCCTTAATGATATCATGATATTTCTGCCATTTCTCTCTTGTAGAAGTAATTTTATCTTGCAAGTGATTCTAAGGTGTTTGAGGAGTTCACCATAGACTCCTACATGGTATCAGAGCATCAATGCTATAAACTTCTTCCTAGTTTTGAGGTACCAATCTTGGCGTGAAAGTTTTGCTGAGTGTGAGTTGGGGTCTTGCGAGCCTCACCATTGAATCTAGGGCATCAAAGAAAGTCAATATCGACTTTCATTTCATCAAAATCTGACATATTTTGTCAGATCTGCAAGGGTTTGATGCAAAACATTTTTATTGGAGCCGTTTTCATTTTTGCTTCAAAAATCTCACTTCCACTCATTTGTAGGAAAAATGATTTCTTGGTTTTGTAGCCAAGATTGAAATCTCATATGGGTACCTTTTAAATTTTCCATATCTTAAGAAGATCTAAAGAAAATTGCTATCCATAAAGCATCGCACACCATTTTTCTATAGGTTAATGATCTAAGAGAGCAATGTAAATCATGTGGAATTGATAAGGGCATTTAGTTGGTCTCCAATACAATGAACAAACTTGGTCTTGATTATGCTTCCTTTGTTTCTAGCTTTCATACTCATAGATTGACTATGGGGTCTGCATATACTACACCTTCATTTGCATCATTTCCTGAGATGTTGATACATGAGAACCATAAGCTTATCTCAATGGGTCTCATCAAGACTTCTAAATCTCAGGCATTATTGGTTAGTCAGGTGAAAGAATGAAAATTAGATAAACAAAAGAAAGCAAAGAATAATCCACATTTAGATCAAGAAAAGAAAAATTCCTCTTCCAAAGAGAATTCATCTAAGGAGAAGCAAATTTGTGCATATTGCAAGAAGGATGGACATGAAGAACACTATTGTTATAAGAAGGATATTGATTTGTTGAAACATCTTCTAAAAAAGAATCACATTGATTTTCCTTTTAAAATGTCTGAATCACCTCCTCCTTCAAAACAGTCTAAAAAGGACAAAGGTCAAGCTTCTAAATCAAGAAATAAAGGACATGCTCTTCATGCTTTTTCAAGTCATGGATCAGGGAAGTGACTTCTAGATTCAAGAGCATCTCATCATATGGCATCTTCGTAGTCTATATTCTCTTCTTTTGAGTCTTGTACTATGTCTCCTATCTTGATGGGAAACAATACATACATGGGTGTAATTGGGAAAAGGTCTATTAGTTTTGGGGACAACACTTTCCAGGATGTTTTGTGTGTTCCTCATTTGACAAACAATCTTCTTTCCATATATTAGATTACACTTGGTGGAGATGGGAGGACTGGGGAGTTCACACTTGATTAAGTCATCATTCGAGACTTGGAGAATAAAGAGATCATTACTACTGGGATGGTTGATCATTCAGCTCAATTGTATACCTTTGCATATTTTTCTTCCGATGGTGATATTGTTCCTTCGATTGTTGATCACACTTCTAGTTTGAACCATGGTTTAGAGTAGACATTTGGCTTCTTGAACTTGGGAGTTCTCACATCAGATCTATTTCTTGAGCCATGCATTTAATCTCCTCCATCTACTATTGCAGTTGTTGATGATTGTGTTGTTACAAATATGGCTTCTTGTGATTCAGTGCAACAAGATCCTCATTGTCTTTTAGATTTGGTTACTTTGGATGGCTTCTTGATAGGTATTATAGACTTGTTTTTGGAGTCTCATATTGTAGATTTGGGAGACATCATTGATGACGTTCATCTTCTCTTTGATGGAGAAGATCCTTCTTCAGTTGTTGCGAGGGAACACTTTGACCTTATTTTTTATTCTCTACATGATCATTCTTTGCAGTTTGATGTGACTGTGGATACTTTTGGACAACATTTGGAGGAGGCTTCTTTGTCTTCAGATGGGATACTTTTGTCTTTGGATTGTGTTCTACATTCATCTCTACTAGATTATGGATTGTCCTCTTCAACAATGCGGCCTAGAATGCCTGTTTGGAGTGAGTTAGCTTTCGGTATCAACATGGAGACACTTGAGCATGCTTCAAAGATATCACACATCATCCATCTTCCCTCTTTTTCCTTTCAAGATTGGAAAGACCTCTTGCATACATTCATGGTTTTGTTTCTTCCTAAGGGGAGGAATGTTTTTTGACGAGATTGGATCATTTTCAGCATTCACTATCGAGCTTCTACCATTGTGTAATGTCTCCTTTTCTAGCTCGCATTGTATGATGTTGTTAGCCTATTTTTCCTTGGTTCTGTACGCTAACCAGGGCTTTTAAGGAATCTTGAGGATTTTTGGCCTCGGCAATTTTCGTTGCAAGTGAGTATGGGGCGTTTGGAGGCAGTTCTAGTATACTTACTATTTTTAGTAAGTCATTAGCTATTAATAGTAATTCATCAGGTGGGTCGTGATTTCCAGTGACAGTGCCTTTTCAATGGAAGATTGGTTATTATCATCAAATGATTTCGGTTCAATTGGTTTAATTCATCTCTACATTAATAAAGTTTAAATTATAAAGTTAAATCCAATTATTTGACTTTACTAATGTGAGTCTAAAGTTAAGTGGGAAAATGAATAGTAAAAGGGGCCCCTTATTTAAAAATATATGAGACATCAAAAAAGGAAAAAAAGGAAGTTTATGTTTTATCCCACATTGGTTAAAAGTGTGAATGAGCTCTTACGAGAAGCTTATAAAAGTGTTGCAAGGGCTTACTTTCAGCTATGCTTGGTTTGTGCTTGGTTATTATTTTCTCTTGGAGAATTTTGGGAAGCTTCAGCTTTCAGCGGGTTTGAGGACAAAAACCCTACTGAAGATTTGAAGGCAATATTCATATGTAATTTCAGATCTTTGTTCTAAAACTGCTATTATAAGATTTGCATTGAAATTAGTTTGCAAGTGATGGGATAAATAGAAATCAGTTTGCAAGAAAATTGTTTGTTAAGTTCTTTGTGGAACATTTGGAAAAAATTGGGGAAAATATCCATAGGGGATAGAGACATATTTGCAGAACTATGAGGACAAGATTGAGGTATTGTATGAAAGGGTTTATTTTCGGAAATAATATGTTGGGAATTGCTGGAGATTGCTGATATGTGGTTGTCATTGATGTCAACACTATTAGCATTAATGTCTTTAAGACTGTATATGTCGAGGATATTGAGAAAATTGTAATAAAATATGTTGTAGGTTGTCTGTGAAGCACTGAAGATCAGTATGATCGAAATTTCAGTATATTGATGATCAAAAGTTGTGAATTAAAAGGTTTGTTGTCAGGTGTATCTAGTTTATCCACTGAAAGTTTTAGAGGTTCACATAAAGATTTGATCGAGTTATGAGTATCTGTGTTCCGACAATTATTCTGTTATTGTAGCTGGTGTTTCTGGAAGAAGATAATATGATTCTAGTAATACGAGTTGATGAAAATGCTTCTCTGGCGATTCATGATTCTTGTGGATGTTTCTAGATCGTGGTCTATCTGTGTTGTTGGTTTGCATTGATCGGTGTGCTTGCGATTGAATATTTTCTCTTGTGTATTCATGTTTTTCATGTTCATGGCCGACAAGGTGATTGCAGTGTGTTGTGGATCTTTGAGGAATAATCTTTGAAAGTGCTTCGTATTCGAGAATTTTATTTTGGGTCCCTACTATGTTGTGAACGACTTTGGTTGATTCGCATTGATAATTATTTATGTTTTGGGCCGACAGTTTGTATTCACTTTATATTTTGAAGCTGACATGTAGATGATGTTATTCTTGGTTGCAGATATATATGAGCGATTATTTTGTCATTTGTGAAGTGTGATGAGGTGAAGTGTGACTGCTATGTGCGAATAAAGTTCAGATCATTCGAAGGAAGAAGTTAAGTGTGAAGAAGAGTGAGAAGAGTTTATGTGCTTAACCGAAACTGTAATTAGGCATTTAGCAGATGCTATTTTCTGAGTTCAAAATTTTTAGATGGCTTTAATCTGAATGTAACTGTAAGATAGTGTGTCTTCCTTTGGGAAGTAAGCCTTTTTGTACTTGAGTAGTGAGCTCTAGGCAGTGTGCATGAATGCAAGTGCATTCCTCATTCTCTATAATTTTAACAGAGTATAATCTTGTGGATTAACCTCCACCGTGGTTTTTCCCCTAATAGGGTTTCCACACAAAAATCTTGGTGTTATGTGTGTTTCTGATGTGTTGATGGTTTAATGCTTTCATGTTTAATTATCAGATCTGAGTATAAGTTTATTAAGTGTAATTTCTGTGACAACTGATTCGCCCCCCCCTCTCAGTTGTCTGCCATTGTGTTGCCAACAATTGGTAGCAAAGCAAGTTCCTTGGAAGAAGTTTAATAGCTTGAGGTGATCCAGGATGACGACATACAAGAAGGATAGTCCGAGATTTGATGGAACAAATTATTCTCTGTGAAAGAATCGAATGGAGTGTCATCTGAGATGTATTGGTGAATCTTACTGGAACATTACAAAGAATAGGTATATCATCCTACAAAATGGTCCTTCTACTTTTGCTGAGATTAAAGATGCTGAGTACAATATCAGGGCTAAGGAAGCATTATTGAGTGCTTTGACTGATTCTGAGATGAAAAATGTAATGGATTTGAAGATTGCTTATGAGATCTGGAAAAAGTTGGAAACTTTGTATGAAGGTGATGCTCATGTAAAAATTTCTAAGCTGCAAAGTCTGAAAGGGAAATATGAAACATTGAAAATGGGTGAAGATGAGAACATTACTATTTTCATGGAGAGAGTGAATGAACTTGTGTGTAACATTAGATGTGCCGGTGGAATATTGGAAGAATCAGAGATTGTTGCTAAAGTGCTCAAATCATTTCCTTCTGCATACAAACACAGTGCTGCTGCTATTGAGGAGATCTGAACTGTGACAAATGTAACCAGAGACATGTTGATTGGTAAGCTTACTGCTTTTAAGTTAAGTGAGTTTGGTGATGCTCTTCCTAAAACAAAATCTGCATTCAAAGCTACTACATTAGGGAAAGATAAGCAAAGATATGATCTGAGAGAAATTTCTTCTAGAAAGGTGTTCAAGTATGAGGAAGAAATGAGAGAGATTGAAGAAGACGAGAGAAAGCTAGATGAGATTGAAGAACTTCTTTTTAAAAGAGTAGCCAGAGGAGAAGGTAAGTATAAAGGGAAATTGCCTCTTAAATGTTTTTCTTGCAATAAGATAGGTCATTTTGCCTCAAGGTGTCCAGAAAGAGTTCCTAAGCCGAAATCTAACAAGCCTAGAATCCAAAGAAAATGTTATTATGTTGTTGATGAAGGTGTGACAGATGATGAATCTAATAAAAGGAATGTAAGTGAAGATGAGCTTGTGTTTATTGCTATCAAGGAAAGTAATCTTGTACCTGATGATTCTGCTAGTTGCATGAATGTTGAGAAAGCTCTAGCAAACAAAATTGAAGAAAAAGATGAATGGGTGATCGATAGTGGATGATCTCATCACATGACACATGATAAAACTAAATTTGTGAGCTTGGAAAAGTATGATGGTGGTGTTGTAAGATTTGGTGATGACAAAGCTGGTGTAATCCGTGGCAGATGATCCATTTGTGTTCATGGTAAGCATAATACTGATGATGTCCTATATGTTGTGTTGGAAATATTATCATTGATGTCAAAAACATTGAACAAGATTGTTGAACATATTGTCATTGATGTCATGAAAATAAAGAGATCCATTTATGGAAGAAGAAAGGCTCATTTGTATGAAGACATGGAAGGTACATTCAACAAAAGATATTAATATATTTGCACAACGTATAATCTGGAAAAACATTGTATGATCAATGCAAAATTCTAAAGATAAAAGAATAGATCATTACATATGTACAACAAATCAATGATCCTCTAATTAACTATGATGAATCGACTAAACCAAATAAACCAATTAAGTGATAACTAAGTGTTGATTATGAAGCATGATTAATGGAAGAGTGCGACCTACTAAAAAGCTAAGTTTTAGTCAAAAAAGACACGACTCTATGAAGAAATATGATTTCATAAAATGATGTGATCTTTTTAAGACTAAATCCAATTATGAAGGCAAAAATATTCAATCTATTTTAGTGTTAACAAAAGACAAGTCAAAAAAGAGGAAGCACATCTTTATGAAGAGCCACAATCTTCTAAATGGAATGATGCAAAATGAAATGCTTGAAGAGAACTCCAAATTTGTAAAAAGGCAAGGTTAATTAAATACAACGATAAAATAAGCAATGTTTAAATACACAATCAAAAGCAACTCTAGTATGCAGCGCCCAGATGTTGAAGCAAGATTCCAATAAATATGTCTTCTAAAAAGGTTCGATTTGTTTATACAAAAAATCAGAATTAAAAGGAATCATTGGAATGGTGCGATCTATTTTTGAAAAGGAATGATTAAGTTTAATAAGGTTTTCTTGAAGAGATTCCTTGAAGAGGTAGGTTCCAAAGAGATGTTTTCTTTCACAAAGGTTGCAATTCATAAGCAACACATATAATTGATATTCATTTTATATTTGAGAAAACAAAGTGGTGTAAAAAACATAGAAGAATATCATAGACACCAAACAAATGAAAAGCAAAGTTTAAGAAGATTATTTACAGATTTGTTAGTGAAAAGACATGATTGTTTAAATGGTTGTATCCATTTCAAGGGGTTGTATCTATTCATAGAATCACTAAAGACATAAAGTCAAGTGGAGAAGTTGTGTGTGAGTGTGAGAATGAGAATGTTAAAAGAGTAGAGTTAAAGGACTTGTGTGAATCTTAAAGAAGCATCATACATCATAAAGAAGAATGGGAGTGTAGAGTGTTGTGAGTAAGTGAGGAAATAAAAGTTATATCATTCGAACTCAAGCAAGTGAAAGAGTAACATGTCATTTGTGTGTGAAGAATAAAGGTTATAGTATGGTGTGTTGATTGGTGTGGGACAAAGAAAGAATATAATGAATAAGTTCTGAGAAAAAGAGCAGATATAAAGAAAAAGAAGAAGCAGAAAAATGAAGAGCAATGTTGATCTATTCTACAAGAAAGTATGTGTGATAGAGTGAAAAATATCTGAGTAGATTTATAAATAAAATTGATATACATAGTGACCAAGTTTGAATGAAGATATTGACAAAGGTTAATTAGATTTATGAAAGAGAAGTGTGCATGATTTGTATCATATTTGTGAAAGAAGGATATTGTGTGTGAACCTGATTTGAAAAGAAAAAGACTAACATCATACAAAATTAGAAAAAAGTGATCAGATTTGTAAGATAAAGTTAGTGTGTAGTGTGTGTGTAAAGAACAAGAGTTTATATAAGATTAATATATGCAGATATGCAAATGAGAAGATAAAAGGAAGATCAACAAAGAAGGGTTGAAGGAATATTTCTAAGAAGAGTTTATGAGAAGCAAATTTGTATGAGGAGAATATAAGACAAATTTGTATAGTGAATTCATCATATGCTGATTTATGTGAACATCATTCAAGAAAGATAAAATCAAGAGTAAGAGTGGTTGTATTGTCCATCACCCGTTGAAGAAGCAACATTGAAGGTGGAGTATTATTATTTTAGTTATTATCTTTGCTGAATTGGTGCTTGGAAAGTGGGGGTTGGTGCCTTTGGTAGGTTGGTGCCTACGAACGTTACGGGTTGGTGCTCCTTGTAGGTTGGTGCCTACTAAACTAAAAATTGATGATTCAAGTAGGTTGGTACCTACTATCATTGTAATTTCATATAAACATTAAAATATAATTGTTGGAGTCAACTTGTTTATATTGTTTCATATTGCATAGTTGATATTGTGCTAGAAGTTAAAGTTGATAAGAGGGTAAAAGTTTGTTGATATACTGATTCACCACCCCCTCTCAATATATCTTTGTGCTCTTCATTTGGTATTAGAGTGAGGTCCTTCTTGAAACCCTAACCACTTGAAGGAGATCCTTAAGAACACTTATTGCAGATCATCACAATATAGTCAAAGCACCCATCTTTGATGGGACTAATTATGCGTTTTGGAGTATTAATATGGAAGCTTATTTGAATGCCCTTGGGTTTGATGTGTGGAAATATATTGTTGATGGGTATACACCTCCATTAACCCCTCCAACGGATCAAGCTGGAAAGAAGAAAAGTGAAAACAATGCCAAAGCCAAGCATGCTCTTCTTTGTAGTCTAACAAATTCTGAATTTACTGAGGTCATGCGTTGCAAATCAGAAAAAGACATATGGGTCAAACTCCAAAACATTTATGAAGGAGATGCCAAAGTGAAGAAGGTAAAGCTGCAAACTCATCGAAGGAAGTTTGAGACTCTCAAAATGAATGAAGATGAAGACATAGCATCATATTTTCTTCGCGTTGATGAAATTGTGAACATTATGAGAGGACTTGGTGAAGATGTTGATGATGCTTTCATTGTTGATAAAATATTAAGATCTATTTCCACAAGATTTGAATCCAAGGTATCGACATTGGAAGAGTTGACAAATCTAGACACATTGAAAAAAGATGAACTACATGGGATTCTTGCTGCTTATGAAATGAGGATTGAGGGGAGGACACCACAAAATAAGATTTCCTTCAAGGCATCCAAGAAAGGAAAAACCAAACATGATACATCAAAAAAGAAGTCAAGTGATGAAGAAGCAGAGGCCTATTTCATGAGAAAGCTTAAGAAAGGAAGTGGAGAGTACAAAAGAAAATTTCCTTTTAAATATTTCAATTGTGGAGAAGTTGGACATTATGCTTCTAAATGTCCTCACAATGAAAGTGAAACAAGCGAGGATGAAGAGGAAGTGCACACAAAGAAAAAGGGAAAGAAAAATTCTAAGCATAAGTCAAAGAAGAAATTCCAAAAACATAAAAAGAGTTTTTATTCAAAGAAACAATGTAGCTCTTCAGAAGAACAAAGTGATGATAGTCAAAGCAATGATGAAGAAGAAATATTGTTCATGGCTGAATATGAAGAACAAGATGTTGATCAAGAATGCGATGAAGAAGAAGTTGATCAAGAATGTAAAGAAGAAGAAGAAGTAGATCTTGAAGAAGAGCTCCATTATGCATATGAACAAAATGGGAAATTGAAGAAGGTCACCAAACATGAAATAAAAATTAATGAATTGACAAAAAACTTGGAGGAATTAAAATAAATCATTGAAGACTTGAGGACTCAACTTGTAGAGACTGAGCAAGTTGAAAATGAAATAAAGAACAAGTTAAGTACAAAAGAGATAGATTGTGACAAGTTGGAACAAGAAGTTTCCATGTTGAAAAATGAATTGGAAAATCCAAAGGAGAAATGTACAAATCTTAATGAGAATGCCACAAGTTCCAAGGAAAATGAAAGAAAATTTAACTCTAGGCAGTTTTATTCTTTTAATGGATATTGTTTTCATGCAACTATTTTGGCTACAAAGCAATGAATTGCGGATTTCGTGCAGGAAATACTTCAAACTTCACTAGGAGAAATTATAATTCATTTGGTCATGAAATTATGTGTTACAAGTGCAACAACTTTGGACACATATCACGATTTTTTAGATATGGCTTTATGGAACCATTTATACAAGATATGAAGAACACCATGGAAAAGGAGAGAAAGCTTAAAAAAGTATGGAGAAGGAAATACAAGAGAAATGATGATGAGGATAAACCTATGACATGAAAGATACATGTCATACACTATTTTGAATAAAAAAAGCATGAACTTAGGGGGATCTAAGTTGGCACTATCTTTCAGCCCCATGGAAAAGATAACTGAAAAGTGAAGTACCTCAAAATTTTAAAGAGAAAAATCTACCTATGGATTGGTATCCAAAGAAGATGAAGAATTGGCTTCAATTGTTGAAAATTGCATTGATGTCAAAATAAAGAAGTTTCCATGCAGAAGAAGCAAAATAAGTTAGAATTCAAGGAATGAAGAAGTTAGAGAAAGATGAGTATCTGTAGATGGGAGCATACATTCAAGGGGAGCTATAAATAGTATCCTCTAGCTCCATGGAACAGAAAAAAAAAGACATTGTTGGAAGTCCCTTTGCCATTGATGTCAAAGGGGGAGAGAAGTAGAATGGGGGAGAGTTAGAAGAAATGACAAAAAGATAGGTTGCCATCAATGACAAAGGGAGAGATTGTTGGAAATGTTGTCATTGATGTCAAAAGCATTGAGCAAGATTGCTGAACAAATTGTCATTGATGTCAAGAAAATAAAGAGATCCATTTATGGAAGAAGAAAGGTCCATTTGTATGAAGACATGGAAGGTACATTCAACAAAAGATATTAATATGTTTCCACAACGTATAATCTGGAAAAACGTTGTATGATTGATGCAAAATTCTAAAGATAAAAGAATAGATCATTACATATGTACAACAAATCAATGATCCTCTAATTAACTTTGATGAATCGACTAAACCAAATCAACCAATTAAGAGATAACTAAGTGTTGATTATGAAGCATGATTAATGGAAGAGTGCAACCTCCTAAAAAGCTAAGTTTTAGTAAAATAAGACACGACTCTATGAAGGAATATGATTTCATAAAATGATGCGATCTTTTTAAGACTAAATACAATTATGAAGGCAACAATATTCAATCTGTTTTAGTGTTAACAAAAGACAAGTCAAAAAAGAGGAAGCACGTCTTTATGAAGAGCCATGATCTTCTAAATGGAATGATGCAAAATGAAATGCTTGAAGAGAACTCCAGATTTGTAAAAAGGCAAGGTTAATTAACTACGGTGATAAAATAAGCAATGTTTAAAGACACAATCAAAAGCAACTCCAGTATGCAGTGCCCAGATGTTGAAGAAAAATTCCAATAAATATGTCTTCTAAAAAGGTTCGATTTGTTTATACAAAGAATCAGAATTAAAAGGAATCATTGGAATGGTGCGATTTAGTTTTAGAAAGGCATGATTAAGTTTAATAAGGTTTTCTTGAAGAGATTCCTTGAAGAGGTAGGTTCCAAAGAGATGTGTTCTTTCACAAAGGTTGCAATGCATAAGCAACATATATAATTGATATTCATTTCAGATTTGAGAAAACATAGTGGTGTAAAAGACATAGAAGAATATCATGGACACCAAACAAATGAAAAGTAAAGTTTAAGAAGATTAATTACAGATTTGTTAGTGAAAAGACATGATTGTTTAAATGGTTGTATCCATTTCAAGGGGTTGCATTCATTCATAGAATCACTAAAGACATAAAGACAAGTGGAGAAGTTGTGTGTGAGTGTGAGAATGAGAATGTTAAATAAAAGAGCAGAGTTAAAGGAATTGTGTGAATCTTAAAGAAGCATCATACATCACAAAGAATAATGGGAGTGTAGAGTGTTGTGAGTGAGGGGAAATAAAAGATATCATTCAAACTCAAGCAAGTGAAAGAGTAACATATCATTTGTGTGTGAAGAATAAAGGCTATAGTATGGTGTGTTGATTGGTGTGGGACAAAGAAACAACATAATGAATAAGTTCTGAGAAAAAAGAGAAGATATAAAGAAAAAAAAGCAGAAAAATGAAGAGCAATGCTGATCTATTCTACAAGAAAGTATGTGTGATAGAGTGAAAAAGATCTGAGCAGATTTATAAAGAAAATTGATATACATAGTGATCAAGTTTGAAGGAAGATATTGACAAAGGTTGATCATATTTATGAAAGAGAAGTGTGCATGACTTGGATCATATTTGTGAAAGAAGGATATTGTGTGTGAACCAAATTTGTAAAGAAAAAGGCTAACATCATACAAAATCAGAAAAAATGATCAGATTTGTAAGAGAAAGTTAGTGTGTAGTGTGTGTGTAAAGAACAAGAGTTTATATAAGATTAACATCTACAAATATGCAAATGAGAAGATAAAAGGAAGATCATCAAAGAAAGGTTGTAGGCAGATTTGTAAGAAGAGTTTATGAGAAACAAATTTGTATGAGGAGAATATAAGAGACATATTTGTATAGTGAATTCATCATATGCTAATTTATGCGAACATCATTCAAGAAAGATAAAATCAAGAGGAAGAGTGGTTGTATTGTCCATCATCCATTGAAGAAGCAACATTTAAGGTGGAGTATTATTCTTTCAGTTATTATCTTTGCTAAGTTGGTGCTTGGCAAGTGGGGGTTGGTGCTCCTTGTAGGTTGGTTCCTACTAAACTACAAATTGACAATTTGAGTAGGTTGGTGCCTGCTATCATTGTAATTTCATATAAACATTAAAATACAATTGGTGGAGTCAACTTGTTTATATTGTTTCATATTGCATAGTTGATATTGTGCTAGAAGTTAAAGTTGATAAGAGGGTAAAAGTTTGTTGATATACTAATTCACCCCCCCTCTCAGTATATCTTTGTGCTCTTCATGTTGAAGGTTTGAAGCATAATCTCTTAAGTGTTGGAAAAATGGTTGAAAAGGGATATAATCTTCAATTCAAGGATTGGAAGTGTAAAATATTGGGGAATTTTTGAAATATGATTGCTTTAGGTACAAAAAAAAAAAAAGGTAATATTTTTCACCTGAGTACTGCTAGTAAAAGTTGTCTGATTGCTCAAGTTGATGAAAGTTGGTTGTGGCATAGAAGATTATGTCATGCAAAATTTGACAATATTATCAAGATAAGTTCTACCCAGGCTGTGAGAGATCTTCCTAAGTTGGTAAAGCCTTCTAATACCATATGCAAGGAAAGTCAATTGGAGAAACAAACTAGAGTTTTGTTTTAGAGCAAACAACATTGTTCAAATGGAGTATTAGAGCTTGTGCACATTGACTTGTGTGGTCCTAATAGAATCATAAGTTTACAAGGAGACAGGTATTACATGTTACTTATTGATGATTATCCTAGATTGATGTGGGTTACCTTCTTAAGAGTAAATTTTGAAGCTCTAGAGAAATTCAAAATTTTCAAGACTATGGTTGAGATAGAGACAGGTCTGAAGATTAAGTATCTGAGATCAGATAGAGGTGGTGAATTCACTTTCGGTGAGTTTAATTATTTTTGTGAAGAACATTGGATAAAGAGATAATTATCTGCCTCGTGGACCCTCAACGAAATGGAGTTGTGGAAAGGAAGAACAAGACAGTTCTAGATGCTGCTAGGACTATGATGCTGGAAGGAAATGCTCCTCATATCTACTAGAGAGAAGCTATGAGTACTGCCATTTACACTCTCAACCAGGTATATGTCAAAGGTGATACTGGTAAGACCCCTTATGAGCTATGGTTTGGTCATAAACCTACTGTTAGATACTTCAAAATGTTTGGAAGCAAATTTTATATCAAAAGAATGAAGATATAGGAAAGTTTGATGCTAGAAGTGATGAATGGAATGTAATGGACTCTGGTAGTCTTCAACAACAACTTTTGGTGGTGCTTGATGATCTTGATCAGTCCAAAGTAGATGTCTAGGAATTGAAAGAAAATCTTAAGGATGCTGAGAAATTCATTCAGACATTGAAGGATCAAATTTTTAAATCTAGGGAAAAGAGGAAGGATCTCTGTGATCAGATTAAGCAGAAAAAGAACAAAAGCATGGATGATGTTCACCTGAATCAAACCTTGAAGGAAATAGCTGAAGAATGTGAAAATATTGCTAGAGACAATGCTATCCTAAAACATGAGATGAAATCTATGGTGATGAAGCTGACTAAAGAAATTGAAGAAATAAAGAAGAATAAGGGAGAATCTTGCTCAGTCCTTAAAAGAAAGATATGATGAATGCTGAAGAATTAATGGAGAATTCATTCAGTTATAAAATGAACTACAACAATCTAGAATTTATGAAGAAGAGCTTGAAAAACAAATTGTTTTTCTCAGGGATGAACTTACTATTGCAAATGAATACAAGGAGAAGTTTAAGAATAGTTCTACTAAGCTTGATGAGCTAACTAAGGGAAAGAAGAATGCTAAAGAAAAGTGAGGTCTTGGATATGAAAAAGGAGAGAGCTCCGGATCTGAACAAAATAATTTCAAGCAAAGAAATCAGATGAACAAAGGTGGAAGGTATCCGATAAGACAACCTAATGCTCAAAAGTTCAATGGATAATGCTTTTCTTGCAACAAATTTGGTCATATGGCTATTCAATGTAGAAGTAAAATGAATTCAAGTAATCCATCATTCTTTGGTCAATGTTTCAGTTGCAATAAGTTTGGTCATTAGTCAATTGAATGCATAAGTATATCAAACAACTCTATCAGTAGAAGGAAGGTTAAATTTTATACCTGTGGAAGATTTGGGCATATTGCTAATCAATGTAGATCTAGAGGAAATCAATGGAATGACTATTTTGGACAAGGAAATACTGTGTGCTATAATTGCAACAAATATGGTCACATTTTAGGATTTTACAAAAATACAAACATGAACGGAAGAGGTCCGGTACACAAAGGCAAAAATACACAAAAAGATGATAAAGAAAAAGGAAAAGTGATTGCGGATGAAATAAGAAATGGGTAAGGAAGAACGAGTCTGATGCAAGAGATGGTTCTGTACCGGAACCTGCTTCTGATAATTCCCCCAAAAATTAATTTCAAGCCATTGGCCTAGGGGGATTTTTTCAAGAAAATCCTTTGTCCCCTTGTCGGTAGTTAACACCAGAATGCAAGAGATTGTCAATGGTTGTGCTAATAGTTTATAGCTACATTGAATATCACTTGTACAAAAAGTTGAGAAGTTAAAGGTCCACAAAAGAATCCTTCTCTTGGTGTCTGAGAAAGCAGGGTATCTAGAACACCTAGGGAAAAAGAATTTATTACAACTAAAATTTAGGTGTGCAAAGTTATCAAAAGACATATTGAAACCCTCATTTGCCACCTTATCAAAGAAAAGAAGGAGAGTGCTCTATAGTAGAATTTTGAAGGAGGGAAGATAATTCAACAGTGAATCACTAAATCCATCAGGTATTTTAGTCGTTTGTGGAATTTCCATTTAATTTGGTGCTCGGTAGAAGAACTTGTTGGGTACACAAAATGAAACAAATCAAAGGAATTGTGAATTTATATGAGTTTAGCAGTGAGAAGATTAGAGATGTAAGAAACCTGTTGTCACCCGATGAATTAAAATGGTTGGAAGATGTGAAACACAAAAGTATGGACATTTGGAGTAAATTCCCCTATTTCAAAAAAGCAGAAAGTGTTAGGTGTATTCTGGATAGATTTAATAATGACATTCTAACTCTGGACAAAACCTATCATATTTTGAAAGAGGTAATTGGAGTCCTAACTGGATTATGCAAAATTGGGGATATACCGAGAAAGAAGTTGATCCGAAAAAAAGAATTCAGAACCCTAACTGGAGTAACTAGAGACCAAAGGGCATTGATAATTTCAACAATCAGAGATCCTGTAACAAGGTACATTACACATGGAGTATCCTATGAATTTTTTTTCAAAAACAAAGAAGGAGCAACCTTGGCTGTTGCAGTTTACATCTCTCACAAAATGATAATGGAAGATAAGGAATTTGACCTGTGTGGACTGTTAAAGGATCAACTAATGGAGAACGTGCAATTAACAAAGGAGACAGGTTATCCCTTCAAGTTTGTCACTTTGATTACATGTCTTGTGATGTACTTTCTGAATTATTTGCCACTAAAGAACAATGTTGTATGGAAAGAGAATGAACCAGTTTCCAAGCAGATTTATGAACACTCTAACAATTTGAGAACTATGATCAAGAATATGCAAATTTATTTAGAGGTTTGCTAGAAAAGTTTGGATCAATTTGCATTTCCCTTTCAGTAAGGGCACTTGAAGTTGGCTCCTCTTCCGATGAGATGGAGAGAAGAGGAAAAGAGCAAGAGAGTCTACTATTTACACTCATCTCGTATGCAAGACCCCATCAATTGAAGGAAAAGGCAAAAATAGGTAATTATGGACATACCAGATGAGGAATCAGATAAGGAAACTCAGGACACCCTAAGGGAAGAATTGGAATCAACTGAACCAGATCAAGAAAAGACAGAAGGAAGTGAAGAAGAAGGTGATTTATCCAAGGAAAAGATACTGCAGCTTATTCAAGAGAAAGCTGGGATGCAAAAAATTGCAAGCATATGGTCCATCAAACCCTCATATGAGAAGGATATGATTTTGAACACACTAAGTGCTTATTTTGTGCTCAATCATATCAAATTGGAGAGTTTGCAGAATTTCCTACCTGAAGAGATGATCAAATGCATTAAGGAATTCATGGACTCTGAGTCTCAAATCAAGAAAGAAGAAGAAATAATTCTACACTTGAAGGAGCAATTCAGGCTATCACTTACCAAGTTGAAAAGGAAAATGAATGAGCTAAGGTAATGCATAAGTACAAAAAAACAACATCTACAACTATTGCATTCGTTGGCCTCATGTAGTTGGGAAATACAAAGAAAAGTTAGAGAACATTGAAAAAAAGTTAAATAGGATTGGACAAAGTTTTGATATGTTTTAGGATTAGGATGGTGCAATCAAGGAAAGGATTCAAGAGTTACAGTCTGAGCATACAAAAGTTCAATTCAACAGAAACAAGCTTGTGGACCCTTTTTGGAAAGTAAAGGACTTAACCGAATGCAAACTAGAGCAGTTAATCGAGATTTTTAGGAAAGGAGAGAAATTAGAGGATGCAATCACAATTCTGGAATCCCTCATCAAGATTATCAACCGGAAATTTGAAAATAACAACATGATCATAATCATTGGGATTACAGTAGAAGCTTGGAAGAATTTTTTTCCGGAGATGAAAGAAAAACACAAGATAATCTTCTGACTCAAGTAGCAATTTTTCTTTTTCAAAATTTGAATCAGTTTTGAATCAACAAGTTTTTGGTCGCATTTCAAAGGGGGAGATTGAATATGTGATTGTCATTGATGTCAAAGGGGGAGAGAGAGCAATGAAAAATGCCTTATCAATTTCAGGGGGAGCTATGTTTTGAAGTTTGACAACGTACTTATATTGGTTTTGACACTTAAATTTTTTTTCACAAAGTGTTGCCATCAATGCCAAAGGGTAGATTGTTGGAATATAGATTCTAGTGTTCTCATTTATGGAAACCTAAGTCATTAATCCAGTCCGTAGTTCAATATCTATCCATCCCGGCATAAAGAGTAAAGAACATAGTATTACTGGAAGTAAGAGTGAAGAACAGGGTATCAGATTAAAGTTAAGTCTGTCGATCTGCATACTTCATCGGATTATCATTTTGTGTTGTGGATCTCGAGGAAGGTTGTTAAGCATCTAGAGTATCTTATTATTAAGTTTTGTGTCATTGCATCAATCGGTGTATGGGTCATAAGATCCGATAGGATGATTTTTTGCTTATCAGCTCATGAAGGCCGACTAAGTGAATGAAGCGCGTCACATATATTCGAGGTATAATTATTCAAGGTATTTAATGTTTGGAGATTTTTTTTTGAGCCCTCACTATGCTGTGGCTAACTTTGATGGGTGCACATTAAATGTTATTCATGGATTGAGCCGACTATTGGGAAATATCTTATATTTTGATGAAGCAGACATAAAGCGATTAAATCCTTGGTAGCAGATATATATATTAGATCAGTTAATTCATTTGGTGTATGTATTCAAAGTGTGTTGAAATATCTTGCGAATATCAGAAGGGTTGCAGAGTGATTATGCACAATTACACTTGTGCAAAAGAGGATTTTGTGAAGTGAATTAAGGCAGAGCAGAGCGAAGTGCAGAATCAGACAGAAGGTCCAAAATCTGATCTATGAGCTTAACCGGAATTGTAACTAGGCATTTGTATAGATGCTACCTTCCTAGTTCAACCTTTTGATGTAATCCAAATATTTTGTAAGGCAGTGAGCCTTCCTGATTTTGAGCAGTGAGCTCTAGGCAGTGTGCCTGAATGCATGCACATTCCCCTTTTCTATATACTTTTAATAGAGTATAAAATTGTGGATTAACCTCCACCATGGTTTTTCCCCTAACAGGGTTTCCACATAAAAATTCTTGTGTTATGGTGTTATGGTTATTTGTTTCATGTGTCTGCATCTTTACTTTTGGTTAACTACTGTAAATGGTTTTAAGATCTTCTTTGCAAAGGTCAATTCTGCAGAATACTGATTCACCCCCCTCTCAGTATTCCTTGAGTCCAACAATACTATGCTCAAGATGGATAGTAGTCAACGAGCAATACTATTATGCTTGAGATTGACAGGTGTCTAGGGGCAGTACTATGCTTGAGATGGACAATAGTCAAGGAGAAACACTATTATGCTCTAGATTGATAGGTATCTATGGGTAGTACTATGCTCGAGATGGAAAATAGTCAAGGAGTAATACTATTATGCTCAAGATTGACACGTGTCTATGGGCAGTACTATGCTTGAGATAGATAATAGTCAAGGAGCAATACTATCATACTCAAGATTGAAAAGTGTCTAGGGGTAGTACTATGCTTGAGATGGACAGTAGTCAAGGAGCAATACTATTATGCTCAAGATTGATAGGTTTCTAGGGGTAGGACTATGCTCGAGATGGATAGTAGTCAAGGAGCAGTACTATTATGCCCAAGATTGATAGGTGTCTAGGGGCAGTAATATTCTTAAGATAGAAAATACTCAAGGAGCAGTACTATTATGCCCAAGATTCATAGGTGTCAAAGGGAAATACTATGCTCGAGATGGACAATAGTCAAGGAGAAGTACTATTATGCTCAAGATTAATAGGTGTCTAGGGGCAATACTATGCTCGAGATGGATAGTAGTCAAGGAGCAATACTATCATGCTCGAAATCGATAGGTGCCTAGGGGAATACTATACTCGAGATGGACAATATTCAAGGAGAAGTACTATTATTCTTCAGACTGATAGGTGTTTAGGGGTAGTATTTTGCTTGATATAGAAAATAGTCAAGGAGAATTCTATGGCAATGATAGCCACCCATGGTTGCTTATCCATTCGATGGACTGTAGGGAAGATAGTTCCTAATAAAGAAAAATAAGGTAACGGTTCAATCAACCTTATAGTATAGTTTTGATATGTTATGACGTGGAAATGGTATGCTTGCCCCTATTGAGTTAAGGGTGGATCCCCAATGTAGTATGAGATGCACCAAATCCTTTTCCTAGTTTTCTAATGGTGTAGAAGACCAAAGAAAAGGGTGGGGCCCATAGTGTAGTGCACAATGCATTGACATTCCTTTTCTATCTAGGATGCACTAATGGCAAGTGTGTGTTAGCCAAGGTGAATGTGATATGCAAGAACCAATCACTTTGGTATTTGTGATGTGTAAGAGCTAGTCACTATTGTGATGTGATGTACATATGAGCCCATCACTAAAGTATTTTTGATGTATGTATGAGCTAGTAATGGTTGTGATGTGATGTACATATGAGACCATCACTAATTTACTTGTGATGTATGTATGAGATAGCCATGATTATGATGTGATGCACATATGAGCCCATCACTAATGTACTAGTGATATACATATGTGCTAGTCACAGTTGTGATGTGTACATATGAGCCCGTCATTAATGGACTTGTGAGTTGCTTATGAATTAGTTACCTCATGTATACGCGACGTCTTCTAGAGTTAGTCACTGTGTAAATGTGATGTATGCTTGAGCCAATCACTGTGTATATGTGACATATGAAGGTGCTAGTCACTATTTATAAGTGATGTATGTTGAAGCTAGTCATTGGGTATTTATGACGTATGTTGTAGCTAGTCGTGTATATGTGACATATTTTGGATCCAATCACTATGTAAATGTGATGTGTATGAGCTAGTTACCTTTTGCATATGTGATGTATGCTTGAGTCACTTCCTATGGGAATCGAGGAATTATGGAATGATATGACCATTGAGTATTTTTGTATGTTTGCACACTACTGATTGGTAATGTTTGGTATAAAACCAACACTTGATGGTGAGTTACTATTGATACTCACTTAGAATTTATTTATAAATAGTCATGGAGTAAGAGAGATCAAAGATCTCATACAAGAGAAGATAATGAAGTCTCCCTGACCTTGTTGGGTGAACTACGAAGCCTTTGATTTCCTATAAAGGAATACGTAGGTAGGGTCATCAATAATGAACCCTCGAGGCTTAGGTCTAGGTCTAGGAATGACCTTAACTTGGGAAATCCCTTCTCCTATGTGTCACCAATAAGTGGGAATTTTGAGTTGATGCCCTCATGGTGAATGGATAAGTTTTGAATTTACCACTTTGATTGGGGATTCTCAGTCGATTTAGTTTGGTAATTGTTTGGAATTGATTTAAAAAAAACTAGTAGCAACCAAGGGGTGGTTGTTATAGAAAAGAAAGGATAACATCTAATATAAGAAAGAATCATCATGTAAGGGTTTCCAAATTCAAATATTAGGAAACAACCTTTAACGCATCTCAAAATTGAATAAAAGGCCATTTATTAACTAAATGAATTCAAAACATGACAAGAAATATCTAGAAAAATGTTTGGAAGTTTAATATAAGAAAAAAATACACTATAAAGACTAACCTTGAGCCATATAGACCAAAATGTTCTTTATTTTTATTAAAATATAAGTTGTATAGAGTCTTTCTACTCTTGTTCAATGCATTTAAATAAAAAGTCTTTTAGGAAGAAATTCCCCTCTTTTACTCCGGAGATGAAAGAAAAACACAAGATAATCTTCTGACTCAAGTAGAAATTTTTCTTTTTCAAAATTTGAATCAGTTTTGAATCAACAAGTTTTTGGTCGTATTTCAAAGGGGGAGATTGAATATGCGATTGTCATTGATGTCAAAGGGGGAGAGAGAGCAATGAAAAATGTCTTATCAATTTCAGGGGGAGCTATGTTTTGAAGTTTTGAAGTTTGACAACGTACTTATATTAGTTTTGTGACACTTAGTTTTTTTTTCACGAAGTGTTGCCATTAATTCCAAAGGGGAGATTGTTGGCATATGGCTTCTAGTGTTCTCATTTATGGAAACCTAAGTCATTAATCTAGTCCACAGTTCAATAACTGTTCATTCCGACATAAAGAGTAAAGAACATAGTATTACTAGAAGTAAGAGTGAAGAACAGGGTATCAGATTAAAGTTAAGTCTGTCGATCTGCATACTTCACCGGATTATCATTTTGTGTTGTGGATCTCGAGGAAGGTTTTTAAGCATCTAGAGTATCTTATTATTAAGTTTTGTGTCATTGCATCAATCGGTGTATGGGTCATAAGATCCGATAGGATGATTTTTTGCTTATCAGCTCATGAAGGTCGACTAAGTGAATGAAGTGCGTCACATATATTCGAGGTATAATTATTCAAGGTATTTAATGTTTGGATTTTTTTTTTGAGCCCTCACTATGCTGTGGCCGACTTTGATGGGTGCACATTAAACGTTATTCATGGATTGAGCTGACTATTGGGAAATATCTTATATTTTGATGAAGCCGACGTAAAGCGATTAAATCCTTGGTAGTAGATATATATATTAGATCAGTTAATTCATTTGGTGTATGTATTCAAAGTGTGTTGAAATATCTTGCAGATATCAGAAGGGTTGCAGAGCGATTATGCACAATTTCACTTGTGCAAAAGAGGATTTTGTGAAGTGAATTAAGGCAGAGCAGAGCGAAGTGCAGAATCAGACAGAAGGTCCAAAATATGATCTATAAGCTTAACCGGAATTGTAACCAAGCATTTGTAGATGCTACCTTCCTAGTTGAACCTTTTGATGTAATCCAATTATTTTTTAAGGCAGTGAGCCTTCTTGATTTTGAGCAGTGAGCTCTAGGCAGTGTGCCTGAATGCATGCACATTCCCCTTTTCTATATACTTTTAATAGAGTATAAAATTGTGGATTAACCTCCACCATGGTTTTTCCCCTAACAGGGTTTCCACGTAAAAATTCTTGTGTTATGGTGTTATGGTTATTTGTTTCATGTGTCCACATCTTTACTTTTGGTTAAATATTGTAAATGGTTTTAAGATCTTCTTTGCAAAGGTCAATTATGCAAAATACTGATTCACCGCCCTCTCAGTATTCCTTGAGTCCAACAATACTATGCTCGAGATGGATAGCAGTCAAGGATCAGTACTATTATGCTTGAGATTGATAGGTGTCTAGGGGTAGTACTATGCTTGAGATGGACAATAGTCAAGGAGCAAGACTATTATGCTCTAGATTGATAGGTATCTATGGGTAGTACTATGCTCGAGATGGACAATAGTCAAGGAGCAATACTATTATGCTCAAGATTGACATGTGTCTATGAGCAGTACTATGCTCGAGATGGACAATAGTCAAGGAGCAGTACTATCATACTCGAGATTGAAAAGTGTCTAGGCATAGTACTATACTTGAGATGGACAATAGTCAAGGAGCAATACTATTATGCTCGAGATTGATAGGTGTCTAGGGGTAGTACTATGATCGAGATGGATAGTAGTCAAGGAGCAGTACTATTATGCCCAAGATTGATAGGTGTCTAGGGGTAGTACTATTTTTGAGATGGACAATACTCAAGGAGCAGTACTATTATGCCCAAGATTGACAGGTGTCTAAGGGAAATACTATGCTCGAGATGGACAATAGTCAAGGAGAAGTACTATTATGCTCAAGATTAATAGGTTTCTAGGGGAAGTACTATGCTCGAGATGGACAATAGTCAAGGAGCAATACTATCATGCTCGAAATCGATAGGTGCCTAGGGGAATACTATACTCGAGATGGACAGTATTCAAGGAGAAGTACTATTATTCTTGAGATTGATAGGTGTTTAGGGGTAGTATTTTGCTCGATATAGAAAATAGTCAAGAAGAATTCTATGGCAATGATAGCCACCCATGGTTGCTTATCCATTCGATGGAATGCAAGGAAGATAGTTCCTAATAAAGAAAAATAAGGTAACAGTTCGATCAACCTTATAGTATAGTTTTGATACATTATGATGTGAAAATGGTATGCTTGCCCCTATTGAGTTAAGGGTGGATCCCCAGTGTAGTATGAGATGCACCAAATCCTTTTCCTAGTTTTTTGATGGTGTAGAAGACCAAAGAAAAGGGTGGGGCCCATAGTGTAGTGCACAATGCATCGACATTCCTTTTCTATCTAGGATGCACTAAGGGCAAGTGTGTGCTAGCCAAGGTGAATGTGATATGCAAGAACCAATCACTTTGGTATTTGTGATGTGTAAGAGCTAGTCACTATTGTGATGTGATGTACATATGAGCCCATCACTAAAGTATTTTTAATGTATGTATGAGCTAGTCATGGTTGTGATGTGATGTACATATGACACCATCACTAATTTACTTGTGATGTATGTATGAGATAGCAATGATTATGATGTGATGCACATATGAGCCCATCACTAATGTACTAGTGATATACATATGTGCTAGTCACAGTTGTGATGTGTACATATGAGCCCGTCATTAATGGACTTGTGAGTTGCTTATGAATTAGTTACCTCATGTATATGCAATGTGTGCTAGAGTTAGTTACTGTGTAAATGTGATGTATGCTGGAGCTAATCATTGTGTATATGTGACATATGAAGGTGCTAGTCACTATTTATAAGTGATGTATGTTGAAGCTAGTCATTGTGTATTTATGACGTATGTTGTAGCTAGTCGTGTATATGTGACATATTTTGGATCCAATCACTATGTAAATGTGATGTGTATGAGCTAGTTACCTTTTGCATATTTGATGTATGCTTGAGTCACTTTCTATGGGAATCGAGGAATTATGGAATGATATGACCATTGAGTATTTTTGTATGTTTGCTCACTACTGATTGGTAATGTTTGGTATAAAACCAACACTTGATGGTGAGTTACTATTGATACTCACTTAGAAAAAGTTTTATAAATAGTCATGGAGTAAGAGAGATCAAAGATCTCATACAAGAGAAGATAATGAAGTCTCCCTGACCTTGTTGGGTGAACTATGAAGCCTTTGATTTCCTATGAAGGAATACGTAGGTAGGGTCATCAAGAATGAACCCTCGAGGCTTAGGTCTAGGTCTAGGAATGACCTTAACTTGGGAAATCCCTTCTCCTATGTGTCACCAATAAGTGGGAATTTTGAGTTGATGCCACCATGGTGAATGGATAAGTTTTGAATTTACCACTTTGATTGAGGATGCTCAGTTGATTTAGTTTGGTAATTGTTTGGAATTGATTTAAAAAAAACTGGTAGCAACCGAGGGGTGGTTGTTATAGAAAAGAAAGGATAACATCTAATATAAGAAAGAATCATCATGTAAGGGTTTCCAAATTCAAATATTAGGAAACAACCTTTAATGCATCTCAAAATTGCATAAAAGGCCATTTATTAACTAAATGAATTCAAAACATGACAAGAAATATCTAGAAAAATATTTGTAAGTTTAATATAAGAAAAAACTACACTATAAAGACTAACCTTGAGCCATATAGACCAAAATGTTCTTTATTTTTATTAAAAAATAAGTTCTATAGACTCTTTCTACTCTTGTTCAATGCATTTAAATAAAAAGTCTTTTAGGAAGAAATTCCCAACCAAGAACTTCCCCTCTTTTACTCTTAAGAGGATTTTACCATAAATAAGTAAAAGATAATTTTTAGTTTTGTAATTACCTCTTTTCCCTTTTTTTTAAAAAATATTACAACATTTTAAAATATTACAAACTTCTTTTCCTATGCATAAAATATTTAACTCATGAATGTAAATATTATAGTAACCAACTTTATGATAAAATATTAAGCCTTTGTGTAAATTTGATGGTCATCAAACTCTCAAGACATTATGTTGAATAGTTTTAATTGTATTAATTGTAGAAACATTCTGTCAAATGTCCCATCAGTAAGTACTATTAGTAATTATTTGAACCAACCATCCTCTTGTCCTCTACAATCTATTGTACCCATAATAAATTTTTGCTTGAATAAGAGATTTTGCTTAAAATGATCTAAATCATGTAAAATTGTTGTAAAAAGTATGTTTTAGGTGAAACAAAACATAGGATTTTTGTGGGTTTGTGTCGAGGAAGATACTTGCAAATTGAAAATTGAAAATTTAGGGTTTCAAACCTATGTTTTTAGGAATACCCTAAAAAAAAGGACCTTTCCAAAAATGATTGAAAATGGTTTTGATAGGATAATTTGACTTCACAATCACACTGATCAAGTCAAAATCACCAAAAAGTTTGTTTTACTCTGGTGGGTCTTTTTCATTTTTTAGGAAGAAAGTTAGGACCTCTGCATTCATTAATGGAAGAATGACCAGTACCAGGTGATGAAATCTAAGCCTCAAAAGCATCAATGAGAAATCCATGGCGAGAATGATCGAAAAGATGCTCTGTGATGAAGGGTATTTTCAAACGTGAAAAATGCTAAAAATTGACTGTTTGGAAAATGCACGCCTTGCTACTAGAAGGAGGCTATATAGTCAATGCCTTGGTAAAATTTTTCAAACACCTGTACACGTAGTATGGTAAGATAAATTTCAAAGGTGAACACATTCGCGTCGGCCACAACGGTGATCAACATGGTTGACGAAATGGTGAACACAAAGCGCGAGAGATGAAGGTCTTCACAAAAAATGATGAAATTGAAGCCAAAAGAGCCCCTGTTGGCCAGGGGTGCCCATGAGTTCAAAAGGTCAAATGCAATTAACAATTTTTTCCAAGACAGTCATCTTCTCCGTGATTCTACTAGCTTTACGACACACTGTCAAGCAAATTCAATAGATTCATCGAACATCGTCAAATGAAGGTAGAGGAAGAAGGTGTTGAGAATGAAAGTCATTAGAAATGGCAGTTAAACATGAAAAAGGCACCCCTGTTGTCCAGGGGTGCCCAAGGATGAGATGGAACAAATGTCACTTTTGAGTGAGCTTGTCTTCAGGTGATCTCCCTGACATTGGCTCAAATTTTCAATGAACCTGTTCATCAGTTTGTGGGACATATCAAACAACATCAATTGTTGATCATTCAAGCATGCAAAATGGAGGGAAAATTAATGCACATCAAGACAAAAGTGCCCCTACTGGCCAGGGGTGCTCATCTTTTTAAGCTACTTGTTGAACTTTTCAACAACTACTTTCTTCAAGGAATCTGTTTAGCATACTCTCTGATTCGTAGCCAATCTAGTTGCATGCTCATAGGACCTACCAAGCATTCATTAACAAAGATCAAGCAGAAAACACCAAAGGTGAAGGCTAGATGAAAGACATAAAAAATTGACTAAGTGTTATGGAAAATGCATCTTCCTAGAAATAGACGCCCAATTTTTTGGGAAATCAGATGTAGTCTACAAGCTCAACAACCTCCGTGATGATCTTCTCTATCTTGATCAATCTCAACAATGACACCGTCAATGAAGGCAACAAAAAAATCAAACATCTAACAACAAAGATCAAATTGGGACCATTCGTGAAAGTTTACAAAATGAAAATAAGAAGTCAAAAGGTGAAAGGCACCCCTGCAGGCCAAGGGCACCCATGCTTTTGAGGCACTTAAACCAACTTTCATAACTTGTGGAGGCAGTCATCTTTTTTGGGACTGAACTGGTTATCCATCCCATGTTTTAGCAAGATCACAAGAATAATCAGTCTTTGGTGATCTCAAATAAGAGCACAAAGGGTCAAATTAGAGGAATTGAAGAACACTCAAGAAATTGACTAAGTCTGGTGAAAAATGCACCTTCTTGGGAAAAGGTGCCCAAAAATCAGAGGCATTAGACTCAGGTTTTGAGCTTTACAGCTCCCAAGCACACTTCATCAGAGTTGTTTCATCTCAGCAATGGATCTTTCAACAAAAAATCAAGATCAACTAAGCAACTAGAATGAGGGATCAAATGGAGGCATTTCATCACAGAAAAATAATGAAAAAGTGTTCAAATCTTCAAAGGGACGCCTAAAGTCAAAGAAAGACTCAATTGACTGAAGTCGCCTTTTCATGCCTAAAACGTCCCAAATAAGTGGAAATTAGTGTTGTGTACTCTAGATTAGGCAAATGAACTCCTCCATCAAGAGTTGGAGCCCTAAACTTGATTGCTTCAACATCAAATAATATTTATCAAGTCAAGACATCATTACTCATCATTTGTCTTTGCAGGTTGAAGCCAAACACAATTATTTTCTCTCCAAAACATCTTTTGATGATCTGACAAAGGGGTTTTCATTGTTCTTCATATTTTCAAAGATTAGTTGCACAAAGGGATAGTTCATCAAAGTCTACATTTTGAGGCATAATTTTCTTGAAGATCTAGAGAGGAAGTTGATAACTTCCAAACTTCTTCTTGTATTTTTCCTCTATTCTTGTCTTAGATCTTGCATGTCCAAGAAAACAACAATATTTATAGATTTGACCTTTTGGGTATGATTAGAACATATTTTTCAACAAAATCCACATGTTAGATTTTTCCAGTAAAAGTAGCCCTATTGCCCCTATTTTTTAGGGTTTTCAAAAAAAGACACAATTTTGAAATACAAACAAACTGGGTTTGTTCAACTTTAAAGCACAAACAAAACCCATTTGTTATATTTTTTCAGGAAAAATAATTTACTAGTGCCTCGCTACCTCTGCCACCGAAGGGCTCTTGCATGTCATAGAAAAATTCATTTTTTTTTGAATTTTCGATGTATTGGGTTTGTTTAGAAAATTATTCTCAACAAAACCCACCTCATACTTTTTCGTAAAAATTACCCTCGACAAGGCTATTTTTAGCAATCATAGAAAAAGTTGCCTGAACAACATCGTGTGCACAGTCAATCTTCAAGGTTTTCATAATGCAGTTCTCCCAAGTCGAATACAAGACCAAAATGGTCTTACTCCATAATTTTCTGAAAACAGTTGACACCAATTTGTGTTGAGCACACCCTAAGGTCAATTTGGACATATTGACAAGCATAGACACACAATTCCACAATTTCCATAATGGTTTCATCTCATAATCTGATAGCCTTCCAAGGCCAATTTTAAGGATTGTAACTCTTGGAATTTTGTATGTGCAATGAGTTCATGTGCATTTCTCATGGCTGGAGTGTTCATAATCAAAATTCATGGTTTCATCATACAACACTCTTCCATTGAGAAAGATCAAGGAAAATGTCAGAAACGTAAAGCTACAAAAGAACGTGAAAGGTAGTCATTCCCAATATAGAACCACCACCAATTGATACTACACTACCTTCCACGTCAAAATAGAAACACAGATAGAAAGACAAGGAGTAACCCTCCTAAGGGAAGTAGAATGAAGGAGATACATATATCAAGTGGTTGACAAGCAGTAAGATGATAGTTGAGGCATGTGATGATCTCCGTATGAAGAAGTCAACGACTGGTTAGAAGAATTGTTGACTAGAATTGATGACATGTAGACTCTCAATTAAGGATTCCCTACCCCTCCAAGATAGCATTTATGACAAATAGTTAGCTTGATGCCTCTTTCCAAGTTAACTCACTATCCCACTAATCATGCATGTCTAATCCCACTAATTATGGATCTCTATTTTGGAGGCACTTTGTATATTGGAGTTCACTTTTAGTTTAGAGTTAGTTAACTAAAGTAGATTTCTAGTTAACTACTAGGTCACCTACTTTTAGATATAGGAATAAATCTTGTAGATTCGCAAGAACTTATTGTTAACTCAAGGAGATTTTAGGGTTGCCTACTCCTTTGAGTTTCTATAAATAAGAGCCTTTGCTCATTATTTTGGAACTTTTATTTACTACACAAAATTGTTGGGCTATTGTGCCAACAAGCTTGCAAGTCTATATTTGTTCACTCTTGGATGAGAGTTGTTTGGTTTGATCACAATTGTGTATGATTTTGTACCTTTTTTGTCCCAAATCTTTGTAATTCGTTGAGTAAGTTTGAAGAAATAAATTAAAAGGCATATGCAATTTGATCCAAAGTTTCAATTTCTATCAATGTCTTGTTTTTATAATCTATTGTCTCAATCTACCCCTTGGATAGCTGTCGTCACCTCCTTGGAAATTTTGATGTTAATGGTTATCATTTGATGTTGTGTAATGATCTGATTTTCAGCCTACACTTTGGACAGGTGTTGTCACTATTGATGTCGAAAATTGACAAGTAGTAGCCTAATGGGAAACTCAGTTAATGGGGGAACCAATTGCGCTAAACTGAGTAACCTCCAATTTTTTAAAGAATCCGACTCCTTCTGTAATTTGGGGTTTGGAATGGGAAAAGGAAGAAGGTATATAAAATAAAGATCTAACTAAGGCGATGCACCAAGATGTAGGTGTATTTGGGCATGAGAAACCTTCCTTTCGGATGTGGTTTGAGGGTTGTTCAACAATTTTCTATGTTTGAGAATAACAAAAATCAAAGATGAAAACTTGAGTAGTTGATCATATAACATAAAATAACTCCCATACGCATTTACTAAAAAGAAGAGTCCAAGACATGGTCTAAATCATAAAAATATATTAAAACTATAGAAATTTTGCAAACAAACTACCCAATACAATAATGACACAGTATAATGTTTTTTCAAATAGCTAAGAAACAAAAAGGCCAAATAATGACATAGTCTGTGAGTCTTATACAATAATCTAAAAACAATACAAAAGGCCTGGTGTCTTTTTCACTTTTTTTTTTCTGTATATTCCGAACTCATTTCAGAAGGAAGAAGAAATATATATAAAAATGATCCCACTGCTTGAAAGCCAATAAAAAAAATGATTCCAAGGCAAGAGAAATGATGTCAATTGCAATGATTTCACTAGGCCATTACAACATAAAAGATTATGAGCCATAGAATGTAGTTGCCTTCAAGCCAGATGCATACCCTACAAATGATGGTGGTGGTCCCAATGTAGAAGCAACAAATTTTCATGTAGACAAGCGTTGCCCACCCATGAAGTTAGTTAAGAAATGTGGCAATACGGTGAGCATATTGCTCATTCTTCCCCTCCTTTTGATGAAGTCCCTGTAGAGAAGACGCATGGAAAAGTCTTTGTTACTCACGCTGACTGTGGAGTTTGCCAAAAAGGTGTACGTGGAAAGATGCTACGTGGCGTGTGGGCGCAAATCAATAGAGAAGTGAAGGGAAGAAAGCCTCAAAGGTGTGTGCTGTTGACACATGGAAGCATGGTGGAGCTTGGTAGAGAAGCGAGAGATAAAATCCTTGCAAGGAGTGGATGGCGGACACGTGGCGACAATGGGAAAATCTCTTCAAAAAGGGGGCCAAAGATATTCAAATATATGGGGCACGATCGAAAGCTAAGAAAAATAATACTATCAACCCGAAGGGAGCTCGAGGGATTTTATATCCACAACTTTTGGCGACCACCAGGGGCGTTTTTCCTAGAGAACGGGGAACCCAACATTTTTGGTTCTGGGACCAGAGTCTTATCCATTGGGCGATGGAATTAGAGATTTGAGAGAGTAGTTTGCAAATGCAACAAGTTGGCCTTAGATGGTGTTAATATGGAGCATAGATTCTCTTGCGCCTCATGTAGGTCGATCACTTCTTTGAATGGAAACTTCATGGATATCCTGGTTCTGGACTCAAGTTGAAAGAGTAGCCATGAAATCTAATGAGTGATTCCCTCTATATCCTAAACAATAGGGGGTTGTCCAAAGTTATGAAAAGTGGATATTTCCCGCTGCTTCTCCTTAATCTTCATTGCAATCTGCTCCACCATGGCCATCGAATCATTAGAGAGAAATAGAGAGGGCATGCCCATTTGAGTCAGTTGGGAGAATTTCGCCCGTATGTTGTTCATAGTTCGACCCAGTGTGGCAGAGAAATCACTAGCATGGAGGATGGTTGCCTGGCAACAAATGAATTCTCTTTCTATCTTGGCAGCTGACTTTCAGTCCTCAATCCCTGCACCTACTAAGTCCTCGTTTGACACTATGTACAACTTATCTAGCAAGCTTTCTGCCTCGAGAATCCTCTCCGCAATGAATTGTGGGATTTTCTTAATCATTCTACAAACCTCCTTGATCAAACTTGATGCTTCCGCCATGAACTGAGCATCAGATGAAGAGTTAGACAAAAGGCCTTGACCTTTTCCCAGTATGAAATATATAGTTTTTGGATACTAGAATTAGGTCCGACTAGACAGCAGGGGGTTGTGGAGGATTCCTCAAAAGACCAATTGCTGCATCCCTCATCTCGACATCTTGTGTTAGTTCTTTAATTTTATTATCCACAGTGCAGAGTTGTTCTTGCAGGGTTCTTAACTCAACAAACCATTTTTCCTCGGCCTGACTTCTGGCCACAGATTCCCTATCTAGAGAGAGCCTTACTTCTTGGATTTCCCTCTCAATTTGAGCTTGTCAGCCTTGGAGGTCTATTTCCTTTTACTGCATCATCTGCTCCAATTGAGCACGTTGACATTGAAATGCTTCATTCTTTTGTTGCATCTCCTCCTCCGCCCATGCTAATCGGTCTTGTAATTCTTGCTTTTTCTGCTATAGATCATCGACCAAGTTGGGATCTTGGGATTGGAAATTTTTAAGCTCCTCTTGGAGCCTAGCCTATTCTTCCTATGCTTGTTGTGACAAGTGTGTGAATTTAGTGTCTCTTACCTTGTCCTTCATCAGTAGGACCTCAATCATTTCCTTGAATTTTTTTAGCTCTTCCTTTTTCTTCAGTTGGTGACTGGACTTGAGAAAGTCGGTGGTCATCACACGCTGGGTCTCCTCCATGAGCTCAAACTTATCTTATGATCGAGCTACATGCAGATCGAGTCCCATAGCATGGATGGTATAATCTTCGGGTCACATATCTCCCTAAGGCTTGATGACATTCAGATGCATGGTTGCAAAGTGGAATGACTGTTGAGCCTCATTGAAGAGTGTCTGCACCTTTAGCTCTTCTGGCCTTTTAGCATCCTTGTCCCTTTTCTTCTAGATTATGAGAGCCCATGCTTGTCTTGTTCTATTGCCCTCTAATAAAAAATTTGTTGGCAATCTAATGAGATTTCTTGCAAAGGGTGCACCAAGAGCAAAAACAAAAGGGAACGAGAGAGTAGTGGTTTCGATTGATTTGTTCTTCGAAAGAGAGAGTGTCAGTGGGGATAATGGGGGAATATGCCAAGGCCTAGTCTATGAAGTGGTGGGAGGAATCATGGGAAGTGGTGGTGGTAGCAGAGGTGCAGTGGACTCCATTTGTTGAGCAAGCTGGGTCGGAGTAGACACAATAGATGTAAAAGGTGTAGTAATAGTGGTTGCAAACCGCGCTTCGACGAAAGGTGGGATAACCCGCGGGGGAGTAAAAGCGAATTGTCTTTCTTGGGAGAATTGGGAGAAACCTCTCACGATTGTTGCAAAAAAAGTAGAGAAAGGAAGGCCGACACTTGAGGTGACAGGATATGTAGAGACAATAAAAAAAACTAGAGATTGTGAATCAAGAAGAGGGGCAGAGAAAGATACCTGAGCAGAAGATGACTTTGTTCCTTGGCTCATTACAGGTTCTTGTGAACCCTCTCTAGAAGCTATATCTATGCTCTACTTTTTGTTCGGTGGGGAATCTTCCACCTCTAAGACCTCCAATAGGTGTTTTTGGGCTTGACCTCTAGGTATTTTCATGACCCATGTGCATGTTTGTGAGGCTCTCGAATGTGATATATTCACCTGCAAATTCAGAGTAGTTGTGCTAGGCTTCTTCGTTGCTTGTCCAATTTGCTACGTTAGGGGCATCTTCACTTATTTTTCCTTTGCCTTCCCCTTACCTGTATATTTTATAGCTTCCTCGAAGTCAATCTCCTCATCATCGCTTGCATCGGTATCATCATGCACCCTGTTCCACAGACTTTTGAATTTGTATCCGTGTCTATGTCTTGGAACAGGGCATCAGGGCACTTGATTTCTTGATGGTAAAACCAGAAATATTTAATCTTTTCCTCACTCCACATACAATTCTTGACCAAATCATTGTGAAGGGTGGCACCGATTTGGAACTTCTCATTAAAATTTTCCAAAGGGAAATGGAAATTGAGCCATGGTGACCTTTTATCCTTTGTAGGAATGTGAACAAGGTCTACAAATATATCATCTTGGTCTGACACCGGATTATGTTTCTTTTCCTTGTAAGGCTAGGGGTTGTGAGTTACCTGAACATTTGTGCTTGCTAAGTCATTTTTGGGGTTATATTTCCATTTTTTGCAAATCAATACTAGCCCCAGATGAGCCAGCTTTTCCTCCAAAAACTTATTTGTCTGCTTCTTTGCCATAACCACCATTTTGAAGCTTAGTGGGTAGAAGAAAAATCCTTTCTTCTTGGCCTTCCATCTACAAAAGGTATAGTCAATGACGAACACTTTCCAGAACATCTCAAGGGACAACACTCGTTTTGTGATGCATGCCTGGAGTTGGAATGGTTCCCTGGTAAAGCCACACATTCAAATGAATGTGAAATCCTCCCCCAGAAACTAGTTGCATTTAGGAGTGAAAATTTGCATCCACCTTGTTTGGTCGGTAGAAAGCCGATACAAACTGCCATCTTCGCTTAAGTCTTGTAGAATCAGAGTCAAGAAATAATTTGAGAATCCATAATAATCGTAAGTTGCGGAGAGGAGAGGAGTCCATACAAAAACTAGCCTTTGAACTCCCTTTTCATTAAAAATGGCTAACCTCATATATTTTTTAAAGAAGTTAGGGTTCTGATGTAAAAAAATATGAGCAAGGAGAGAAGGAAACTTGAACTTATGTTGTATTCTATATTCCTTGATTTGGATAATTATTTCTCAGATAATGACTTCCACGAAGTTATACCAGAATAAGGAATGTTGCCTTGTCAGCTGAAAACCCATACCTAGTTGGAACTCATGTAGCCATTTTTCCTTGTCCATTGCACAAACGAAAGCCATCATAGAGAAGGCATCCTTCATATCTAATTTAAAAGTGTTGTGCACAAATGGAAATTTTAGCGATTTTTTCAAATCTTCCTAGGATCTTTGGGTTTCTTGATTATAAAAATCCATAGCCTGATCTCTACCTCTCCAGAAGTGTTCCCCTTTTTCTAGAGTGAATGACTCCATCCTTTCTGCCCTAGAGCCCCTTCTTGGGATGCATAGCATGTGTCTGATAGCCTCATCGCTGATTATAAATCTCATCTCCTTGCCTTCAATGGCGTTGGTATCTGGATTGAAACGTTGAATGCCCTCATGAACTAGCTCCATGCAGTAATGTAAAAAAGGGACCATATACTGCGGGAGTCCACAGAACCATTGCTTGTACACCAAATGACGCTCACTAGTGGCCACTTTCATTCTTTCAAAATCTGCTTCCCTGAGACCCTTAGGGTTGGTTTTGAGGATGGGATCATGAATGTTATCCCCATTCTTCATTTATCTGGCTCTGGTCCCTGTGATTTTTTTTCTTTTTCGCATCCCTCATGTGAATCCACTTCGGCTTCTCTAGTATTCCAAGCAAAGCATAAGAGGTATTATTGAAAATATTAGCCATGGGTTCTACATGCATGGCATCAAACAAGCTTTGGGTCTCATCGCCTTGCTCTTCCATTTGAGGATTTTGGGCCATTTCCCTTTGCTTTAGATTTTTGTGATACAAAAGCGTCGCTTCCTTACTCTGCAAAAATAACCTTCTTTGAAACACATTGGTATTGGATGAATGAAACCTAAACAAAAAATTCCAATACAAGGCTTGTGCTAAACGCAAATTCAAGTGTATTCTTGTCTTTATTTGGGTTCGACTCACTCAAGCACAATGCATCATCAACAATTATTTCCCAGAACCTAGTTGTTTCGATTCCTCCTATGTTCTTCAACAATTCTGCACTCAAAACTCTTTGCACTGGATAGCGTACTCAAGAAGCTTTTCACACTATTTATTCTTTCGCATGCAACACTTAGCTTTTTTTAAGACTGAAGTTAGAAACAATGGTAGCATTTTTGCATTAAATTCAGCATGTACCGCCAGCTCCCTCGCTCATGCAAAATGAATTTCTTACCCTTTTGAAAAGACAATAATTCATAATGACAGTTAGTAAGCATGTCCTATGGCACGATTTCCTTGGAAAATTGAGCCAATGATTGAAAGCATATAAACCTTTCACATGCTTGGCAATTAATATCCTAAAAATAATGATTAAGCCAAATATGCAATGAGTACTTTGAAAAAATTGAGTTATGCCTTGAAGGCTGAAACATGCTTGCATCGTGACACATCAACACCTGTTCATATGGGCGATCACTTGGGACTACCACCAACTTGTGCTAATTAATTACCTCTCCTTAACCTTGCATGCAACAATTCATACATGGTGGATGCAACTGGGTGGGAAAATCCGGTCGAATCTTGGTTGGATTTTTGAGTTAATACTTGATTAGCATCATGCTTATGGCACACAACTACCTCAGACATTTCTATAAATAGACCCCAAGACAATAGTATAATTGTACTTAGCAATTGGGAAGAATTAGCACTTGGGTAGTTGGGTAGAATTAGGCATCATGAATACTCCCATTAGGCTTACTAACAAGAAGTCTTAGATGACCTGCTTAGGAAAATTTTCCAACAGGCATTTGAAATGAATGAAGAAGAACAAGCATTCATTGGCTATTATAGAAATGAAATGGATACTAGGTAGGGACTGTATAGAGTATGAATACAAGTATAGAGTTAATGCCAACATTTTCTCTCACTTTTTTGCATCCTTGCTTGATATGCAAGCCCCTAAGCTAATGATTTTGTGACTCACGCTAGAAATATTCCTGAAGTGGTACCTTGGTGGTCTTGGAGAAATTATGGCGAATGTAGTGTATGGCCTGGGTATCCCAATAGTGAGCGACCTCCACAAACATATTGAAGAAGACGTTGTGGTGCTATGGGTGCCATTTCTAATTGGATTCTGCATTCTATCACATGAAGAGCACCTCCAAAGGGTCACTCATGCCTACCACTTCTTTCTATGCTGCTATAATGTGGTGCTATTCTATGAGGTAGAGTGGTACACTAATTTCAGGGACCTGGTGTTTCCTCCACCACTAGATATTGCTATTGTTAATGCTCCTGCTGTTGTTGTTGATCCTGCTGCCCCTGCTAATAATATTTCTACTCTTCTTGTCCTAGATGTTGTTGCCGATGATGCTACTGCTACTGCCAATGTTTAAGACTCAACACCTTTTATATGTTTTATTGTATATATGCCTAGACATGGCTTTTTACCGTATATAAAAACTACATAGTATATAGATATACTTTTTAAAAGTATGGCCTCATAGCCATTTTGGAAGTGTAATATCGAAGCATATGATACTATCAAATGAATATAAAACTTTTACTAAATTTATGTCTCTTTTGCCTTTTGCTATTCCGTATTATGGGTTCCCTTTTCTCTGCTTCTTTGAGTACCTCTTCAATTTCGCATATGGGTTCATTTTCAATTTTTTGCATATGGTCTACTTTGAAAAGACTGTCCGAATGAAAGAACATAAATGAAAATTTACAATAATTACATATTTACACAAGCTGAATAATTAATATAACTTAATTGAACAATTTTAGGTGGATTCCGTTAACAAGAATCCCCAATGCCTCTTTCTCCATATTTTCTAATTCGAATGCATTGTGTTGCTTCCATTGAGTTATTCTAAAAGGGCCTTCCCACAGGCTATCAAATTTTCCATGTTGGCTAGGCTTTGCGCTCCTCTCATTAGATTTTAGCAATAGGTCTCCACATTTGAGACCTTGGTTTGAGGTTTTCTTGTCAAACCACCTCTTAACCACCTGTTGACAATTAGAAATGGCTGCTAAGGCCTTTTCTCTTTTTTCGTGTACTTCCATTAACTCGGCCAACTGGACCTCCATGGCTCCATTTTCCTCAACCTCTAGAGATTTGAGCAATTGTAGTACAATAATCTCCATGGAGATGAGAAATAATGCTTCTTTCCCATATACTAACTCATATGAGGAGGTCTTGTATGTGGTCTGCCTAGAGCACTGCCCAGACGTTTTTGTGCCACTCTCTTTGATGTTCCAACCTGATTCTTTTAATGAGTCTGAACAAATTTTTATTAGTCAACTCGGCTAAGCTATTTCCCTACGGGTAGTAGTTTGAAGATGTTTTTAAGAATTTCCATGCACAAGTGTGAATTGACATACCTTAGAACCTATGAAAGCCTTGGCATTTTCGGAGATAATGGTCTTTAGTGGGCCAAATATTGTTACCAATTCCTCGAGGAAATTCACAATTTTTGGTTCTGTTGCATTCTTTAGGGGCATGACTTCGGTCCACCTGGTAAAGTAATCTATAGCCGTGCGGATCCATTTGTGTCCCATACTGGAAGCAGGATTAATCATCCCAATAAAATCAAGGCCCCATTGCGCAAAGGGTTCATCAACCATTATTGAGTTGAGGGGCATTGCTGATTTTTCCCTCCTTGGCATGAAGAATTGAAATTCCTTGCAAGCTCTAACCAAAGAGTATGAGTCATTGAATAGTGTAGGCCAGAAATATCTGACACACATAATTTTGATAGCGGTGGTTTTTGCAAAGAAATGTCCACCCACGGGAATACTGTGGAAAGTGTCAAGAAATTTCCTCGCTTGTTTTGTGGTGACACACCGCAGTAGAACACCATTGAAGTTACTTTTGAAGAGGACCCCTTCAATAAGTACATATCCTCTATTCTACAATCTATAGAATCTTCTCTTTTGAGAAGGAAGGTCCGACAGATATTTTCTAGTATGCATGAATCTTACCCTATTTGCTAGCCAGCGACCTTCAGACTCGGGTTCATTTGTTAGAAAAAGTTTGGGCTTCTCTTCTTTAGCTACCATTTCTTCATCATGTGCCAAATAATCAAAAAATCCTCTTCCTCAGACGGTCTTTGTGGGCTTGACCTCAATATCATATTCGAGGATTTTAGTGATCCAATTGGCCCTCTTTTCGATGATTTCTCCCTCCATAATATACTCACACACACTGGAATGTGTGACATATACAATCACCTTGTTGCAAGCTACGAGGTGTTAGAACTTTTTGAGTCCCTTAATAATAGCGAATGCTTTCCTTTCGATGAATTTGCAGTTCATCTCATAATATTTTAAGGTTTGGGAGTGAAATGCTATTAGATGTTCTCCCTTTCCTTCATCATCCTTTTGGGTCATAATAGTAGCGATGTTGGATTTTCTACTGAATACATACATTATGAAGTCCTTTGATAGGTCTAGATTTACTAACACAGGAGCTGAAGAAATAGTGTCCTTAACCTTCTCAAAGGCTTCTCTAGCTTCCTTTGTCCATTTGAAAAATTGATCCTTTTTGAGCATTAGGGTGATAGATCTAATTATTCCTGCAAAATTAGAAATGAATTTTCTCACAAAATTTACCTTTCCCAAAAAGGATTGAAGTCCCTTCTTATTGACTGGAAGGGAAAGTTCTCTGATTGCCTTTACCCGCTCAAATCAATTGCAATTCCATCTTTGGACACTACATGTCCCAATAGTTTTCCTTGCGGCACTCTGAAAAAACATTTTTTGGGTTCAGGAATATCTCGAACTCCTGGCATTTTTCAAAGACTAGTTCAAGGTGGTCAAAATGATAATCCTTATGCTTGGAGAATACTGTAAGATTATCCGGGTATATCAAGATGATTTTATTGATCAAATCCCCAAAAGCAATATCCATTGCCTGCTGGAAGGTGGCTCCCACATTTGAGAGGCTGAAGGGCATTTTTCGCATATGCAAATGTTCCCCACTTAGTAGTGAGAGTTATTTTGTTTCGGTCCTCTTTTACCTAGATCTGGTTGTAATTGGACAAGCTTTCCATCAAAGAAAACATCTCCGCCCCTACCACTTCTTGCAAGATAGAATCCATGGAAGGCAAGGGGTAGTGTTCCTTGAGGGATGCTCTATTCAAGTCCCATAAATCAACACATAAGTAGATATCTTTGTTCTTCTTTCAAATTGGAACCAGGTTAGATACCCATGTAATATGCTTGATCGAGAAGATGATCAAAGATTGAATTAGCTTTGTCATCTCTTGCACCATTAAGGCTGCAATCTTTGGATTTACTAGCCTCTGCTTCTGGCAGACATGTTTTTCTCCTTCTGTTAGTTCTATAGTATGTTGGATGATTTCAGGATTGTATCCCTTGAATTCATCATATGACCATGCCACTACTCCTTCACATTTCTCATAGAAATGAATGAGACTTCCTTTATCGTGTTGTGGGACAACTCTTCCAACTTTGAGCCTCCTTCCGTCTTTAACCTGAAGATCTGCATAGTCAATTTTTTCCGCTACAAACATCCTCTTGTCATTCCTTGCATCATCACAATCGAATAGGTTTTCAAGAGTGACCAATCCTTTTGGGAGTTTGTTGGACCTTAACTGAATAATTTTCCCTTCATATGCCTCGGTAATTCTTAGTTGGAGTTGTTCAATGAACTCTCTCGACTGTTGGATGAATGAGGTGATGTGTTCATCACTTTTGAAAAACTTCCAGCTTTGATCATTATCTAGGATTTTTGGTCGGATAATTAATTATACAGAGTGTATGTTATGAATTAATTCAGGGGCATGATCAAATTAAGATCTGATTATTGCCATGTGGTTCGCTTCTATATTTTTCTCTTTGGGCACTGTTTGGATATTGAAGGCTTCAAAGATTTCAATCATGTCCCAGACTCTATGTCCATAGGATATCATGTAGACATTCTTGGATGTGTAAATCCCTAGAACTTGATTGACCACTAGCTTCGAGTCTCTGAAAACCATTATTTGCTTAATGATCATTCGCTTTGCAAGGACCAATCTGATGACATGATAGTTACCAAAAGGATCAGTGTATATATTCACTCAATAGGACCTCTTTTTGATTTTTCCGGTCTCCAGTTACCTTCTCATCCTCCAATAGCTCGGTACCATACGTTTCCTCTTTGGTGGAAGAGGTATGAGCGGCCTCAAAGTTGATCATGGCTTCATCGGACACATGTTTTGAATGTAAAGGTTCAGATATTATTTTCATCTTAGCTCCATGCTTGTTCCTGAGGATCAAGTGTAACCAATCCAAAGAAAGATATCCACCTATCTTTGAAGTGAATTCCCCGGATAAGCAAAGACTGAACATGGGGGGAACGTCTATGATCATGGTATCTTGTGGAACTATGATACTGGGACAAGAGAATAGTGTCAAGGGGAGGTTCTTAATGACACCTATAGTTTCAACCTTGTTCCCATCAAGCTGCATAACCCCCCTTTTTAAAGGTTCATAGCTAAGTCCTAAGGCTTCAACTATCTGATTGGGCATGACTGTGGTGCTAGCACTAGAGTTAATCATATAATTGTGCAATAATTTCTTTTCCACAATAAGAGTTAAGAAAAGGGCTTGGGTTTCGGCTTATCTCTAACTTCGGTAGAAGCCTTCTCTGTACTATTTTTGAGAACTTTGGCTGGAGGTGATGGATCAATGACCCTTCCCTAGAGTGATAGCTCTGTTGGTTCAATAACTGCATCTTCCTAGAGGGCCTTCTGTAGAAATTTCTTCTACTTTGGAATAGCTAAGATATCCCAAAGGGACACATTAGTGGAGGATTTTTTTCAATTGTTCCACCACATTGAACGGTGGAGGGTTTCAAGGATTCAATTCTTTAGGCCTTGTTATAAAAATTTCCCTTCACAACTCGATAGAGAAGCGAAGGGAAGCAAGCCTCAAAGGTGCATCCTATTGACACATGGAAGCATGGTGGAGCTCGGTAGAGAAGCGAGAGATGAAATCCTTGCGAGGAGTGCACGACAAACACGTGGCAGCAGCGGGTGAAGCTCTTCAAAAAGGGGGCCAAAGATATTGAAATATATGGGGTGGGATTGAAATCCAAGAAAAATAATACTATCAACCCGAAGGGAGCTTGAGGGATTCTATATCCACAGTCACCTCCTCAGGAATCCTATTATCTAGTTCATTGTACTTTTTTATTTCTAGTAAGTTGCATCCTAGCCTACAGCTCCGACAGGGGTTCCTCCTCCTTGGAAATCTTGAGATTCGGCTTATCGTAAGATATTTTTCTTGCATAAGACCCTATTCCAACATAGATCTGAAATTTTAGAGCCTTCATACATGTTTTGAGAGACAGTTGGCCCAAGTGATCCAACCATACCATTCTTGCTCCTATATTCTCTTGCTTTATTTATCTAGAGGGGATATGATAGATTAAAAGTTAGCCTAGTTGTAGTTAAGATCTGCAAAAATTGGAGATAAACATAGCTACAACACATTGTGTTTATGCACCCTTGTGTCCTATCGCTGAGTAAAAAAAGATGGGAACATTAGTCCATTTTAATTTTACACAAACATCAGAAAACAAGAGGGAGCTTCCCCTCCATAATTTGAAGAGCAGTCATTATGCACTGTGCATAGCTGTCCATTTCCAACAAGCACTCCAAATGTGCTAATTGAAAAACCAACAGTTTTCTAGCGTCCACTGTGGGGCAATGAGACATAAAACATCAAAGAAAAGCTAACATTTTTATGTCACGGGAATGATCCTCTGGCATCCGATTACATGATCCATACAAGGAGCAATGGATGGTAACAAAAATAATGTTGGCGAGAGATGCCCACCTTCATTACCTTGATGTAATAGCATTGGACCTATGGATTTTTAGGTAAATCATGAGTTACCTAAAGGGTCAAGGAATCACTTTCCCCAATTTCATGGCGATGGAAGTCGACACCCAGATGAAAATTTTGTTGCATTCACAAAGGCCTGTGCCATCTTGCATGTGCCACATGAAGACATCGCAATGCGTCCCTTTGTGGAGACTCTTGTTGGGAATGTTGCAAAATGGTTCAATCACCTAAAGCTAAGCGTTATTACAAGTTGGGAAACTATGAGCGAGAATTTTTTGGCGAGATTCAAGCCCGCTGAAGACAATCATTTTTTTTTCACCCACCTTGCAAATTCAAAGATGGAACACAATGAACACATGAGGGATTTTGTGGAAAGATTTAATCATCTTGTTACACAAATTTATTCTACACTTGATCCATCATCGAAGATTCTGATGAGCTGTTTCATAAATGCTCTTCCATGAGAGATAACCTTCTTCCTTAAGATGGAAAAAGAAACAAAGTTGAAGAGTGCACGAGAACACGCCATTGACTTGGTGAAAAAATATTCTATTAGATCTCTAGCTCAACAACTGTACCAGCCAAAAAGAGACAATTTTCAGCCATGATTACCAACATCTCCATCAAGGCCAATGATTGAAGTTGCACACAATGCAATATTTTGTTGTTTCCATGACATTGATGCACATACCGAATCCACGTGTGCTGAGAATCTGAGAATGAACCAAATCATGGGACACACTAAAATTGCTCCCAATTCTAGTTTTGTACCAACAATAAGTTCATAAGTTGTCTTACCATAGACAGACAACTTCTATGACGGCTTTGCAATGGGATACTTTAAACCCATTATTAAAGAAAAAGAAAAAGCATACCATCAGTACACTCTTGCGGTGAAACATGAAAATGGTTCATCGCCTGTGGTCACACGTGCTCAACACTTCAAGGGACAAAAAGAAGAAGAAGAAAGACAAAGATCAAATGAAGAGGGTAAAGAAGTGCCTTCCACTTCCAATCCCAGGTCTTCACAAAAGAACACTATGCCAGTTGCTCAAGATCCGTCTTCAATTTTTTTTGACATTGTAGCTTCCATGATGAAGACCAAGGTACAAATATTTCAACTAGAATATCTTCAGGATCATCTAGAACAACTAGATCAAATTCTCAATGTTGTAAAAAAGGCAGGTTGTCCTCAAGTCATCTGTTTTAGTAGAAGCAAAGCCTAAAATGGGTCCTGGTAATTATGTGACTCTGTCAGAGATAGAAACTGAAGGCCAAAACATTGTTTTTTATGAAAATAGAGTGATAAAGGACACAAGGTCATGGACAATACAGTTCAATGGAGGTGGTTCAAATACAAGTTTAGAACTAGGGGAAGTGATCATCTCCCCTAAAGGATAGTTTCACCCATCTATGCAATTGGAATTCCCTGAAGCTGAGAAAGAGGTTCTTTTGTTAGGTCTCAAAGATGCTGAAGACATGGGAATCAAAATCCTATGTATTAAATGTGATCTAGAGCTGATCCATGAGCCGGTCAAAGGATATTTTTAGGTCAACAAAGATCACCTATGACATTATAAAAATCAAGTTTGGAACTCAATTGGTTGGTTTGAAGAAAGCAACATCCCAAGGATGGACAACAACAAAACTAATGCCCCAGGGGTATCAACTTTCCCATTTGCATCATATTTTGACTTTTATCAGAGTACCTTTGCTTGGATATATGAATACTTAAGACTCTTCATCCTAGAGGGATTCACTCCTGCAATTCCCATCAGAAGAGAAGTAAAGCATTTCAAGAAAAAACAACATTGATGGGAGGCTCTTTGCGCTGCCATGAAGCAGGCAATAATTGGATCATTTTTTCCCTTTAGGGGTGTAGTGATTCTTTGTAAATAAATTTCTTTTTCTTTAACATTATGTAGTTATGTATTTCCTCGTTCCATAAAGTATTGTCATGTTTTAGGTGATTTTTAGGTAGTCTTGTTTTTAGGTGTCTTAGGAAAACTCCAATTATTAGGTGAATTAGGAAATAAGTCCTGACTCCATTGCCCAACTAATAAGATATTGGTCTGCAAAAAACTATATATTCTTGGTTCTCCTATGTCGTAAGTATCCGACATGGTCACCAGACGAAGCCTAATGTTGTACCCATAATAAATTTTTGCCTCAACAAGAAATTTTACTTAAAATGATTTAAATCATGTAATATTGTTGTCAAAAGTATGTTTTAGGTGAAACAAAACATAGGATTTTTGTGAGTTTGTGTCAAGGAAGATACTTGCAAATTTTTGAAAATTAGGCTTTCAAACCCCTATTTTTAGGAAAACCCTAAAAAATAGGACCTTTCGAGAAATGATTAAAAATGATTTTGATAGGATAATTTGTCTTCATGATCACACTGGTCAAGTCAAAATCACCAAAAAGTTTGTTTTAATTTGGTGGGTTTTTTTCATTTTTCAAGAAGAAAGCTAGGACCTCCGCATCCATTAATGGTGGAATGACCAATACCAGGTGGTGAAATCTAAGAATCAAAAGCTTCAATGAAGAATCCATGGTGAGAATGCTCGAAAAGATACTCTATGACGAAGGGGATTTTTAAAAGTGAAAAATGCTGAAAATTACTAAGTCTAGAAAATGCATACCTTGCTACCAAAAGAAGGCTATACAGTCAATGCCTTGGTGAAAATTTTTAAACACATGTACACACAATATGGCAAGAGAAATCGCAATAGTGAACACATTCGTGTCGGTGACAACGTGATCAATGTAGTTGATGAAACGATGAACGCAAAGCACGAGAGATTAAGGTCTTCACAAAAAATGACAACACTAAAGCCAAAAGAGCCCTTGCTAGCAAGGGGCACCTGCTGGATAGGGGTGACAGTGGTGATGAATTCAGTTGATGAAATGGTGAACACAAAGTGTGAGAGATGGTCTTCACAAAAAATGACGACACTAAAGCCAAAAGAGCCCCTGCAGGCAAGGGGCGCCATGAGTTCAACAGGTCAAATGCAATTATCAAGTTTTTCCAAGACAATCTTCTCTGGGATTCTACCAGCTTTATGATGCACCATCAAGAAAATTCAATAGATTCATTTAAAGCCATCAAATGATGGTAGAGGCAAAGGGTGCTAAAAAGGAAAGTCATCAGAAATGGCATTCAAACAAGAAAAGAGGCGCCCCTGCTAGCTAGGGGCGCCCAAGGATGAGATGATCCAGATGTCACTTTTGAGTGAACTTTTTTTTAGGTGATCTCCTCGACATCAATTCAGACTTGCAATGAAATTGTTTGTCAGTCTTTAAGACACATCAAACATCAACAAATTTTGATCGTTCGAGCATGCAAAATGGAGGGAAAATCAATGTACATCAAGATAAAAGCATCGTTACTGGCTAGGGGCACCCATGTTTTTAAGCTACTTGTTGAACTTTTCAGCAACTACTTTCTTCAAGGCATCTATTTAGCATAATATTAGCTTTACATCCAATCTAGTTGCATGCCCATAGGACCTGTCAAGCATTCATTAATGAAGATCAAGTAGAAAATACCAAAGGTGAAGGCTATATGAAAGACATGAAAAATTGACTAAGTGTTAAGGAAAATGCATCTTCTTAGAAATAGGCGCTCAACTTTCTGGGTAGTCAAATGCATTCTACAAGCTCAAAAACCTCTAGGATGACCTTCTCTGTCTTGATCAATCTCAACAATGACACTATCAACAAAGGTGGAAGACAAATCAAACATCTAACGACAAAGATCAAATTGGGACCGTTTGTGAAAGTTTGCAAGATGAAAATAAAAAGTCAAAAGGTCAAAGGTGCCCTTGCAGGCATGGGGCATGCATGATTTTGAGACACTTAAACCAACTTTCACAACTTCTAGATCCGGTCATCTTTTTCGAGACTGAACTGGCTATCCATCCCATGTTTTAGCAATATCATCAAAATCATCAGTCTTTGGTGATCTCAAATCAAAGCATAGAGGGTAAAACTAGAGGAATTGAAGAAAACTCAAGAAATTGACTAAGTATGGTGAAAAATGAACCTTATTGGGAAAAGGTACCCAAGAATCAGAGGCATCAGACTCAGGTTTTGAGCTTTGCAGCTCCCAAGCACACTTCATTAGAGTTGTTTCATCTTAGCAATGGATCTGTCAGCAACACTTTAAGATCAACTGAGCAACATAATCAAGGATTGAATGGAGGAATTTCATCACTAGAAAAATAATGAAAAAGTGTTCAACTCTTCAATGGAATGCCTAAAGTCAAAGAAAGACTCAATTGAAAGAAGTTGCCTTTTTAGAAATCCTTTTCATGCCTATAACATCCCAAATAAGTGGAAATCAGTGTTGTGAAATCTAGATCAGGAAAATGAACTCCTCCATCAAGAGTTGGAGCCCTAAAATTGATTGCTTCAACATCAAATGATATTTATCAAGTCAAGGCATCATTATTCATCATTTGTCTTTGCAGGTTGAAGCCAAGAACAATTATTTTCTCTCCAAAACATCTTTTGAAGATCTGATAGAGCGGTTTTTATTGTTCTTCATATTTTCAAAGATTATTTTCATAAAGGGATAGTTCATCAAAGTCTAAATTTTGAGGCATAATTTTCTTGAAGATCCAGAGAGGCAGTTGATAACTTCCAAACTTGTTCTTGTCTTTTTCCTCTATTCTTGTCTTAGATCTTCTTGCATGTCCAAGAAAACAATGGATATCTATAGATCTGACCTTTTGGGTATGATCAACACAAATTTTTCAACAAAACCCATGTGTTAGATTTTTTCAGAAAAAAGTAGCCCTACTGCCCCTATTTTTTAGGGTTTTTGGAAAAAGTCACAATTTTAAAAAATAGACAAATTGGGTTTGTTCAGCTTTCAAGCACGAACAAAAAACATGTGTTAGAATTTTCTAGGAAAAATAATTTTCTGGTTCCTCGCTGCCTCTGCCACCGAAGGGCTCTTTCATGTCATAGAAATTTTTTTTTTTTTTTTGAATTTATGACGTTTTGCGTTTGTTTAGAAAATTACTCTCAACAAAATCCACGTCTTAGAATTTTTTGTAAAAATTACCCTTGACAAGGCTATTTTTAGTAGTCAGAGAAAAAGTTGCCTGAACAACATCGTGTGCACAGTCAATCTTTAAGGTTTTTTAGAATGCAGTTCTCCCAAGTCGAATACAAGACCGAAATAGTCTTACTCCATGATTTTCTAAAAAAAGTTGACATCGATCTGCATCGGGCACACCCAGAGGTCAATTTGGACAAATTGACAAGCATAGACACACATGTCCACAATTTCCATAATGGTTTCACCTCGTATATCTGATAGCCTTCCAAGGCCAATTTAGAGGATTGTAACCGCTGGAATTTTGTGTGTGCAGAAAGCTCGTGTGTATTTCTCATGGTTGGAGTGTTCGCAATCAAACTTCATGGTTTCATCATACAACACTCTTCCATCGAGAAAGATCAAGGAAAACGTCAGAAACATAAAGCTGTAAAAGAATGCGAAAGGTAGTCATTCCTAATATAGATCCGCCACTGATTAATACTACACTACCTTCCACGTCAAAATGGAAACACAGACATAAAGACAAGGAGTAACCCTCCTAAGGGAAACAAAATGAAGGAGATACATACATCAAGTGCTGACAAGCAGTAAGCTGATAGTTGAGGCATGTGATGATCTCCATATGAAGAAGTCAATGACTGGTTAGAAGAATTATTGACTAGAATTAATGAGGTGTAGACTCAATTAAGGACGTCCTACCCCTCCAAGATAACATTTATGACAAATAGTTAACTTGATGCCTCTTTCCAAGTTAACTCACTATCTCGCTGATCATGCATGTCTAATCCTACTAATTGTGGATCTCTATTTTGGAGGTACTTTGTATATTGGAGTTCACTTTTAGTTTAAAGTTAGTTAATTGAAGTAGATTTCTAGATAACTGTTAGGTCACCTACTTTTAGACATAGGAATAAATCTTGTAGATTCACAAGAACTCATTGTTAACTCAAGGAGATTTTAGGGTTGCCTACTCCTTTGAGTTTCTATAAATAAGAGCCTTTGCTCATTATTTTGGAACTTTTATTTACTACACAAAATTGCTGCATAAGACCCCATTCTAACATAGATCTGAAAGTTTGGAGCCTTCAAATGCGTTTTGAGAGACGCTCGGCCCAAGTGATCCAACCATACCATTCCCGCTCCTATATTCTCTTGCTCTGTTTATCTAGAGGAGATAAGATAGATTAAAATTTAGCCTAGTTGTAGTTAAGATTTGCAGAAACTAGAGAAAACCTTAGTTGTAATGCATTGTGTTTATGCACCCTCGTGTCTTGCCGCTGAGTAAAAAAATATAGGAACATTAGTCCATTTTACTTTTACGCAAACATCAGTAAATAAGAGGGAGCTTCCCCTTCATAATTTGAAGAGCAGTCATTACGAACTATGCATAGCTGTTTGTTTCCAATAAGCACTCCGAAGGTGCTAATTGAAACACCAACACAATCTAGTCCTAGAAGATGTAAATATTTTAATCCTTTTAGCTCTTCTACACATGTTATATATGTTGGGAATATGAAGCCCAACATTTACCGTTTCAACTGTGTCCCTTTTTTTCCCTCTCAAAGTCTCTTTCTTCTATCGGTTATTGAAGGTTGAGTACATGGTATTGAGTGATTATGTATGGTTGTATTGATTGCTGCGATCACTGGTTAATGAATTGTAAAAACTAGAGATTAATAAAATTAGTTTCTCTGTTTTGAGAGTGGATGTAGTCTTTTAGATGAACCACTATAAATCTGTGTTATCTATGTTTGTTTATGATTTTAATTTATACTGTTATTTTTCATTTGTTAGCAATCAATTTATCAACAATTGGTATTAGAGCCTGGTGAAGAAGCTTGGTGCTGAAACGGTTTTTTAGAAATCGGTGAAGAATTTATAGAATCATGGATGACGTAGATAAATGGAAGATAGAGAAGTTAGTGGGGAAAAATTTGGATTATGGAAGGTACAGATGGAATCACTACTGATTAAGTAGGATCTCTCACTCACATTGATTGGAAAAACCAAAGGAAAAGTTTCGATGTCAGATGAAGTGTGGGAGAAAATGGATAGGAAAGAAAGGGGCACTATTTTTCTTTCGTTGTCTAGAAATGTGCTATTCAATTTTTTAGTTGAGAAGACAAACAAAGAGCCTTGTGATAAACTCTCCAAAATGTACAAGATGGCATCGAAATCAAACAAGGTATTCATCATGAAAGAGTTATACAATTTGAAAATGAGAGAAGGTGGGATTAAGTCAAATCACCTCAATGAATTCAATACCTTGGTCACTCAATTGATTTTAGTGGGTATCAATTTAGATGATGAAATTAAGGCAATTTTTTTACTATTTTCTTTATCAAACAATTGGGAAAGAGTGGTGATGGAAGTTAGCACTTCGATGGCTTCCAAAGGTAAATTAAAAATTGATGATGTTGCTACCACACTTCTTAGTGAAGACATGAGGATAAAAAATCAAGAACCCTCATCTAGTGATGCTTTGACTGCTGTAAGTACTGGCAATAGGGGAAGGAGTCAAGATAGAGACAAAAATAATAATAGAAGGAGGTCCAAATTTGCTCCAGGATCGAACTCTAGGGGCAAAAATGGTGCTTGTTGGTTTTGTGGCAAACCGGGTCACACAAAGAGAATTGTTGGAATTACAAAAGGGCACAAGATCAGGTGAGCAATAATGAAGTAAAAACTACATTTGATAAAGATGATGGTATTTTGGTTTTATCAGCAAGTGACACTACTGCAGACTTGTGGGTGCTTGATTCTGGTGCCTCTTTCCATGCTACTCCATGTCGGGGTGCTTTCACAAACTACCAAGAAGGTAGGTTTGATAGTGTTTTTTTTCTTGGAGATAATAAAGAATGTGAAATAGTAGGAAAATGTGATGTGATATTGTGTTTGAAAAATGGAAATAAATGGATCTTAAAATATGTGAGACATGTTCCTATGCTGAAATATAATTTAATATCAGTGAGCCAGCTTTATTCCCAAGGGTGTGATGTCAAAATTTCTTTAGATACTTGGAAAGTAACCAAGGGTGTCTTGGTGCTTGAAAAAGGAAACAAATTGGGTAATCTTTATGTTTTAGAGTGCCATGGTGAAGTGGGAGCTACAATGGTGGTTGTGGATAGTGCTTCAGAGCTCTAGCATAAGAGGCTCATACATATGAGCAAAAGGGGACTTAGAGTTATGCTTCAAAGGGATCAACTTTCTAGCCTAAAATTAGTTGATTTGGAGTTATGTGAGCATTTCCTTTATGACAAACAAAGGCAGACCAACTTTTTGAAGATTGGTCATGACAAGAAGTCTACACCTTTGGAGCTCGTGCACTTTGATTTTTTTGGTCCAATAGAGGTAGCCTCCTTTGGAGGTGCTAATTATTTTGTCACTTTTCTTGATGATTGCACTTGAAAAGTATGGATGTATATGATGAATAGAAAATCAAAGGTCTTTTCCAAATTTAAGACTTTTAAGGCTATTGTTGAAAATCAGATTGGGCACAAAATTAAATGCCTACTAATAGATAATGGTGGAGAGTTTTTCTCTTCAAAATTTGACATTTTTTATGTAGATAATGGTATTTATAGGATTAAGGTAGTTCCTTTCACCCCTTAGGAAAATGGTGTCGCTGAGAGGTTGAATCAAATGATTCTTGAGAGAGCTCGGTGTATGCTCTCTAATGCCTGTTTGGGGAAAGAATTTTGGATAGAGGCTTGTAATACAATGGTGTATTTGATCAATCAAGCTCCTTCATATCGATTGGATTTCGATATCCCGAAGGAGAGATGGCTTGAGAAATGAATTTTTAATAATCATATTCATGTTTTTGGGTGTGAAGCTTTGCTCGTGTTCCAAAAGAACAAAGAACAAAGTTAGATGCAAAATCTAAAAGATGTATATTTTTTGGATATGGTGAGGATCAATTTGGTTTCATGATTTGCGATCTGATTACAAAAAAATTACCCGCAGTCAGGATGTTGTTTTTAATGAAAAAGTTTTCCTTGGTTTACAAAAACAAAGCACATCTTCAAATGATTATATACAGGTTGATCTTTTTGTTAATGTCACAAATCAAATGTAGCAGGGAAATGTTACCCAAGCACCAAGTGTTAGTTTTCAACCTTCAAATGTTATTGTGTAGCTTTCAACTGTTAATTTGTAGCTTTCACAAGGTATTGTGTCGACCCCAAGCCTTAGTGCACAACCTTTATATTTGACTTTGTAGCCTCTACCAAGTTCCACATAGCTCTTCAAGACTTCGTCGCTGCCTATTTTTCATGAAATTCAGCCATCCAATAGTCATTCACTGCCTCTACCTAATGTCTTATCAAAGCCTTTGACTGATGCATCACCCTCTTTATTGGACCATCCAATGCCCTTTTTGAATTCATAGTTTTTTGAAATGGAACAAGGTAGAATCGAGGGTGACGTTGGAGGAGAATGTTCTGTGCATTCTTGAAAAATTCAAATGCAACCTTTATTTGTTGATGTTCCACCTCCTCAAGATTTTACACAACCTTCACACATTTTAATGCTTCCATTTCCATCAAATATTAAGGATAGAGAATAGAGCATTGGCCATAATGTGTATTCACATGCTCGAATTGGAAGCAGTGTGTAGGAACAAGGGAGTTTCTATGTGTAAAGGAAAAATATTCAAGGTAGTTTATAGTCCAATATAGATGATGTTCAAAATCAATTACAAAGATTAAACTTGGACAATACATTGCAGCAACAAGATCCTCAATTAAGGAGGTCTACCCAAGAGAAAAATGCATCCAACAAAATATGATGATTATGAGCTACTATTTTCTGATTAGTCAAAGCCTATAACATTTAAACAAGCTTGTAAAGATGAAAATTCAATGAAATGGATGGAGGCAATGTAAGCCAAAATGGAGTCTTTGAAGGAAAATGATACATGAGATTTGGTTACTCTTCCACCAAATCAAAAATCTCTGAAGAATATATGGGTGTATCGATTGAAAGAAAAAGATGGAGGCAATAAACGTTATAGGGCCAAATTGGTAGTAAAAGGATTTGATCAGAAAAAGGGGATTGATTTTAATGAAATTTTATCACCAGTTGTTAAAATGACAAGAATTCATGATGTTTTGGGCATGGCAGTTGTATGGGATCTTGAACTTGAAAAACTTGACATTAAAATAGTGTTTCTTCATGGGGATATTGAAGAGGAGTTGTATATGGAGCAGATTGAAGGTTTTGCTAAATAGGGTTAGATGCATTTATATTGCAGATTGAAGTGGAGTTTGTATGGGCTCAAGCAAGCCCCGAGGTAGTGGTATCTTAAATTTGATAACTTCATGACTTAGCAACATTTTACTCGTTTTGAATCAAACCCGCGTGTTTACTATAAGAAGCTTGCTAATGGTGAGTTTGTCATACTTTTGCTTTATGTTGATGAAATGTTGAGTATCGGCTCTAGTGTGAATATAGTTCATGAATTGAAGCATCATTTGGCTCAACGTCTTGCTATGAAAGGTTAGGGGGAAGTGAAGATGATTCTTGGGATGCAAATAATCAGGGATAGACAAAAAAAAGAAATTAGATTATCTCAAGAAAAATATATTTCCAAAGTTTTGGATAGGTTCAATATGAGGAATGCCAAGTCTGTTAGTACTCCTTTGGCTGATCACTTTCATTTATCTTCATCTATGTGTCCAAAAATTCAAGAAGATCTAGAACAAATGAAAGGTGTTCCAAAAGTATTCGTTAGCTTTTGGGAATCTCATGTATGCCATGGTTTGTACTCGTCCAGATATTGCTCATGCAATGGGAGTTGTGAGCAAATTTATGAGTAATCCCGATAAAACCCATTGGCAGGCGGTTCGGTGGATTTTACGATACTTGAAAGGTACCTCAGATCATGTTTTATGTTTTGGAGGTGAGGACACTCAGTTGGGAGGATATGTTGATTCTGATATGGCTGAAGATTTGGAAAAACGAAGGTCTACTACTAGTTATGTGTTTACATTTGTCAAGGCTGCAATTAGCTGGGTTTCACAGTTGCAATAGGTGGTTGCACTCTCATCTATTGGGGCAAAATACATTGCTCTCACTGAAGGAGCAAAGGAAATGATATGGTTACAACGGTTATTGGGTGAATTGTGGTGTAAACAATTTGTTTTCACTTTGTTTTTTGATAGCAACAATGCTATTCACTTGGCTAAAAATATAGAACTTCGATATCATTTCATTTGATATGTACTTGAAGAGGGTAAGTTGCAAGTGGAGAAGATTGATACGAAAGTGAACCCAACTGATGCTTTGATGAAGATTGTACCTCGAGAGAAGTTCGAGTTCTGTAGAGCTTCTCTCGGCATTGGGAAGAAGTGACAATAAGCTCGAAGTAGGGGAATGTCTGATATGTTGCAACAATTGTTGGACTTCAAGTGGAAGATTGTTGGGAATATGAAGCCAAAACGGTTTCTTCTTGATCGTTTCAACTGTTTCCCTTTGTTTTCCCTTTCGAAGTCTCTTTCTTCTATCGGTTATTGAAGGTTGAGTACATGGTATTGAGTGATTATGTATGACTGTATTGATTGTTGTGATCACTGGTTAATGGATTGTAAAAAACAGAGTTAAATAAAATCAGTTTTTCCTGCTTTGAGAATGGATTTAATCTTTTAGACGAACCACTATAAATCTATATATTATCTATGTTTGTTTATGTTTTTAATTTCCGCAGTTATTTTTCATTTGTCTGATTTATCAACAATATAGTGTAGCTTCTTATATCTATCAATGATAGTCCTTTCCTAACTATGAAATCATGCATGCATTCCCCTTGTTGTAGAGCTCCTAATGACCACAGGAAAATAGAACAGTCATCAAGGTGACTGAGTCCGGTACAATGCCTACCAATTACATTTGTTGAAAAAATGTGAATGCCTTGTTAATATGCCCATGATAGGCATATCCACTAATCATTGCATTCCATGTGGTCACATCTTTTTGAGGCAATCTATCAAATAATTTAAGTGCATTGTGTATGCTTCCATGTTCTACATACATTTCTGCTAGAGCATTTTAACTATAATATATGACAGACTCCTTTCCATTATGTTTGTTGGATGATCATACACTATTCCAGAGATCTTGTTTCGGTATGGGCCTTGAGGATGCTGACAAGGGTTGTGGAGTTTGGTTTTACACCTGCGGATTACATCTGCTGGAAGGTTCCTAAATTATTTTCAACGAATCTCTTTTGTGCATATCCTGTAATCACTTATATTAATCTATCAAACATCTCACCTGTGTGATCTATGCTTCCACATTTTCATATGGAATTTCAGCCAAAATGCTTTAATAGATGCTGCCCATATGATGTCTCAAGTGTGTTCATCTTGTACGTCGACTGAATTCACCTGCTTTTTCAACATGTCCATGTTCTTACTCACTATTTTAGGGAAAACAAAACTCGTTATGCTCCTTTTCTATTCGTGAGAAGAGGTTTTAACACTAATGAAAATATCTAATACAATGTATGTCAGCAATTTGAGAGGTTATAGAAACCTCATTGGGAGCTGATGATAGTTTTATAACCAAACATTTTATTTGACAAACACTTACAATTTTTAAACACAATGCATGTCAGCAGTTAGAAGGGGTTTTATAATTATAGAACAGCGTTTCCGTGTATTTTGGGGTTGGAATAGGTTTTATATACTCTAAAGATGTTGAGTAAATGTAAAAATTTCATATATTTTGATTGAAAGTATATTTTCTCTTGAAACTTGTTCACATCCTCTTTATGAAGCTTCTTATTAATTATTTTTATTTGATCCATTTTTGAACTTTCATTTTAATTGTTTTCATAATTCATTTGAGAGAATTTAATAAAATTAAAATCTCTCAAATGAAAAATGAATTTTGGCTTGAAAATTTTCTATCTTATGTCCAATAGAGTCATAAATGTTTTGTGAAATAATTTTCTTTCATTTTGAGTAGATATTCTTATTTAATTATTTTAGCCCAACCTAGTCAAATTAAAGGTAGGAAACATGTGACCCAACATCATGCAACTACAAAGATAGATTGATGACTTCAATTTGACGATAATTTTGATGTTCAAGAGTGGTTAAGAGAAATTTCAAATGAAGGCCACTAACTCAAAGAGGTTGTCATGATGGAGGAATTTAACATATAGTGATGTTTGCCAAATTGACACAAAAAGTTTAAAATTTTCCAAGTTTTAAAATGAGGGCAGCATTATTAATGATAATCTTGGTTATCCTTGTCACATAGCTACAATGCCATTATTAATGACAATCTTGGTTATCCTTGTCACATAGCTACAATGTCATTATTAATGATAATCTTGGTTATCCTTGCAACATAGATTTTGGGTTATTGTATTGTTTACTTGTATCAATCTAAAAGAATTGATAGCTTTTGACTTGATATCCATTGGTATATAATATGTTATAGTTATCATTTTGATAGTCATTTGTATCGCATGGTTATTTTTTTTCATAGTTTTAAGTTATTGTCCATCAACATTACATGCTATAGATATTGATTTGACAATCATTAATATTCTGTAGTTATTATTTTGGTATCCATTAGCTTTGCTTAGCTATCAATTTGTTATTCATTAGTATAGCATAGTTAAATATATTTCATATTTAATTAATATTGAATAATTTTTAATTTGATATTCATTAGAATTGAACAATTAACAATGTGACATTCATATTTATTAATTTGATATTCTTTATTATTGCATGATAATAGTAAATATAATAAATAATGAAATCAGAAATAAGAGACATGAAAACAACAAATAAAATAGAGTATATGTATAAACTTGTATATATTTGGTTTTGGTATTCCTCTATTGTTGATTTTATAGCCTATCAAACTTGTGGGAATATGTTGGAAGGAATTGGTTATTTATTAATCCCTATATGAATGGGATTTTACAATGAATATGATTTTTTATTTCATGAAATAATATGGAAATTATCGATGGAATGGTGGAGAGGTTCAATGGATTTGTTCATGTGCATTCATGATATAAAGCTCCTATTTGGCAGTATGTGATTACCCTCTTACATGGTGCTTGAGTTCCTTTATCATAAGTTCATGTGTAGTGAAAGAGTGATCATCTTGGGTGTCTATATTGGGCCACCTAGTCATATGGGAAATCACTAGTTGTGTTGACTAATATAAGGAGTGATTATGTTGGGTTCATGGTTTTAGCCCTTAGTTTCATGAAAGCACTAAATGATTGGTCCTTGGTTTCAAATGGGGGGTGATCCCAAAATACTGATTTACAATTTTTGGCCAAACTGGACATTGAACTGAATTCTTTTAACTAAATCTTCACTTTTGGGCACTTATAGCTGCTAAACCATGAGGAATTTGAAGATGATACAAACTAGTGATTTGTGAAATTTTGTCTATAGATTCTAAATATATATATTTTTAATTTTTTTGAATTAGATTTCATTTCATTTTCCATCTCCTTCGAAAACTAGTTTTTAATAGTAAACACCATATTTAAAGAGTGATGCTCACTGTAAACAATATAACTTTTTCTTATGAAGGATAGAATTCTATTTTTTTCAAATTTAGCTTTGTAACTATGATATATAGCACACTAATTTGGTTTCATAGTTTTTTATTAAATATATTTTTTTAATCAAGTTTTGAAGTCAAACCAATTACAATTTAGAAATAGGTGGACCGTAAATAAAATAACTTTTTTTGTATGTATCAAAATTCTTTTTTTTTTACTAGATCAAGGACATCAATACCTAGCACAAACATATTTTTCAATTTTTTTTTATAATCTACTGTTTTTCCACATGTGCAGAACAAAGAGCTTGATTTTTGGTGAAAAATCTACATTCACAAGAAATAAAAAATGAATATAATAATAAAATTAAATATATTTAAAATTATAATTTTTGGGAAGCTTATAATAAAGACTACATACTTAAAAATAAATAAATTTAAATGAATTCATTTGATCCCCCAAAAGGTAAATCAAAAGTGGTTTTTTATCAACATTTTGATAGGTGTAAAGGAGACTCTGTTATAGGTATGGTTTAAAACTAGCGGGGTTCTATCCAAGGGGATTTGATCTAAGGTGGTTTGATCAAACCATCTTTAATGGGAATCCTTTAAATGGAACTTTCCAAGGCTTAAATCATTATATTTTCTAAAACTATGTGATTTCAGCAAAAATTAGGATGTCCCAAAAAGTGTAATTCACTATTGTGGGATCACCTTGGGTTGTGGAATTAGTCTTTTTGTGAATTGGAATCTCATGTACAATCCAGTTTGTTCATTTTCATGTACCTAGGGATGGTTGTGAAATTAGTCTTTTGGTGGCTTGGATTTCCTAGATAACCCACTAATCCTTTTGGATATTTGTACTTTCAATGTTTTTAGATTCACGTTGTTTGAGTTTATAGGTTATGCATGTTTTTTATTTTAAAAATATGTGGGTTTACATATCTATGATATTATATATTGTTTCGAATTATAGATTTACTATTTTTCAAATTTGTGGATTTCTAGATTCATACATCTTAAATATTATTTTATTGTTGCTTCTTCCATAGAAGTGTCTTGATATTCCCAATCACTTTATCCTCCACCTTCCTCTAGCACATTCAAAATTACTCCCATGTCTTCATCCTTTATGTCTCGTTCTCCTTCATTTGAATTTTTTCTACTTTCATTCACCTAAAGGCTTTTCAATCGATTTATTTCTACCTTTTTTACAACATAGTCATCTTCAAATTCATCTTGATTTTCTAATTCTACACTCTTATGTATCTTAGTTAAAAACATGTCCTCAAATTTTCCTACTGGTATATCTCCCACTGCACATCCTTCATATCTCTTAGAACTACCACTCTTTACAATATTTTGTTCTATAATATTAAATTTTTCTCTTTTGATCTCTATTCTTACAAATCTAAATATTTATTTGTTCCTATTGTTTTAATATATCAAATCTACTCATTACACCTTTCATCATCAAATATAACACTTACATTTTATAACATGAAGTTTCTACAATCCATGATAATAGAGTGTCGAGATTTTTGGATTGAAACTATGTGTAATTTTTTACATCAATGTTTTGGATCATACTCCATGATCATGGACTATGGATTATGATAAAAAATGTTGATGTAAAAAATTGTACTTAGTTTCAATGTAAAAATCTTAGCACTCTACTTACAATTTATTTTTTATGGATCTTACCTTCATATTAGCAACCCTAATTCTAGGAATCACATCCATTCCTTTCATTTTTAAATCAAATCATAAATTACTTGTAGATTTCCTCAAAATTTTGTTAAATATGTATGCTTTCCTTGTACATTGTTTAAAATTATTTAAAAAATCACCTCTCTGGTTGGTGATCTATCTACCTAGATCACATCACTTCTTAGATCTCACATCTCATACTTGCTTTATGTATACCAATATTAGTTTTTGTAATTTTTATCTCTATATGAAGTTTGATCTCCTCTTATTCTCACTATTCTTTCTTTTTCCAATTACCTTATAGTACACAATCTATTTTCTCTAAGGTTTCAACTTTTCTCCTTCACAAATATAATGTTTATTGTCTAAGGTTTGATTATCTACTTACAAATTTCTTGAAACTACGTCACACTTGATTATTTGTCCACAAGCTACCTTTCTAATCTTTCTCAATCTAGTTAGAAACTTCCTCTTCTTTGGATTCCAAACCTTCACTTTGATATCATCTAATGTAGTCATGGATGGAGGGTCTAATAAAGGATGGTCCAACCATGCAACCTTAACACACATACATCCTATACACAATAATACTTAAAAAAAAAATCTTCTCAAGACCTTCAACTTGATTAAACATATAGATAATCAATAATAAATATTACACCATCAATCTCTACCATAATGGGTTTACAACATGCTCAACCTCAACCATTTAATTAAAAATTATAGAATTTGTTCAAAGATATTTTAATACAATAACCTAGGCTTGACTCCCATCTAAACCTCTAACTTTAATACCTTTAAATATTATGAATGTTGTTTCTATAGGAGCTCATGGCCTTACAAAATGATCTTAGTTAGCCACAAGGTAGTGTAAAACTCAATGCCCTACATAATATGTAGTAGTTAGTCTTCTAGGTGTTGGGATATGGTTTTGTACACCATTACATAATTTGATATATTATAATGTTGTAATTAAATAATTATTTAGTTGTGATGTACCTAGGTAGTGTGGTTAATCACACTAGGTAATTATTTGGGGACCACTTTATGTTGTATTGTAACATTGTATCATTATTTAATGTGTTGGAAACATGTGATAATAATTTAATATTGAAGAAATATTAAATAAAGTGAAAAATTAGTGCCCAATATTAAATAAGGGGTTAGTGGTTTTGTGTTCACATAGTTTTATCTTATCACTTGGTTGTATTTGTGTGAGCTTGAATCTATGAAAGAAAGCACATGTTTAGTGGTTAAGATTGATTGGGTGAGTGGGCTGTCATTATTGAGTCTTTTTGAAGAGTGCATATGTGAAGCATGGCATGTGATGTGTGGATTCATGCTTGGACATATGAGGATGCATTAAGAGATTTGATGCTTTAAAGGTATTCATTGTAACTCTTGTATTCCTTTATTGTTGAATAATGTGTTGGAGTATGGATGATTTTGGAGGCTGAGTTTTTCCCTCTTAAAGGTTTTTCTAGGGTATATCTTGTGTTATATTGTGGCTTGTCTATTTGATCTATGCATTATGGTTACTTGCATGCATGTTTATCTCGCATGGGGTTTTGTAGGAAATTGATTAAGAATGTGGGTTGAATGCATTATTTCATAACACTAGGCCCATATCACCTTGTAACATGTTCCTTAGTTCACACAATCTTTGAGAAGCTAGTCCAAACCTTGAATAATGAATTTGAATGTTACTCAAAATTAGTATATGCTTTTGTGGTGATCATAATATCCCATGATTTGGATATGTTGGTAAAGGACCTATGAAAAAACATATTTATAATCATGAGGAAAAATATATAATTATGGTGATATTTAGTGGAATCTATGTTGATTGATTAATGTTTTGAATTTTGTTGAAAACTTGTAAATAAATGAATAATATAAAAGGACATGGACTTTTTTGTTTTTTGGTGATACATGATTTCTCTTACACCCTCGAATACTCCTATATCATAATGTTTTTTTTTAAGTCATTATTTCCTTTTTAACATTATGCATATTAGTTAAGATATTACTTTGATTAATTAATAAATTCAACAAAAGGTTTAATTATAAGTTAGCATATTATAAAATAATATATAGTATTCTCATTTGTTCACTTGTATTCCTATGATATTATCATTAAAGTGAATTATTGGATGTTACTTAATTCATATGTTTTCCCTTTTTATGTTCAAATTATGAAATTGGAGAATGAACAAAATATTTGTTTTGCATTAGATCTTATTTGAGTAACTAGATGGTGCGTAGGAGTACATAATCACTAGTATAGGGTGATACCATATCTCCCCTTTTTAGTTTAATTGGTCTATCTTGACTAATATCACTATTCATTCTTGAGCTTCATGATAAGTTGTCTCGTGTAGGATAAGTCTTATGCTAGTGCATTGTGTATGTTTGAAATATGTTGTATTAGAGTTTGTGTTACCTTTAAGTGGATTGAGTTTATTATGCTTCTCCACCTTATGTATTAATTTTCATGAGGAATGACAATGTGAGGGTGTGAATATACATTGATGCACACCATTGTGTTGCAATTGTTAACCTATAAATTTTGCAGGCCATGTTTTCTTCTATTTGTCCCTTATGTGGTTTGGGGAATTACACTTTAAGTGAGGTCATGAATGAATAAATTGAGAGTGGTCTTATCCTTTTAGTGTTTTTTAAACACTCTTTTAAGTTCATCTCAAGATTATTGTACCAAGATGAGAAATTTATTCCAAATATTGTACAAATAGCTTCATCATGGCATCCTCCTCTAGATCATAGTCATAACTATATCTAATGAAATATTTCAAATGACCACCTTAATAGGGTATTATTTTACTAGAATTTTGGTAATTTATTCACATTTTTTGAGGAACAATATTTGGGCAATTGATCATCCTAATTAATTCTAATTGTTTGTATTATTCAATCCCTTAAGGAACTCTTCCTAGAGGGGTATTAGATCTTAAAAATATTTGTTGTAAGAAATCCAATTTTCACAAGTACCAACTTTTAATAGCTTAATATTGCTACTCATTATTATAAATTATATTAATATAATCAAAATAATACTTTTAAGCTAAAATAGAATCAAAGCATTATAGTAGATAAATAAACGCATAAGACAAGATATACCCAAGGGAAACCCTTTCAAGAAAAACCTAGGATCTAAAGTACATCTAATATATTATTGGCAACCAATCCATTAATATAATATCAGTGAATCAATGCTCCATCAAGAGAGAGAAGATAATATATCACCTCTAACACATGTTCCTAACTTGTTAACAACTCTATATGTCTATATCCATAGTGCAATTTCACAACCAAGAATAATAAGAGATCAACACTCTTCAATCATGGAGTAAATCTAACAACATAACCCTTACCTTCTAATTATTTTTGCACATGAATATCCCATATTAATCACTTTGTTTATAAAATAGAATCAACAAGAAAATTATTTTTATAATCAATGCATCTAAGTGACATTTCTAAGGTTGGCATCCAAGTTTGACTTTAGATCCAAGATTCATTACAACCTCCAAGTAAAAATCCATATGAACCTTAATTTATTTCTTGTACCCAAGATGACATTTATTCATGTGATCTCCCCACATACATTAAATGTATTTACTCAATGATACATACAACTTCCTAGGAAAATATTTCTCTACCTAAAGTATGGTTTCCCATTTCAAGATATGGCCACTTTAGAGAATATTAAATGATTTATACAATGCGTACAATACCTTTCCAAACATCCTTCTACTTTTTGTATACATTAAAAAAGAGAAAAACATGGATAAACCAAGATCATTTCTCAAAGAAAATATCCCATTACCATATTAAATCATTTGAACTTCTCTACACTCATGAAATTTAACAAAGAAACCATAACATCTAGTCCTACACATCATTTTATTTTAATTATACATGAAAAGTAGTGTTCTCTTCCATATAGTTTGCACTTTTATTGTCACGTAGATCACAAAATTATCCTACTATAGAATAAAGTTATAAAACAATCTTAAAATTAAAATCCACTATTTTAAATATCCATTCCCACAGTTAGAAAATCAACCCATAATCACTAACCATGAATTTTACTTCATCCTCATCCTTAGAAATAACTCCATGAATTAAAAAACTATCCAAAAGCTAACATTAACTCAAGATCCATTCACATAAAAATATAAAACAAAATCGAAACATATTTAAAAACTAGGTGGACTTAACCTAGTAAACCATTCTTATCTAAGCATGCTAAACTTACATCCAACTAAAATGTAGTCTTTTGTAGACTTTATATTAAAATATTATATAGAGGCTAACCATGATCTTTAAACATGCGTGAGATCTCTAGCCTCACACAAATTTTTGTCTAAAAAACTAGGTACATTATTGACAATCTAATAACAACCAAACTCTAATTATAACACCATCATATTCAAAGGTGTCTCTCTTCAAGGAAAGTTGATCATTATAGTAATCTATAAGATTACCATCAAATCATAACAAATTCTCCCACTACATATACACTAAAAATATAGATTCCAATAAATCCCTATAGATTCATGATTTTCATCTTCACATTAGCATATTGTCAACCTCCAATTGACAAATTTACTCAAAAATATCTATATCATGTCAATAATCCTACATTTGATCCAAGATTTACCATTACAAAATAATATATCACTATAAAAGGTCTCATTGAAAGTGTTTTAGATTTACCAATGAAACTATGAAAGATTCTAAAACACAACCATGCCATACCAAAAATCATTGTGAACAAAATATATTCTCTTGGAATTATGATCAAACATACATATCTTATAATCAAAATATCACCCATGGACTTAACAAAATCAAATCTAACTTGTATTGTTGCACTAGGAATTTTTATAAGTTAAAGTAAAACCATCTCTAGGATAAGAATATAATCTATCATAAACAACTATATTATTACAAAAATCTTACCCAAAATTATGATCTAGATCCTTTCATGTTATTATATTTTATGTCATCAAAAAATACCCTAAAGATCATGTATATTTAACTAATAAATCCACATTCAATAATTTTTACTACCAAAACTCCTACTTAAAAATGATCTACATCTTCCTCTACAAGAATTTTTCAATTCATAAAAATCCTTGAGAAGATTGATTGATTCCACAATGACAAAGACTTATAATTTTCTACATAGTCAGTTAAGATATCACTATAGAAAAACCTTGAAAAATTCCCCTTCCAAGTTAGTTCATGTGTCAATGGGGTGACATCTCATTGTCTCTTCTTTGTATAACTATGATATATCACCATGATGATGATTTAGGGTCTCTAAAAACATATAAATTTAATTATAGTGATATATAGGGGTCTCCCTATCCTTGAATATGTCACCTAGGTGACAATAGATACATGCAACTCATATTGAAACTGAACTAGAACCATAACCTTCTCAAATAGAAGTAAAATTATGCACTTCATTTTAAAAACTAAATAATTTATTTAAGATTAATCCAAATATATAATTCAAAATTATCCAATATTCTTTTCTTTTCTAATATATTCTCTCATTTATATGTAACACTTAGAGTCCATGCACTCAAAGGTGTATATTAGAGATAGATTGAGCCAAAAATTTAGTACCAACTTTGATTCTATGCCCTCTAAGGGTTTGGTGAATTGAGACATCCTTTAAGAAAAAATAAATTATTCCTTTCCTAAAAAATTATGGGGATGATAGATTGAGTCCTTCCTAGGACTACTTTTGGTCTCATTGCTTACTAAGAGAAAATTCATTTTTTTTATACCCTCCAAGACATCATGATATGCATAAATTGATGCATCCCTTAGTAACATTAATTGCACAAGATATCATCTTGGTGATATGTTTCTCTTTCCTTTCTATTGTTTAGAATCCTAATACACCAAAATTGACCAAAAAGTCCAAAAACCAAATTTAGCATTGACACTCTAAAATTTTCTCCAAGTTTTTTAATGTAACATGTAATTACAAACATAGAAAACATAAAATAAAACACTCGTGACCTCCACAATTAATTAAAATAATTTATATTTCTCATCTTCAAAATAAACAAAATAACCACAAAACTCATAGATCTCAAAATAGTGAAAATTGGATCAGCAAAAAAAACGTGTATTCAAATTTTCATCAACAACAATAGAAACAAGGCATCATGTAGATTATTCTTATGGCACATAAATTAGATTAAAAACACATCAAATCCACACCGTAGAGTTTTTTATCACTTAGGAACTCAATAAGAAACCATAATAGATCTAAAATTATTTTCATCCAAAAATCCTTAGGGATTTGAAGCTAAAAAATAATATTCCTTAGATCTACAACTCATATATTTTGATTAACCATGGAAGGACACCTCTAGCCCAAAATTACAGCAATGGAAAATAAAAATCGAAGAATGAACACATGGATGGAGAAAATACCAATTGGATGAATAAATGGGGAATTAGCACATGCAAGAATGCCCAAATATAAATGAAAAAAACAAAAGGTATGTGAAACAAATTCAAAGCAATCATGATATTATGCCAAGCAATTGAATCCAACATGTGGCCATTAGAAGAAGCACTATATAGGGACTAATATTAAATAAAAAACTAAACTACTACTAATATCCTAGCTAAGAACTAGCTCACACCATCTTAGGTGTGAAATAGGAAGGTGAAAAACACACAAAGAGGAGTGGGCTAAAAATGTTTGTCATCCATGCATACCAAAATTAATGGGTATATAATGGCTTTAGATCATGGAGTGTATTGCATATGAGTACATATGAATCAATTATAGTGTATGCCATACACTTCAAAATTATAATAATAAAAAACTTTATTTGAGGAATAGATAAAATAGATGACAAATTACTTGATCTAAATCTATAACAGAAGAGCCATGATCAATAAATAAATAGGAGACAGTTAAAAATAGGGGTTGTGGTTTGTTGGTTGGTAATTTTTTTGGTTACTACATAGTTCAAATATAAAGTCCCATAGATTGCCTAGTCTCATGGATGTCATTAAAAGCTTGCATTTCGTTCCTTCCAGGCAAACCAAGTCTCTCATGAAATCATAAATGATAAGTTATTTTGTTGTAAATTCAAGAATTTTATTTTAGTTTATGAATTTTAATGTATTTAAACCTCTCTTAATCCTTAGATTACCACAAATACCATATAAAAAATAATATATTTACTTTTGAATTCATCAAAGACAATTTTTTTTTTTTATACCTCGACAAGCAACTTACATATAGTAATAACCCATTCTTTGAATTGCCAATTTTCAAAAACTAAAATTTTGGTGCATGGTAAAAATTTGGAAAATATAAAAATTCTTAGAGAATAACCCTTAATTTTTTTATTAAATTACCTTACATTAGATAAAAAATTTAGAAGATAGAGATTTAGAAGTTATATATAATCTAGTATATTCTACATTGCTTGCAATGTTGTGTATATACGAAATGAAATCTCTTTTTGCATATAAAGTGCCTTTCAAAAGTGGGTTATAAAATATTTTCATTTAATAGGGACATCCAAAATAGTTTATTATTAATAATATTCACCCACAATTCTTTATATAGGTGAACCTCTTATACAAAAGCACAATACATTGAGTTCTATTAAAAGTTTGTGTATTGCTTGGATTTTGTCCCCCAAACAAAAAAATATCCATGACTTATCAATTCCTCATGCTTCCCAACACATTAAGATTGCCTTAGTCACTTTAAATCTATTAAAATAAATTTTACATGGCTTTGTCTTGTACAATGCTAGACCTAGAACAAAATGCAAAGATATTAAAACTATATTCAACCCTTATTCTAAATCAAGAATACTAGATTTAAAATGATAATTAATAAAATCAGGCCGATCAAAAAGATAATTAATAAAATCAAATTAACTTTTATCTTCACTTACCAAGCAAGAGATCTGTTTTGTTGAATAATTTTTCTCATGAATATGAGCAATGTAATGGTTCTTGGAGTCTTCAATATTTCAATAGCATGTACTTTCATGTGTATGCTTGATTGTGTGCTCTTTATGTGACTTATGTTTGATGCATGCTTGATGAGTGTGTGTATCTCATGTTATGTCATGCTATATGTGATGGAGGATTGACAGATTAATTTATATGGTTTGAGTGAAGATGTAAATAATAAAGATTAAATGATGAATAGATGAAGGAGATGAACTTGAGACATTAGAACATGTGAAGGGACCCTTTTTAAATTCATTTTAATTATTATAGATAGATGATGTGGAATTATCTATTTAAATGCTAGAGGGATAGTTTTATTTAGTTTAATTTGGTAGAAGTAGATTTAATCTAATAATGGAGTATAAGTATATTTAATGTACATGAATTCAATTAGTGAGATGAATTATGGATACAAATAATTAAATATTGTGATGATGATAAATATTATTTTAAACGTAGTGAAGTTTAGATGTCCATATTTCACAAAAATCCTCAACAAACAACTACCTCTTACCTAAGACATCAAAATTCAATGTGAAAAATCATCATATAAACATGACTTACTCATATAAATATCACTACAAATATTCTATGTATAATTGATATTGTGGAACTTCATTAAAAATATCTTGAAGATTTCCCTTGTATTTATTAACTATAAAAATGAGTAACTACATGATTTTTGTTATGAAAAGTAATTTCTTAAATACAAGAAGAATGAAGAATAAGCCCTTGATTTTTAATTTATATATGTTAATATATACTCTAAATTCTCTAAATATGTTAAATTAAAATTGTAGTATCAATTGCTTAAGCTCTTTCCAAGTTCATATCTTTTAGAGAACCATTGCCTACATTCATTTTTTCTTAAAAAATAGTAGATGGGGAATACAAATAAACTCTTGCATACATGTACGAATGTGTAAAACCCAAAATATAGGCTGAAGAATGATCTAAACATAATTGTAGTCATTTGCTACTTTGGTGTGTACTATGTCTAAGACTATCACCATCCCAAAATAGATAAAATAGAGAGATGTAAATAACTAGAAAAGATAATGTTGTAGAGAATTATGATAACTAATTGATTGTAAATGGTGTATAGTATCCCAATAGCCACCTACTTAGCTAGGTTAGGTAGTGTTAATAGTGCAAAATTTTGAGAGTTTAAAACTTTTTTTTTTCAGCAAAAATGGAATGCCATTATAACATATTAATATAATTATCATAAAAGATTACAAAACCTGATTCAAAATGCATACCGGGAGGAAATAATCAAGAAGAAAACCTCTGGTTGAAGCATATTTAAATGTAAAACTGACAAAATTGTTCCATTAGTGGAACTCAAAATATAGCCCATAACAGGCACCCCTTACATAGGTTGTCTTCCCTTACATAGGTTGTCTTCGTGACGATCCCGAATGACTTCAAATCGACTACCCTCCTTTTGTCTATGTGGCCACCCAAAATGAACTACAACCCAAAGCCCATACAAATTTTTTGACCGTACATGATAACCTTCACCACTCGGGTGACACTTTGACCCTTAAACACTTAAAGGACTAACATATTTTTTCATTATTTTTTACATTAGCTTTGCAAACCCTTAGTCCCACCTATCATGCCAAAAATCAACGAAACCTTAGTGCTTTCACCAAGCTTGCAAACTCTACTCACAATAATAGCAGAGCTTAATTTGGAGCACTCTGTTCCTACTACTCGTGGCTTCGACACACACCTGATAGAGCACAAACTTTTAGAACAACCTTTACACCACACTGATTCCTCTCACCGTAATTATCCTACCCTGGCGCATTGATACTTGCGCATCACTCATAGCTTTCCGGCCACTACCACATGGCGTCCTATCAGAGCTTCCCTTTGAGATGCTTCTCTTTCCTTTTTTCGGGCTCTAGTTGCTTGCTATGTTGCCTCAACTTGCTTTCTGTTCGGATGGGGCCCATCTCTCCTCAGAATGTCCCTGTTGGTAGTTCCCACTCATTCAATGGGATACGTGCTCTATAATTCCAAGGCATAAAATCCATGAGAATAAATGCTTACACCCCGAGCACTTACAAATTTTGCTTACCTCTCCACCTTGCTCGATACCCAGACAAGGACCTCACCCTTGCTCACTGCTTTCACCAGGCCTGCAAACTCTACTCACAATAATAGTAGAGCTTAATTTGGAGCACTTTGTTCCTACTACTCATGGCTTTGACACACACATGAACATAATTTTGATACTGCTCGTAGCTTTCTGGCTGACACCATGTGGCATCCTATCAGAGCTTCCCTTCAAGATGCTTCACTTTCTTTCTGTCGGGCTCCGATTGCTTGCCATGTTGCCTCCTTGTTGGCAGTTCCCACTCATTCAATGGGATACATACTCTATAATTTTGAGGCAGAAAAGCCATGAGAAAAAGTGCTTACACCCTGAGCACTTACGAATTTCGCTTACCTCTCCACCTTGCTCGATACCTAGATAAGGACCTCACCCCTGCTCACTGCTTTCACCAAGCCTACAAAATCTACTCACAATAATAGTAGAGCTTAATTTGGAGCACTTTGTTCCTGCTACTCATGGTTTCGACACACACACCTAATAGAGCACAAAATTTTAGAACAACCTTTACACCATAATGATTCCTCTCGCCGTAATTCTCCTACCTTAGTGCATTGATACTTGCGTCTTCCTCCTAACGCAAGCACCCATATGAACATACTGCTAACTACTTTTATCCTTAATAATATCTAAATTTGGCTCGCCTACAAAACTTCGTAGCTGCCATCCTCACAATGCTACATATTAAGCCGCCAACACTACCTAATTTGGCCCTTTAAAAATCAATGAACTTACAAACATAATTTTGATACTGCTCGCAGCTTTCCGACGACTGCCATGTGGCATCCTATTGGAGCTTCCCTTTGAGACACTTCTCTTTCCTTTTGTTGGGTTTTGGTTGCTTGAAACGTTGCCTCGGCCTGCTTTCTATTTGGATGGGGCCCACAAAGTAGTTTCCTTTGCTGGGAGCTTTCTAGCCGCCGCCACGTGGCGTCCTATCAGAGCTTCCTTTCGAGACGCTTCTCTTTCCTTTTGCCAGGCTCCAATTTCTTGACACGTTGCATCAATCTGCTTTCTATTCGAATGGGGCCCACACTGTAGTTACCTGTGCTGGGAGCTTTCCACGTGGTGATTATTCGGGCATCCGTTACTTTTGTTCGATGGTTGTTGCAACTTTTTTCATTTTATTGCCGCATGACCTTTCCATTTTTCTACCGCATGGACCATCTCTCCTCAGAATTTCCCTGTTGGCATGCTGTCGTTCCTTCTTTCTCATTGGTGGATTTGCTAGAGCATCTTTGAAAATCCAAACTAACAATTATTTCAGACTTAAGCCATCCTGCAATATAATTTCCTCTAATTGAGGATAATTTTTTAAAGTGCTAATATCTTGTGCTATGAAGATTTCCCACTTGTCACACCCCATGTTCGCCAAACAGTCTGATAATTTATTCCCCTCTCTATAAGTATGGGTGAGCTAATAAGACTGAAACCGCTACATCAAAGACCAAACTCTTTCAAGAACATACCTCAAGCACCAATTTTGAAAATGCTTTACCTTACAAGCATTAATGATTACCAATGAATCACCTTCAATATGCAAGTTTTTGATATCATACACCAATGCAACTTCCAGACCCATTAAAATAGCCTTTTCCTCTGCAATATTATTTGTACTAGTAGGGAGATGAACTGACTTGACTACTAAAACCCTGCCCTCTGAATTTCTTAAACAAATACCAGCTCATGAGACCCCAGGATTCCCTCTTGAAGCCTCGTCAAAATTCAATTTTATATAACCCTCATGTGATGCCTTCCACTTGACATGCTTCTTATCAATATTTACTACTTGAGATTGTAATAGATTGCTCGGAAATGGAATATTCAAATTCTTCCAGTTATTCATAACCAAACCATACCAATTAGTGAAAACTGAATTTAAATCCTTACATTTTTGGATGTTTAAATTTACAGATTATGAATATGACTTTTCTATTTTTTCACAAACTATCTCTGCCAATGAAGCAACTTTCTAGAAAATACGTAGGTTACGCTCCCACCATATGTTCCAAATTACTAACACTGGCACCACTTTCCAGATGCAAGCAAACAAACTCGAGTATACAGTGTCGGCCAACTCTGAAACAAATCCCATAAGGAATTTGGCAATGAAGTAGAAAAATTAAGTTTGTTCATGACCCACTTCCAACATTGTTGAGAAAAACTACAACTAAGCAATAAATGATCCACATCTTCTACCTCGTTACTGCACAATAGACACTTAAAAGGCTTTGCTATTTTTAATTTTGCTAGCTAATCACTTGTCAGAATACATTTCCGTAGCACCAACCATGCAAAGCTTCCTTTCTTGGGCAAAGTTGCACTATCCTAGCAAAAATAATATGGCCTTTGATACCCTACTTGATGTTGCCTATGAAATAGAGCCTTGTAGCCTTTTCCAACTGTGTACTTTCCATCAGTGGAAGCTTCCCATACCAACCTATCTGGTTTTGCAGAAAGGAAAATGACACACTCATTCAGTTTATCTTGCACACCAAGACACTACTGAATGGACAAAGATGAATCTGACAAACTTCTCTAATTCACTTTCCCTGAAGTGCCATCAACTGACTGGACATAATCTAAAAAAAATTCCCCCCAAACTTGTTTCATCCATTCCATTACAAGATGAAATTTAGGATAAAATTGCAAAGGGGGATTTCCATTCCAAGAATCACTCCAAAATTTAACTCTTTCTCCATTATTAACCTCCCATGATAAATATGTCACAATTAGATGTCTACATGAGACCAAGAAATTCCACATAGCAGATCCTTTTGGTGGATTCGCTACAGTGAGAATTCTTGAAGGATCTGAATTATCCAAATACTTTGCCTCCATAATGCTACACCATTTAGTTTGTGGTCTCTCATACATTTTCCATACCAGTTTTGCTCCAAAGGCTTTGTTTCTACATGCTAAATTATGAACCCGAGCCCCACCTTGTCCTTTTTCTCGTGCCATCTCATCTAATGAAATCGATGAAACCTTCACTTGCTCATCCATATTCCCTTTCCAAATGAAGCTTCTAATAATTTTCTCAATTTCTAGAATCACCGATCTTGGAGCCTTAAGAACTGGTAAAAAGTAATTTGGGATTGAATATAGAACTGATTTTACCAGAAGAATTCTTCCCAACAAAGATAACCATCTGGCCTTCCATGGAAAAATTATTGACTTCAACCTTTCCACTATTTTCACCCAATACATTGGCTTATTAACACCCATGAAAAGAGGGACCCCTAAATATGTGCCAAGTAGGGATGCTTCTTGAAAACCAAGACAGGAAATAATTTTTGTCGCATTCTCTTCCTTTGTATTAAGAATGTACACTTTGGATTTGTCCGCATTTACCTTTTGCCATGATGCGGATACATATTTATCTAATACCTCTTTAATTTTCCTTGCCTCTACAATAGTAGCCATACCAAATAAATTTGTATCATCCGCAAAGAGAGAGTGAGTTACTTTTAAGCATGTATCCCCAATTTGGATCCCTTTCTAACACCCCTGCAAATTATTCATGGTGATGAACCTACTCAAAGCCTCTGCTATTATTATAAATAAAAAGGGGGAAAGAGGATCCCCTTTCCTAACACCTTGCGATGCACTAAAAAAACCAGTAGGAACACCATTCAAGAGAACTGAAAACTTTGCACCTGATAGGTATGAACTTATCCATCTGCACCATCTCACACTAAAGCCAAACTTTCTAAGTACTTGTTTCAAGAATTCCAATCAACCCTGTCGTATGCTTTCATCATATCCAGTTTGACAATGATTGATAGAGCTTTAGATACCAAAATTGAGTGCAATATCTCATGAGCTACTATGGCTCCCTCAGTAGTTTCTCTCCCCAAAACAAACTATAATATGGGGAAAGATCTCTTAAAATACTAATTTAAGAAAACCAAAATTTAGGAAAAATTATACACATGTGCCAAAACATTGGGAATTACAAAATATAAACAATCATACAACCTTTTCTTTGTGTAAAATTATTCTAACAACTACAACCACCTGCTGAGCTATTTGACAATTCCCTACTCCTATGGATGATGTTGCATAAAATCCTATGATTTATTATTTTTTGTATTCTTAATGGATTTTTTTTTTTAAATTCTTATCATGAGAGTTATTTTCTTAATAATTTAAGAGAAATTAATATTAATAATTTTCTTTTTCTTTTTTATATATCAAATTAATGAATTGATATACTAGATCCCCTAGAAATATGATATAAAGATTACAATAATACTAATTAAGACCATACTGCAATTAAAGTCATTATAGATCTCTTTGTTTCACTATTTACAATTTATATTAGGAAATTGCATGAACTTGATGATGCATTATGTGATAATTTGGCTTTACCACTCCAATATAACAAGAAAAGACCCAAGAATGTGTGGAGGAACAATAACAAAAGTTGTAATATTGTAGTATATAGGTAGTAAAGCACACACACACAAAACAAAAAATAATATTGATGAAAAATGTTGCAACATAAAGGCACTCTTTTTCTTTTTATATTCATAATTATCTATTGTGTTACAATGATGTATATATAATATGTGCAATATCTATGGCTTGCACTCCAAATTTCTAATCTTGACTTCACTATATGACATAAACATGACATGTACTCTTGAATTGTACAAATAAATATTCTAACTTGACTTTCACTTCAATTCTCTAGCTTGACTTGCACTCCAATTCTCTAACTTGACTTGCACTTCGGGTCTCTAACTTGACTTATAGTGACTTGTACACTTGACATTAATTTGTAGAAAAAAACTTGATAAGAAAGACTAGTTTTATAACACACTTGACATTAATATATTTGTATAAAGAAAACTTGAGGATAAAGATAATTTTTCTAGCATCACCCTCCCCCCTTAATCTTGATCCAATCATTACTATGCATTTGATTTTGAGTTGGTTATTTTGAGATTTCCTCTCAATCTTTCAAAATATTATTTTTATAAATATTTAATAAATATATTTGTAAATTGATATATTTCCCTACAAGAATCATAATATATTCCATTATTATTGACAAATTTTCTAACACAAATCTCTAATGAAGTGATATCTTGTATTAATATGCTTACGAGACATTTTATGAAAAATGTAAAGGTGTTTCAACTTTGCTCCTAATGTTAAGTATATAAAAAATATAAATTTCAAACTATGAAATGTAAAAAAATCATTTTTTTTGTGTTGTAGGATTTATTTATGGGATAAATAAAAATCTTGGGTTGCTTAGGATCACTCTTAGCAAATTTTATTATGTAGATATTTTTAAGCTCTACAATTTAAAAAAATTGGCCCCAATGACCTCCTAAATCAAAAGTTAATGTTCTAAAAAAATTGGACTTTTGCATTGGAAATGTAAAACCATATAAAACATAAACAAGAGTTGTAAGAGGGAGTTACACTTTTTGACCAACTTATGTTGTGTATTATGACACATCATAGGGAATATTTGAATAAATTTAATGAAGTCAAAATAAAATGCCTAAGTTGGTGAGTGGATTATGAAACACTTATGACAGGTGAAAGGAATATGTTATTTTTAGCCTATGAACTCATCTTGTAATTTGGGTGTTAGTTTTCTAAGGGTAAAAAGCAAATAGTTGTGTCACACCTTATAAAGGAATCAATCAAACACTGATCCAAATTTTGAACTTGAATCACTAAAAGTGACATATATGTTTTGAACTTTGAAATGATTTAAACTAATAAAATATTTATTTTTTAGTGTATTTAATGATTAATTTTAAAAAATAAAAAATAAAAAATTG